>OX596263.1:9665897-9983353 GCA_951394255.1 Polyploca ridens | reverse complement strand
ATTCATTTTCAAAGCGCGGGAAATGCTATTGGTCGGCTAGCCGCCATGTGTGCGGAGGGGCGTGACTTGCGAGTGAGACGGAACTAACAGCTGCAGTGTATTACGAACCTTATAATATTGATTGTAAGTTTTAAGCATTCTTTCGTTAATCTTCGAGGCCATACTTCTCTTCTGTGCGAACGAAGATTCACGACGCGCCTTATAAGTTGGGTACTACTGTACCTACTTGTTTGATTTATTCATATTATAATAATATTCCTTCCAACAGGTGGCCCACGACGACCGCTGCAAGATCCTGATCTCGTCGCTCCAAGACACACTTCATGGCGTGGAGACCAAGTCGTACAGCAGTGTGGAGAGGAGACGGTCCCGCTCGAGAGACAGAGATGCTAGAGCTCACCACCGAGCTCCCAGGCGCAGGGAACGATCCGCCAGCAGATATAGAGACAGAAGTCGCGATAGAGAAGAGAGGGACAGGTAACAGATTCACTACGAGGCTTTTTTTTTTACTATACAGGTGGAAATTTTAGACGGGTCAGTAAGGGCAGCTACGTAACTATTCCTTACTTTTAGTAATTTCGTCTCCAATAAGGAGCAAAAGGCTGGGGCCAATTTAGGTTAGAGTACTAGAAATGTTGCCATTTGAACATATACATTTTGTTAGAAAAAGGATATGAAAAGTATTTTTGCAAAATCTGTAAATGCATATATCAATAACTCAAAAAGTAAGGGAAAGTGTCCCAAGGGTGGCTTTCCACCAGAGATGTGTAGCTACCAATATGTTTCAGTCCGCCAAAAGGATTGCTTCATTAGAGCTATACTGTAAAAAGGAAGTGCACCTATTTGTCAACTAAGACATCCCTCGGTACACATCTCTGGTAGAAAGCCACCCTTAGGAGACTATTCCTTACTTTTTGAGTTATAGATATCGGATTGGCATTTACAGATTAAAAAATAAACTCTCTCTGGTGGACATGCAGCCTTAGACAATATTCGCGTGGCTTCGACCCTTAGGTAGCTTCTCTGACTGACCCGTCTCAGATTTTCACCCTGTATGTCTGAAGGCTGACAAACGGGTCTTACCTGATAGTAAGTGGTCATCGTAGAGGGATTGCAAATGAGGGAATGCTCTTACTGAGCCCATATCCCCAATGAACCCATGTCTAGCAATGGACGAGTAGATAGTCCAAGTTGAAGCTGAGTAAATGCAATTTGATTGCAGGTATAGGGAAAGATCGAGGGAACGCGAACGGGATCGCGATCGAGACGCGTAAGTGCGATGTAGTTGAACTTTGATTGGTTTTGATTTATCCTTCACATGGGCTATTTGTGTGATCCTGGGTAACGCGTATCACTATTAGACATTTAAAATTCCAAACCCATTTCTTTCTTATCTTTGAAGTTAAACTTTGTGTGTACCAATTAACCAGTGACTCAAAAATTAACAACCTGGTTTCTGTAAAAATATTTTTATTTCGTAAGTATAAATTGATAAGGTTCATAACGCATTCCCTTCTGCTTTCACCTCTGATCCAAGATGCACTTTTCTCTACTTGTGTTTGATCCATATGCATTATGTTGGTGTATAAAGGTGGTATATCTCGTTGTTTCAGGTACTACAGGGATTATCGTGAGCGTGAACGCGATAGGTCTCGCTCTAGGGACAGGGAACGCGCCGACCATTACAATAGGGGACATAGTCGCGAGGAACGGTAAGAATTTGCTATTTTTTATATGGTATCCGGATGCGTGACCACTTAGTGGTATTTCAACTCGAGCGTTTTCCGTGCTTCGGAGTGTACGTAAAGCCGGTATTCCCGGCTGCGTATATGGCTTCTCGTATTCAGTATGTCTGTCCCCCAAAGAGAGATGAGTTAGGTATGCTTGCAAGTCCCCTCGAATTGACAAATTAGATGTTCTTGTATGCCCCTTGAATCTTCTTTTTAATTTAATTTAATTTTTATTATTTGTTGTTCTAGCTGCAATAATACTTATGTTTGATGATTTCAACTGTCTACCTATTACGGTTCATGAGACTGCCCACTGACAGACAGACGGACAGTAGAGGCTTAGTTAGAATCCTAAAAACTTGGCAAATAGATAACTCTTTATTGGTATTATATCACATATGAAAAGACTATAACATTGTAGTTACATTGACAGTGTCACAATGGGCAGCCATATCACTATCCCGGCAACGCGGTTAAAACGAGTTGTAAGGTACCTGTTAAGAGTGCGTACTAAGCCAGAAAAATATGGCAATGGCCCCGATTCTGTTGTTCACAACTAAACTAATTTTAATGTCACTATGTCTCTTTCTGACAAAGAACATAGGAAAAGGATGTAAGAAATTTAGTCCTGTCAAATTAGTCCAATGCTTGTTTTCAATATAAATTTAGTCGCCATCTATCGCGGTTACGCCTAAATACACGCAAAATAAGACGGCAAAGATTAATTTGACAACTTAAAATATTTTCTATCCTTTTTCAATCATGTTCGTAAGAAAGAGATGAGATGTGACTAAAATTAGTTTAGTGCGATTTACAACAGAATCGGCACCATTGTCAGATAAAACAAACTTAAGTCTAATGTTCGCGTGGCATGAGACAGAGATAGCGTGTTTCGCGGAACAAAAATGAACTTTGCGCTTCTTATCTAAATAACTCGTAAAGTATAGAATATTTTAAAAAATCGTTGATATTATTTATTGAAACACCATGAACGAATAGAAACGAAAATTCATTATTATTAGAGGTATCTTTGTGATTTTTTTCTATCGAGGAATTTTCATTCCATTATGTTTTTGTTCTGATAGGACCCTCGCGTATTATCATGAAAATACCCATATAAAAATATTTTTTCATTTAAATACTATTTAGTTGGGTAAATTTCAGTTCTAAGATTGTTATTTTGCTTTATACGCACTCTTAACAAAACCAATAATTCCTTAGGCCCCGCAAATCCCCGGTGGAACCGGCAGCTGAAGCAAGCACAGGCGAGGCGGGAAGCAGCAAGAGTCGCACAGCCAGCGCTCCCTACTACGAGGAGCGGTACCGCGAGCGGCGCGACCGCGACCCGCCGCCCGCAGACCGCGAGCGGGACCGCGACCGCGACCGCGACCACAGACGGGACGCGCGCGACACCAGGGACGCGAGAGATACTAGAGACGCACGAGAGACCAGGCATTAGATATATAAACCCCTCACTATCTAGTAGGCCCGAGGGTATAAAGCTCAATGAACTTGGCTCCTGTTATATGAAGTTGTATATTTAGACACGGACGAGTCGATGGATGAAATTCACTTGTTTAATATTCTCAAAATTCAAAATGTATCCAAAGAAGCGCAATGACGTTCATTTTGCTTGAAATCCACCACTGACAATGCACTCTGATTAGCTAAATCAAGGACACATGCGATCTGATTGGCAAAGTCAAAAACACACAATGCAATAATTGGTCCTTACTGTTCAAAATCAGTACAACATCACTGACTAGACATTTCTATATGTGTTCCAAATTTCGTCCAAATCGGTTCAACCATTTATGCGTGAAAGAGTAACAACCATACATCCATCCTCACAAAGTTCACGAACGGCAAAATATCAGTAAATGGCGAGCTAAATTCAATGAACTTTGTTACTATTTTCTTACTGCCGTTTTGACAGGGTGTCTTCTTGTCGCATTAGGTTTGTCTATTTTGGTACACGGATCTGTGCTGTCAATACGGACCTATTAGATTGTGACGACTTAAACACATTACCCGCACATTCTAGTGGTAGTTATTTGGTCGTGACGGTTCAAGATAACTTGTATCATTGTATAACTTGTGGATAAATGAAGGCTGTATAAGGAAGTTACTATGTTATTTTATGTAAATATCAATGAGACGGCTCATTGTAGTGAATGAAAAGTAACGCTAGATGGGTTTTCCCGCTGATTCGCAGTAACTATGTTATTGCATTGAAATCTGTTTGATAATAAACACAAGTTATAATATGATACGTTAATTCTTTGCCGTGCCGGCCAGTAACACTTGTTCTAACTCGACTAAAATTTGTTATCGTAGATTGTTCGTTTTTACAATCGCTTCCCGAGGGAAACTCATCTTTTAATAATTAAAACTTTAAATAAAACAAATTAGTCATAATACCCAAATCTTGAACGATTTAACCTCTGGACCTGCCCTATTAGTGACCGCGCCTACACCCCTTTCGCCACGAACCATGCTTTTTAGGCATGGTATTGAAAAAAATAATGACAGTTGTCGCAGTATAACATTCAATGTCATCGAGAAAACATTACGAGAAAATGATGAAATGTGCCGTGAAATCACGTAGAAATTATAGTGGTGGAAAGAGCAATATTTAATTTCACAAGTAAGTATATTTTTATTGCAGTTTTACAGGTAATTTACATTAAAATCATTTTAATTCAAATCATGCATAAATATTATCCAACCATATTAGATAAACCATAACTTCCATGTGATAATACCGAAAACCATCACTTTCATACATAGTCGGCTTATATCCTTCATTCATTATTATTATGACATGATTGTCATATTAGAACTAGTGCTTAACGCTGTCGAGAACAATATCGATAATAATAAAAACGAATGAAAGATTTTGCGTACGCAATATATCACCTGATTACGTCTATGTTAAATTTTACTATAGGTAAGTTATACACCATAGAGGTATAAATATCTATTTATTAGAACATAAATTTCCAAAAATATTTTTATATACCACCTCAAACTTGCAAGTTTTTTTTAATTTAGGTGTTACCTAAATATCGTTGAAAATAAAACTAGCGGTAAGTGTTACCTAATTAGCCTTAAGGCGCCGATCCCACAGAGAAGAGTTCTAGAGTTCCGCGTTCCGAGTTCTGCTTTCCGCGTTGACTGTAAGCTATGTGGGGCCTTTGAAAGTAAAAAAAGTGTATGATGTGCGATCAGTAGCGAATATTGCAGAACTCTAGAACTCTAGACTGCTTACTGTGTGCACAATAGTCAACACGGAATGCAGAACTCGGAACTCCAGAACTCTCTCTGTGGGATCGGCACCTAAGGGTTACTTATTATTTAAGAGTTGTTGGCGAAAATGGGCAACAGGGTTCCATACCAAGGTCTCTTTAAATACATTATATGAATAAATAAATTAAATGCATGTTCCCTATTGTCTAAAAAATATCTGTAGCATGCCCCTACAATCAGAACAAATTGTCAACGTAATAGGTCAAGTTCTTTTATTATTAAGTATTACCAATGATTTACTACTACTTTCCGCTCTACGGCTTTTTTCCTATTTTGTGCCAAATTTATCCGTTTAGCTTATACATGATTAGTTTCAAACATCGATATCTTAAACTAACTTTCACATTTATAATATCAGTAAGATGCCATAATCTAAAAAGTTAGTAAACGATAAGTAATAAATAAAATATATGACTTATTGCAAATAGACGGAAAATAATTATGTTACTTGCCTTGCCATACACCGTACCGAAAATCGTTCATTCGTTTATCGACTTACCGTATCGACTGTGTCATGCACTATTGTAAATGTGAATTTTATGTATGTAGTTCGTAAAGAAATTTCGTATTTGTTGTAATTAGAAAAGGAGAGCGTGCTATGCAAAAATAGTATAAATATATAGCACACAAATAAAAATAGTAGTATGCGTGAAGTATAAATACACACGATTCTGCATTCGTTGTAATAATTACGTAAAATAGATCTTTGTGAGAGTGACATCCCCCCGCAAAAGTTGGTTGAACGTGATTTCATACTAATTTGTCTTGCTTCACGTCCAGAGGTTAAATCGTTCAAGACCCAAATACTTGCGATGTATAAAGAACAATCAAAGGTTATTTATTTACCTAGTGTATGGATCGTCGTGATAACAAGTTGTTTCTTAAATTGTTTGTAACTATTGTAGTATTGCACCTTCCTAGATGTTTGGATCGTATTTTAGTGACTGTCTTGGATTGCCTTAAATCTATGAAATCTCCCGGACCACGAGTGATAAATCTTAATTTAAAAGTATACACTATATTATCATATAAATACTGTAATAGTATTACATTTGTTTCATCACAGGCAAAATTATTAACATTCCAAAAATCAACTGTTTTCTTCATAACAACTTAACTATTAGCAGTGAATAAATGTTAATATATTTGAGACTTTTAATTAGAGCCTTTATAAAGGCAGTGTTTTTCCTATTGTCTTCGGAATACATATTATGTTTTCAATAGGAAAATTTCAGTACTAACTAATAAGTAAGGTTTTAGTGAATAAGTTTTAAGATATTCTGTATGGAGTGTTCCATATGACTAGATTATGAATGACCCTGATTTAGGATTTAATTTGCTATAAATAAATTGATGTATTAATAATGTTGTTTTATATCACGCCAAACCTATTTTCCTTGGAGACAGCAAAAAGCTGGTTTTAATTTATGGGCATTGGCAAAATTGTTAAAATCTTTAGCCAAAAGTGCAACGCGATTGCAAGCAATAAGGCCATTTAAATTTTTCTCCACTCAACACATCTCCAGTTGAATGGAAACGAATCCCACCTAGCCATTTTTCAGGTATTTTTTAGCCCAGACACCATTTAATCACCCCTTCCATGATAAAAATAACTTCGGTGAACTAACGTGAAGCAAACTGGGTAAACCAGTCAAATGGAATTGTTCATTCACCTTATAATGAACAATTCCACTCAAATTCATACTATACTCAAAGCATACTCACCTACATGTAAACTGGAATAAAAGGAGCTAAAGCACTTACCAGTGTAAGAAAGATGCTACATGGTCATTGGTCAATGGAGCCAAAATCTTTTCAGTTTAGGGCCTTAGGATGGCAATTTTGAAAGTCGAAGCTACTGAAGTTAGTTACCACCAGTTCGGAAGTCGACTTTTATATAATTTTTGGGACAATAGCAAAACACCAAAAGAACATGGCTATCGAGCGCGAACCTCATCAATAACTTTTGAGTAGGTATAGGTACGTAAATCATTCGAAAGGTAAAATCAAATACTCATAATAATTGTTATGACTTGTCAAAATTGTATTGCCGCCAGCGGTATTGGTACTCGACAAATACACAAAATTCAATAATAAACAATGTTGATCCCATACAGTAGCAAGTTGATAGTTCCAAGAAATTACATCAGATAACCAGTGCGTATCATGGAAACTCACTTTATTGTCGCGCTAATTTGAGAAAGGAGATAATAAAAAATAAAGGTTTGACTGAAGCAACTTTGACGGTGCTTGTGTTGAATTCCTGCATTCAACCTTATTCCACCATCACCTGTTTACACCGAACCAAAATTCACGGGGAAAATTTTCACTCGTACGTTGTAGACCAGCGTTTTGCATCCTCATTTATAATGTGTACATTAAGGGAGTGGAACTTGCTTCCGGCGTCTGTTTCCCGACTCTTACAATCTAGGGACTTTCAAGGCCAGAGTGAATAGGTTTCTTCTGGGTGAGCGTGTTCCATCTTAGGCTTCGTCATCGTCCCTTATGGGCAGGTCAGTGGCCAAACGCAAACCCATTAAATAAAAAAAATACTTGTAATATTCATGATTGATGAGAATTTTCCTTTCATCATAGTACTTAAATCGTTTGTGTTCTACGCCACTGCTAATAAATTGGTCCCAGGACCGATTTTAGAAATTATCTGGGCTAAGATTTAAAATTCATACCGTTTACCTAATTTTACATCCAAGAACAGGGAAATTGAATTCGCAAAATGGACGATAACTAATGGTAGTGGCCATGTTTTGTTCAGACACCTGTAGCGGTACAACAAAAGCTGTAGAGCAAGTTAAATATTGGTACATGCTTTTGCTCTTCCGCTTGCTATAAGTATACCTGCTATTTTATAAGTTGGGTAAAATTGTAGTAGGATCAACCTTTAGTATTTACCTAGTCTAGTACTGGCGCAAAATACGTATTTAAAACTTAGTGTTTTAAAAAAAGTTTTGTTTTGTTTTTTAATTTCTTGTGTTATATTATGCATGGGCTTTTTTACAGTAGGCTTCCTCGTCTTAATAGTTACTAAATACATCATTATGTACTAATAATGACATTATTAAGAAGTGTTCTACCGCGGCCGCTCAGGTTGTGAAATGAGCTCCCCGCCGTAGTGCTCCCAAGGGTATCGGGTTCTTCAAGAAGGGTGTAAAGAGATTTTTGCAGGGTCGGCAACGGGCGAGTGACACTTCTAGTGTTGCAAGCGCCAATAGACTACAGTGACCGCTTGCCATCAGGTGGGCCGTATGCTTCTTTACTACCTTAGTAGTATAAAAAAAATGCAATAAGTGTAAAAAATATTTTATAGATGAGGTGGTTCTCTGGGTCTGTGGCTCTATCTAAGGTTGGCTTCTGCACAGTACAGTACAGTAATTCATTATAATGATTATTTAGTTTTTAGTGACTTAATTATCAATATCAGCTTCTACTAACTAACACACATTTAGAAAACACCTATTAAGGATAATTATAGTAGATAGGTGTTTTGCATTCGTTGGATCTGTTTAGCTGCTTATTTATATATTTATCTTGCTGACTGTACCAGAGGCAATTATATAGAGTGACTGATTTATTAGTAAACTATACTTAAACTCATGATAACAATCAACTTTCCCAAAGAAACTTTTTTATTTATTTACTTAGCATATGAGCCCATAATATTTACGTCCCAACAAGAATAAGAATACACCATCAGCTTTTATTTCAATTAAATCCCTATTTGTTTATTTGGGAAAGTTGTTTGTTAACATGAGTACACTCCATGCGTCTTAAGTATCGTTTACTAATACCAGTCACCCTATATTACTTCTATGGAGTATGATATGAGTTTGAATCTTTACCTTCTTAAACACCCACTCCATTCATTTCCCTATTCCATACAACTGCAAAAATTTACTCCTATATAACTGGGAAAAATGGTCCAGCGAACTTAGAAACAATGACTCTGAATCAAACACTGGAATAGACCAGACTTGTACGTCGGTACTATTATCTATTATGTGCTTATATCAGTTATTAACGGCAAAATTCCAGAAAATATGCAATACGAAGTAGCGTGATTGATAACTTGATTGTTGATGTGTGTTTGAGTACGGCAGTCATCGTTAATCATCGAACAAGAAACCCAAAGAAGCGCAATGAAGTTCATTTTCCTTAAAATTTAATTCCGCCAATCCCCCACCACAGCGCATCGGAGCACAATCGGAGCGCATTGTCGGTGGACAATGCGCTCCGATTGGCTAAGTCAAGGACACAGGCGCTTTGATTAAGCAAGTCAAGGACACAAAATATTTAGATGCAGAGATTCGTCGGTACTATTATTAATCAGTGCAAAAGCACTTACTAGTTGAGGAATTGGATTGCTTTGACTACTCGAAAGGGATTTTTCCTCGATGCCGTTAATTAATCTTTGTAAGGTTTCAATTTAATAAACCTGTAATAATTAGCTTTTGTATGGTTTCTATCTTACTTATATCTCTATATATAAAAAATAATCCCTATTTCCCTTGGTCACGCTTTAACTTGAGAACGACCTTACCGATTTCATCAATATTTTTTAAAAGTTTTCTAAAAATTAGGAGAAGGAACATACGGAAAAAAAATAAGAATGTTGTTTAGACAATTTAAGAAAACTTAACGGTAGGGTACTAGTAGGGTAGGATATCCCTTGGGTACGCAGGTGAAACCGCGGGGCGCAACTAGTCCTTTGTATTATGCATGAGGGTTATATCTATTTCTGTGGGGATTTGTTACTCAGTGAGTTCAGTGAAAAAAAAAAAACTAACTTATCCCGGACCATAATCAACGTAGAGGCTGAACGACCAACTCTCTGAATAGAACTAGCTAAAATGCTATTAAGCAAAGGATACATAAAAGTAAAAGCGAACCGTGTGATTGACCCAGTTTGATAATAACGTTAGTTGTTGAACAACAGCCAGTGTCGGAGCTGTAATGAGGATCTTGTTGGCTATACTACATTTTATAGCCTTGGTTTGTGAAACTTGAGATTGTTTGCTTTAATTACTGCCTAGCTTCTATTTACTAATAAAATAATATCAGGTACCTAGGTTTTAAGAGAAAGCGTAGCGTTTATTCGTTCAAAAAGCAGCTCGACTGGGTAGTAACTCTACCTTACAGCCCGAGTGTAAAGAATTAACGTTAGTAAAAGCGTACTAACGCGTTTGCGTTTACGACATTTCTCTATAGGAATTGGTACAGCGCCTCTAGCGGAATACTCATGGTACTGATTTCTCTCATACAAATTTATAGTTCAAACAAACGCGATAGTAAGCGTTTACTAACGTAAATTTTTTATACTCAGGGTACAGAATACCGCAGCCGCAGCGAAAAGTTTATGTTGTGTTCCTGCGCTTGAGTAAGGTCGCCAGTGCTCATTGGGATTGAGGTGGGAGGGTCGGTAACGCGTGAGTGATGCCCCGTGTCTTGCAAGCGTCCATATGGCTACCGTAACCTCTTACCATCAGATGGGCCGTACGTATGTTCACCGACTTCGTCGTATAAAAGTAACTCTATTTTTAAAATGTATTTAAAAATGTGTGGTCAAGCACCGGTCGCTTTTATGCACTTTAGAGCCAGTTCCTTCTAGGCTTTTTGTGCTTACCCCAATTATAATTCATTGGCTTACCCCCTTCGGGTAAATCATCACTTACAATGCTGATTATTGCGTTGTTGTTTAAGTGTATTGGTAACGTACGAATATAGGTTTTTACTTTTTATTTCATCGTTAACATAAAGAGGGCCCTTCATGGCCAACGCAACTTCAACGCACGCATAGCCTAAAAGCTTGTTTTTTCATCCAACGTAATGTTTGACTGCGAAAAAAGAGAGACAGCATCAGAGCCGTCGGTTATCAGTCAGATTAATGTTTAACAACGCCATAATAAGTACAGAGTTTTTGTATGAAAAGTATAGCGGGTTGCCTGCTCTTAAGTATGAGCAGAATTTTAATGACTTCCAATGCGATTTTAGGGTACCTTTACTAGCAAATTCTATTTGATTAAGCCTTTATTATACCTACGTAAGTATGCGTTCGTTCAGCCTTCCTTCCATCAGATTTTCTGAGCCATTTTACTTGGATAGTTAAATAGATTTTTAAAAATAACATAAATGTTTTATAGCGAAATTTTTGTTACGGTGAATACTTATTTGTTGAGATATGAAATCCAAACAATGACAAAAGTCGTGTCTAACTTGCAATCAAAAGATCTGAAAAAAAAATCAAGCACTTGGACAATTTCAAGAAAAATTGTTTTGTATAAGATAGACCGTAGTAGGTATGTTTTTAAATATCCAGTATTGGAGTTTGCCGACTGATAGTAAGGTCCTAATGTTAGTTTTGTTTTTGCAACATGTATCCTGACATACAGATTAATGTTTCTTCTTACATACGAATGTATGTCTATTTTACAATTAGTTCCAATGCTTATTAAGCAATATGTTTCACTCTTCACACATCATCATCATCATCAGCCTATAATGTCCCACTGCTGAGCACAGGCCTCCTTTCACAAATGAGGGTGAAAGGGAATGGGCAATACTCCACCACGCGTGCCCACTGCGGATTGGTGAAGGTAGGCTAGTGGTCAACCTACTGTTGGAATTTTTCAAGCCGCCTAGGAGTCATCCAAATAGCTTAACGACTAACCGGGACCAACGGCTTTACGTGCCTTCCGAAGCACGGTAACTCTCGATTTGAAATACCACTAGGCGGTCACCCATTAAGGTACCGACCACGACGGTGGTAGCTTAACTTTGCCGATCGATTAAGAACGGCTAATCATGCTACACCACGAGCTTCCCAGACATCATACTACATAATTATGCAGGCGTATTCTGAACATCTGTAATAGCCATAATACCTACTCACAAAATGTGCCCGCATCAAGATTAC
The DNA here is from genome assembly GCA_951394255.1 of Polyploca ridens. NCBI lineage: Eukaryota > Metazoa > Arthropoda > Insecta > Lepidoptera > Drepanidae > Polyploca > Polyploca ridens. The sequence continues at coordinate 9,971,386 of OX596263.1, read as the reverse complement.
CTATACGAGTATTATGTAGGTAAATGTGTGAAACCCTCCGTTAATCTTTTGTCTGTATCTATTTTCGTAAATATAATGAGAACACAACAACGTTGAAAGTTCGTAAATATCGTAACAAGAACCTGAGATAACGATGGAACGCCAGATAAAATATGTTATGCCATAAATTCCGTTTCACCAGGCTATCGATAGAGATATTTGTATTTTAACCGTTAGGTTTGTTTCCCAGGTGTTTTTGTTATTTGTGTTAAAGTGGATAATGTAGGCATTTTTATATTTGATACTGCTCAACGAGCTTTACAATGCCTTTTCAGGGTTCCTACCAAAGGGTGCTAAAGAGACCCTATTACTAAGCCTCCGCTGTCCACCCGTCTGTTTGTCAGTGGACTGTAAACCATGAAACTCCTGTACCTACCTTGAGTGTAAAGAATTAACGTAAATAAACGCGTACTATTGCGTTTGAGTTTACAAGAAGAAAGTATGGCAGAAATTAGTACCATGAGTATTCCGCTAGAGGCGCTGTGCCAATTCCTATTGAGAAATGTCCTAAACGCAAACGCGTTAGTACCTAAGCGTTTACTAACATCAATTCTTTACACTGTAATTGTACTATTTATAGAAAAGTAAAACTACCTGTTTATTGTAAGTCAATTCGGAATAAGTAATTCTTTATTCTATAGGTAGGTACACCATGAAGCTCTCCTTCAGCCGAACAACCTTCAAAAGTTTCGAAGAATCACTCAATACGTTATAAAAGGGCATTTTAACAAGGTCTTTCCGTGCTATTTAAAGAACACAATATCCTGGCACCTGCTCCCTTTTCTAGTCATATCAAATTACTATAACTTCTGAAATCTAGTACAAAACTTGCCATTTTCCTTTGACAAGGGTCTTGGGTTCTTACCAAGGTCATAATTCATAGCCTTGACAACCTTTTTACTGATCGATCACTTCACCCACCTACGCCTATGTAAGCGGAGACAACTTTTTTATGGGCCACAACCATTTAGAACCTTGAACTGTTTACGGTAGTACCTATGGTGTTATTACTGGTAGGTACTGGTGTATGCATCGACCAACCATCGACAATGCGCTCTGATTGGCTAAGTCAAGGTCATACTAAACATTTAGATGCAGTGATTGGTCCTTACTATTCAAAATCCGTGCAAAATCACTGACTAGTTTCGGAATTGGATTGCTCGGTATTTAGAAGTGATTTTGAAGATACCTGCTAGTACAGTTATTAAATAAGTGTTAACTGGACTCTTTTTTTATCTTTATCTGCGATCTAGTAGTCTTGATTAGACCTAGGCTCGCAAATGAGTCTTATTAAGTACCTACTCCATATAAAATAAAATAAGTACTGGTAGTCAACTTACTTTATTTTATAAAATCAAAAATAAATGTACGTTTTGAAAAAAATTGCCAGTATAGACAATTTGTCAAAAAAAGAAGGTAACCTTGCGGAGTTTGTTGCCTGTTCTGCTAAGTTGAAGGCCGACTTACGAACTGGTGGTAACTTCAGTAGCTTTGAACTTCATAAGTACTAGGGCCTAAATTGAATAAATGGCTTTGAATTTGACTTTGACTAAAAGATACAACAATTATAGAAGCAAGCAAAACTCAAAAAATGACAATCCATAGCGCAAAATTATCCCACAATCCTCCTACAAGCTAAATCGTCTATTTCAATGGAGTTATTTCAAAAAACAAACCGATGCCTTTGTAGGCAGTTTAAAAATCTATCCTTTACAAAGATAATTGTTGCTCTGGTTCTTTTGTTCTGTTTGCATCGAGTGGGCAGACATAGGGAATGAGAAAAAATGAACATCGTAACAGATGGTCGGTGAGGTGAAAATAGGACAGAGAAGTCTTTGGAGACTTCATTATCCTAACTAATATTATAAATGCGAAAGTGAGTTTGTTTGTTTGTTACGCCTTCACGCCTCAACTACTCAACGGATCATCATGAAACTTTTTATCCCGGGAACTCGGATGAAACTGCGGGGGACTAGTTTACTATATTTTAGAACAAGCCTTCTTCGAAATAACAAAAGATAAAAGAAGGCTACTTAAAGACACTTACAAGTTGTTGTACACATTGTCGACAATTCGCATGGGGAAAGCGTTGTGTCAGTACCATAAAATTATTCTGTACCAAATCTCACTCACCACTTCTCTCCGCTGATTGGTAATCAACTACCACCTACTGAATGCCAGAATGAACAAAAAACGTGACATTTGGGAAATACAATTCAGTTTACGTAAAGTTTAATGTATATAATAAGCAATATAAAAAAGCCAGTTGCAAAGTGCCTAAACAAATCTAAATATCTTTCAAGTAAAAAAAAAACTTTTCGACTTCTGAATTATATTTTAATGCGTTATTAAATACACTTGCTTTTCACTTCAAGAAGCTATATTGCGTGGTTTCGGAAATATTTCACCATACCACGTGCCAATTAAAGAACTTTCGTAGGAAAAAAATACATGTTCTAATTCTATTCTAATCATTCTCTGTCCATTGTCGATTGACGTCGATATTGGAAAACATTAAAACGAGAGTTCCTTCCTTCCACCTGCCTGGAGGCACAATGAATGTCGTCAAGTCAGTGGAGTTGCAATGATGTTAACAATTCAATGCTAAAGTTTTTATACCAAAGAGCTTTCTGAGTGACATAATGCCACAGTTGTTAAGAATTATTTAAACTTGCATTGCAATTGTTTTTTCCCCGAAATGTTCGAGGTTTTTTTAAGGCGATGATAGCTCCGTGGTAGTGACGTCGGATACCGAGACGAAGGTCCCGGGTTCGAATCCTACAATGAGCTAGAGTTTTCGGTGAAGGAAAACATCGCGAGGAAACCATAGCACGGTAGTAGTACCCATTTGGCTGGTTACCACCCTCAAGATGAAAATCTGTCGTCAAGCACCTATCGGTGTGTTCCGACAGCTGCACTTGAGAGCCAGTTCCTTCTAGGCTTTGTGTGCTTACTACCTTCAGCCACATCATCACTTATTATAATTAAGATAAGATTCTTAAAATATTTAGTTGATAAAAAAGTTAGAAAGTCATTAAATAAAAACTATAATAAATTGTTTGGATTATGTAAAATATTAAGTGTACATGAAAAAGTTAAATCTTTAATATTATTAGAACAATATAACATACAGGATAACAAGAAGGAAAAGGAATATAGCTTTCTAGCCCGTGGGTCAAATAGACCAAGGTATGCAATACCCAGGGTATGCAATTATTACGGCAAACGAACGAGGCGTTGGATGTCTCCAACGCTGTTTAATAAATTGCCACATGATTTGTTTGATGGTGTTAAATCTAAGGTTCAAATTAAACGTAGAATAAAAATGTTTTTGTTGCAACCACAGACTACGGAGGACATATTCTCGCTAACAAAAAACTGTGTCTATGGAGTCGGCCACCTCTCACGCACACCTTAGTTGGCTATTCCGCGAGAAATTAGACTCTGTCGCCGTTTACACAGAGTCGATTACTCGCGCTCAACTAATGTGTGAATGTGTGCGTGCCGGCTTGTACGTACAGCGTGGTGGCCGACTCGAGTGACACAGTTTTTTGTTAGCGAGAATATATCCGACTTTTTTAATATCTGTGGTTGCAACAAGATTAGCGGAATTATATAATTGTAGGTAGGTACCAATGTTATGTTATTTTATAGCCTACAAGAACGAGGGCTGTTCTGTCGACAAATCGTTCTGCGATTTGACGGAATATTAATTTTTGTTAACACTGTAATTATGTATTGGTAAATAAAAAAAAAAAAAAAAAAAAAACTTACCATGGTGAGATTGTGGTCGAACGCAGGCACAGATATAGATATAGTAGATAACGCAAGTATCACGATCTGTATTACAACCAATCGTGCCATTTTTTGGCTGAGTACCTACTATTTCGTCACAAGCACTATTTAGTGACGAAAAACCAACTCAACAAACTTGTTATTTTTTGACTATCTACTATCACGTCACAACACTATTTCGTGAAACAAATCATTTCAAGTACACCGATGCAATGTGGGTGCGATAGTGGCTACGTTTAGCATTTTATGCTTAAGTAGAGTACTAAATCTGGCACGCGAAGGTGCTCTTGCGTTATCTAAATAAATGTCAGCAGTAAAAAAAAATATATTTCATTTTATTTGTATGATAGTTGTTAAATTTCTCCGAAAGCCTTTTAAATAAAGTATAGTTCTAGCTTATCATGCATTTTTTCATCTCACTTTTCACTAATATTATAAATGCGAAAATTGGATGTATGTTTGTTTCTCAATCACGCTTCAACAGCTGAACGGATTTAGATAAGAATATGTTCTGGATTAACACATAGGGTACTTTTTATCCCGGGAAAGCAATATATCCCTCGGGTGAAACCGTGGGACGCAACTAGTAAAATATATATCTATGGTACAAATAAATTCAATTGAAGTCTCTGTTTATAATGTCAATACTACAGCCTTTTACTCAATGCATAAGAAAGAGTATACGGTACTTATACCAAACAACCAATCTTTAACATATTTGTCCGTCTGTTCCGGTTAATCTCCGAAACGGCTGGACCGATTTTTACGGGACTTTCACTGGTAGATATCTAATGTTATAAGGAGTATACATAAGAGACTTACTTACTTAGGTTAAATGCGCAAAATATAAACCGCTCGCATGTGAAGCCGCGGGGGTCGGTTAGTCTCTATATACATATAAAAATTTATCCCAATTTCCCTTGGTCACGCCATAACTTGAGAACGACTTTACCGATTTCTGACATCTTTTTTAAAAGTTTTCTAAGCTTGAAGAAGATTATAGCGTAAAAAAAAAATTAAGAAAGTTGCGTAGAAAAGTAGAAAATTTTAGAAACTTTACGGTAGGGTAGTATATCCGTCGGGTATGCGGTTGAAACCGCTGGGCGCCACTAGTTAACAACAAATATCTGAAACGTATATTAGAATAAAACACATCTAGTTTTTTTTTATAATTATTCTAACCATTGCGTATACAGCACACCTACAGTTGTAATCTGTTTGAGGTCGATTAATCAAAACTAAATAATAAATTATTAAAGTAGCTCGTTTATTAGATAATAATTGAAATGATCTTTCATGTTGTGTATTAAAACTTATAGAAATACAGTATTTTAACCGTAAAATCACGTCTGTAAAATCACGTAAATCAGCGAAATCGGCAAAATTTTGCATACGGCCTCTTAAAATTAAAATTATTTTCTCAAGTCTAAAGTTTATATGTTTTTTTTTATCCTCTAAGGGACATTATTATTTCAATTGAATGCGATCTCATGAAAATCTAGCCTCGAGACTTCATTCAACTCTAATTCATTAAAAAAATGGCTTTTATGATGTCTGCTTATGTATTTTATACCAATAATGTATGATGTAATTTTGTTCATAGGGTATGTACAAAATAAAAACATTTACTAGTACTATTTAATACAATATTTAATATTTAAACAATTTTAATATTATCAAACATTTTTATCTAATAATGTACCTACTAACATTAATGCACACATTTACTTCATTACACAATGATTTTATTAATTTTAATTCAATGTACCGAATTAAAGTCTTTAAAATTCAATTTGTTTTTAAAACGATATAAAATTATATGAGACAAAAACGTAGATCACATGATACTCGTATAACAATTGATAATTACGTCTCAACTCATAAATGCTCAAAAATATGTTCTGGATTCAAACATCCCGGGGAAATTATAGGTGCCTCGGGAAGGCGGGTAAAACCATGTGGCGGTGGAGCTTATGAGCCTGTCCCTAGCTGGGGGCATCGGGCGTCCACAGAAACTCGCCATCCGGATCGATCTTGAGCTTCGCGCTTGATCTCACTCTATAAGACTTCAAGAACAGTGCGTCGCCAGGTTTGTTTGGAACGGCAACGCATTCGCTTCCATTCCAGTCCATTGCCTGCTTGAATCCCTTCGGAGAGAGTGATCAATCCCATTTGCTTGATCTGTTGGTCAATCGGGGTTTCGTAGCAGCGTTCTCGAAGATCTACGTTCAAGATTTTCTCAGGCTAGTGGATAACGAGAATTTGGCGAAGGCATCGGTTGACAAAAACCTGAAGCTGGTTCGAGACAACCTTTGTTACCTTCCACGTTTTAAAAAAGAACGTATGTTTTCCCGGGATAAAAATAATCCTATGTGTTATCCAGGTATAGGATACTTGAGGTGCCGTGTGACGTTTAGAACAAACTTTCTTTCAAAATAATAGGATAGGATTAATAGGATTATAGTACGATGTTTGTTATATTTAAGAAGATATATAATTTTACTTATCTATAGTAATACTAATTACTCATTTTACTAATAATAATAATATTTAATATTTTAATATAATAAAGCTGAAGAGTTTGTTTGTTTGAACGCGCTAAACTCAGGAACTACTGGGTCGATTTGAAAAATTCTTTTAGTGTTGGATAGCCCATTTATTAAGGAAGGCTATAGGCTATATACACAAGATCTTCGGGAACGCGGGTGAAACCGCAGGGCGGAAGCTAGTATATGATATATGCGATAGTTAATAGCGTCCGTGAAGTTTACGACACTTGCTCTTAACAGGTATATCATGCGGAGATCAGTTTATAGAGCTCGCGAGGGTCGTATAAGAGCTATTAAACTACAAGCCCACGCAATTCATATTATTTCCTGGCCACAAAGGTTACGATAAAAAATGAGGAAATAAGTAAGTTTAAACACATTTTTAGCTGGCGAATATCTTTGATTGATTCAAAGTGAAAGTGAAAGCTATTATGAGGTCACTTATGAAGCTCAAGCCTACTTACTAAAGTTACCAGATTTATCTGGAATCCTTGACACCAGCTTGCACTGAAACCTTGTGGGACAAAGCGTTCTGAGCGTTCATTTCCCGCTTGAGCGGTTCAATGGACAGTGCTCGAAGTAACCTTATTATTGACCCTTTATTATTGGTAACGCTTGGAAAGCCCTGATTAGCTCGCCGTCTCGCAGTTGGGACGTGCGTTCTATAACTACATGTAGAAATAAAAATTCCAGGAACTGCTATTCAAGTGAATAACATATGCTAGACCAAAAATAAGCTAGGCCTAGTTACCCATCTTTTCTCACCAATATTATAATTAAGTTGGTTGTTTGTATGTTTAGATGTTTTACGTATGAATGGCTGACCGCTGCGGGCGGATTTACTCATTTCCCAAGTATAGGCTGTAAAATTTTACCTGTAACCCTGACCATGGACGGTCAGCTAGCCTGGCGTCTCCCATCTTTGACCGTCAGATTTCAAATAAGGCGCTAAATACAGCTAGTTTCAGCTACCTTGCACTGCTATAAAATTATATTTAGTTTATAATAATATATAATATTTGGATTCAAATACCTCCCTAGAAATATTCTGCCGGTGCCCATGCTACCCAGCCTGCTGGTATAGATTTACTTCGATAGAATGTATGTTCTGGATTAATACATCCTCGGAAAAAACAATAAGTGCCTCTGGAACGCGATTGACATCGTGTGACAGAAACTAGTTAGTAAACATTGAGCTATTATTAATACGTACTAGCTTAATTTTAATTTCAATTAAATAAATTATAATTTATGTGTTAGATTATTATTATGCACTGGATTTTGTATAACTACTTCACTTCTTACTTACTTACTTTAGATTTTGTTTTACTTGTCTTTTATTTTTCAAACCGTTGAGCATCACTTGATGCCCCTAGTGAAACATTTTAGCTAATTTCATAATTTAATTTGTGGATAATGTAGTAGGCTGCAATATTGTTATTACTTTCATAAGATGTTTATAAGACCTTGTATTGTAGCTGTTTATTGTCCCTTAATAAATAAAATAAAAAAGTACTACAGAGAAGACGCCACACATTACAACTATGTTCGTTCAAGTGAGGCCATCCGGCCACACTTGTTGTTGAAGAACGATGAACGAAACGCGTAAGTGCCGTGAAAATTACGGTGTTTACGAGAAAAATACTTCTAAAAGCGTTCTGATAGCACTACGTGTTTCTACTGTCTGCTTAGACGACAAATTTTATTGTTTCAGCGCTAAAGAGAACTTTAATTGACTCAAAAAAAATGGGACATAACCTTTGCTTTGCTGATAGCTTCTCTATACGTAGTAATAATAGCTCAATGTTAATAAATAAATCTTTCAAGGCTTCTTTACTAAAGAAAATATTCGTATAAATTAAGCAAAATACAAAACAAATGAACCATGAATAAACCGATACAGATAACTTTTACGACAGTTTTAAAATATAACTGATAGTGATTGAATGCCGTTCTTTAACACAGCATTTACTCAGGCTATGTGCTTATTTTGATGTTATCTATAGCTTAGGGACCTGTCTCTCCACTGCAGAGCAGCTAGTTAGTAGCGAAGCTAATATTATTGTCAAGCAACGAGAAGCAAGTTTGTATGGACGTTTTCTTTATGTGAAATCATTAGATCGTGGTAAACGCATACAGACAGCCTAGAATTTTTATTTGATACTGATCCCCGCGGTTTCAATGGTTGTTAGTTGTTATTTTGGCATTAAAAACTTGGCTCGTGGTTAAAAATATAACAATGACATCAATTGTTATAATAGGACGCGCGTCCCCCGCGAGAAACAACGGTACGGCTGTAATTAGAGTCAGTCGTTAGCACACATATTATCATGTCACACAAACGAGCGATATTTTCTCAAACCATTTCTTCGCTGGCAGTGGAGTCAGTGCCTTAGCACAGACGTTTAGGTTATCAGAGTTCAAATACTTGCAAGTTATATTAGTTTAAAAGTTTTAAATGTCTATGATTGAATTTAATATAACATTACTTAGATTTAATACCTTTATTGTATTGATAGAATGATTAAATATTCCTAAGTATGTTAATATAAATAAATTAAATGATTTAGGGTGTACAATTGTATCACGTTTTAAATGTTTTTTTTATTAATTGTTATTGCTCTTAGTAATCAATTAAAAAAAACATATTCAGCTTAAGATTGTCCACTGCTGTGCTGCCGACTTGTACTCTCAAATATAAAGCCCGCTGTACTTCAAAGTAAGTAAGTAATTAAGTATTTATTTTTAAATACTTCATCATCATCATCAGCCTATAATGTCCCACTGCTGAGCACAGGTCTCCTTTCACAAATGAAGGTGAAAGGGAATGGGCAATACTCCACCACGCGTGCCCACTGCGGATCGGTGGAGGTAGGCTAGTGGTCAACCTACTGTTGGAATTTTTCAAGCCGCCTAGGAGGCATCCAACTAGCTTAACGACTATCACAATTAAGTGATAACCGGGACCAACGGCTTAACGTGCCTTCCGAAGCACGGAAACGCTCGATTTGAAATACCACTAGGCGGTCACCCATCCAGGTACCGACCACGACAGGAGTAGCTTAACTTTGCCAATCGATTAAGAACGGCTAATCATGCTACACCACGAGCGCTTCTTTTTTAAATACTTACGACTAACTAATTATACTCAAATTCATACTTACATAAGAACGGTAGAGCATATAGCGTTATTTCATCTAGGGAAGTACATCCTACCTTACAGAATACCGCAGTCAAATAACTCCAGCGCGTGAGTAGCGTGAGTAAGTTCGAGACCTCATTAGGGAAGTGTCGATAACGCGTATTTTTTTTTTATTTGTTCATGACCATGGATACAAATTCCTTCAGTCGCATACATTTTATTTATAATATCCCTTTCATATAGTCCGCACATTAACTTTCACATAGTCCGCATTATCAGTCACCGTCCAGTCACGTTTTAGTAAAATAGTGGTCATTGTACCTACTAAAACTTTTCACAGACTTTTTGAGACAACTTGTAAAGTCACGATATACACATAATTCATTTAATTTCACTTCACTGGTGCACATGTTTTTTTTTATTGGATAAAATTCCACCGATACTATGCAATAAAGAAATTTGCTAACGCGTTTTTCCGAGTTTTCGAGCAAAGCTCTGTCGCCCAGTTACCTACTTCATTTTAATAAATAAAGCTTTATAATTTGTGAGACAAACCCGCTCAATGATGATGATAACGACTCTTCCAAGTGTATATTAAGTAAATCATAGGCTATTGATAGCATAGGCGACCTCTAATAAAAGTCTTACGGGCATTCACTGACCTCGCACGGTTCATAAACCGACGGAACGATTGCGGAGGCGTTAACGCAATTATTATTCCAATAACATCGTTTAGTTTGCTTAAAACACACTTAGTTTTACTACCAAAGCATTTATAGGGTTCGGTAGAAAAATCGAACCAAGTATAAGGTCTCTCCGATACACAGCTTAAAAAATGCGAGGTAGACGCGAAGGTAAGGCGATGATAGCTCAGTGGTAGTGACGTCGGATGCCGAGACGAAGGTCCCGGGTTCGAATCCTATAATGAGCTTGAGCTTTCGGTGAAGAAAAACATCGTAAGGAAACCAAAGCACGGTGGTAGGGTACTTTGTAGTACTGGCTGGCTAACACCCTCAAGTTGAAAATCTGTCGCCAAGCACCTATCGGTGTGTTCCGAGGCTGTTCCTTCTAGGCTTTGTGAGCTTACCACAAAAAAAAAAAAAAAAAACGGTTAAAAACATGACAGCCAGTCTGCGCTTTTTATATTTTTAAACTTACACCAAGCTAGGCATATTTGACATGCGGGAAAAGATCTTCATCCATCAGTCTCCTAAGGCCTCGATTAGTTTTATAATAATGTGCAAGCAATACGGCGAGCTTCGGACCCCACGGTTGCATGGACCGCGAATGATGAACAGGGGGCCTACCACAAGCTCTTAAAACAAGGTTAAAATAACCTTATTTGTCTTTTGTCCCGTTTTGACGCCGGATGTCAAAGAAAGACAAAAGTCAAATAAGGTTATAATAATATTGTTTTAAGAGGTTGTGGTTCGCCCTCTGGTAGTTTTATCCAATGCATCTTTTTTTGAAGCTATCGTCGACCAGTTCCTGTGATATGAGGACTAAATAATGTTCATCTTATCTTTGCGTTGCAGTTGAGGTGAACACAACATGATGAACCTGCCTCAGGTGGCCAGCCGTGAGGTGCCCGTGTGAAGTCGACTGCGAGAGCGAACGCGGCTTGTTTATTTGTATGGAGCAAGACTTTGTACCTGTACATAAAGCTAAATATGTAAACAACGCAAAGTAATGTTCAATTAATTTAGGCCCTTTGCGTTCTTGACCGCCGTAGTCGCGTGTGCAATGTTCAAAAGCGCTGCATAGATTACAGTGAACGCGGAACGCAGAACTCTGACCGCAGAACTCTAGACCGCTCGCTATGGGATCAGTGCCTAAGGTTGATGTGCGTTGTAAAACCTGTATTCTGACTGAAATACATACATAAATATATTCTTATTGTAATAATAACATACTTTAAAGTTGGCAAAATAAATCTTCCTTACCAAAATTTTTGTTATAATTTGAGATTACGTACTACTCTTTCGCTGACTAAAAATATAAGAGTATTGTTATAATAATAATTTATTTCAAGCTCAGACTCATATTTTGTTAGTTATAAAAGACTTATAGACTATGGTAGTAAAAGTTACTTATTTAGAATCACTGCTTCAAGGATACCGCTCCAGCCGAAACCCTGCAGCAGTGATTCACAAAAGAGCAGTCTAGACTGCTAGCAATCATGCTCAGGATGCTGTTGGCGCTGACCCGCACCATGCGCGCCAGGGATGCGCGATTCTTACGCATTAAGAGTGCGTATAAAGCAAAATAGCAATCTTAGAATTGAAATTTACCCAAGTAAATAGTATTTAAATGAAAAAATATTTTTATATGGGTATTTTCATTATAAACGCGAGGGTTCTATCTGAGCAAAAACATAATGGAATGAAATTTCCTCGATAGAAAAAAATCACAAAGCTACCTCTAATAATAATGAATTTTCGGTTTTATTCGTTCATGGTGTATCTAATTAAGATAAAAAAACGATAAATAATATCACTAACATATGACCTAGGGCTGATACTAACGATTTTTTTAAATATTCTATACTTTACGAGTTATTTAGATAAAAAGCGATTAGTTCATTTTTGTTCCGCAGAACACGCTATCTCCATCTCATCTCCACACGAAGATTAGACATAAGTTTGTTTCATCTGACATTGCCATATTTTTCTGGCTTGGTACGCACTCTTAACAGCATAAAAGCAATCAACGCGGGCAAACATCCCTGACGCGCTACAGAAACGAGGCAGCCCCATCAGCAAAGCTATGCTTTAATAATATGCCAAATGTCATCAAAATCTGTTCAGCCGTAGTAAAAAACGTCCATACTAAAATACATACATACATTCACAATAAGAGAAGCCCATTCCACACATGTTAGGTCAAAGCTTCACGTGGGCGTGGGTCCTTTATCCACCGAAGCGCAACACTCACTTTTACAACCTCGCTCTCCATTCACGCTTTTATAAAGCGTTTAAAAACCGTAAAATTACACGTACAACCTATTATCGATTGGTTACTTTGAGGGTTAATAACCGTGGGTTAATTAAACGTGCTTTTAAGAGTGAAACTTTCAATATTCGAACAAAAAATCGAATATCTTGAGCCTTATTGTTGTGTCTGAATAAACAGGCAGTGCACCTGATGGACCCTGGCAACCGTCGACGTCTTAAGGCGATGATAGCTCAGCGGTAGTGACATCGGATACCGAGACGAAGGTCCCGGGTTCGAATCCTACAATGAGCTTGAGCTTTCGGTGAAGGAAAACATCGTGAGGAAACCATAGCACGGTGGTAGGGTACTTTGTAGTACCCGCCTGGCTGGCTACCACCCTCAAGTTGAAAATCTGTCGCCAAACACCTTTCGGTGTGTTCCGACAGCTGCACTTGAGAGCCAGTTCCTTCTAGGCTTTGTGTGCTTACCACCTTCGGCCGCATCATCACTTACCATGGTGAGATTGCGGACAAACACAGGACTGACAGTAAAAAAAAAAAAAAAAACTTCATTACCCGATAACCTGATGCCGACCATAACAAAGTATAGAACGGCAATGACTGCTGGAAAACACCTTGCCGTATTAGTATTTGTTTTATAATAAGTCGGTAAACAAGCATACGGCGCGCCTGATGGTAAGAGTTACTGTAGCCATATGGACGCTTCCAACACACGAGGCATCACTCACACGTTACCGACACTTCACCCCTCCGCCATGAGCTCTGGCGACCTTACTCACGCGCTGGAACACAATAAAGTTATTTGGCTGCGGTATTCTGTAAGGTCTTCCCCAGTCAAGCTGCTCTTTGAGCGAATAAACGCTATGCTATACCTCTCTCTGCTGACTTTAATGACCACTCTCATAATATGCATCCTTCGTTAGTGTCTTTCGGTGATTCTACGAGACGTATGTCGTCAGACTACCACTTTTCAATGTCTTTGGCTTTGACTTTGAAAATTGCTGACAGGGATTTTTTAGTAGATATATACTTATTCATAATAAAGTTATCAAACGTTGATCAGCTAAAATACCGAAGTCTTTATCTGACACGTGACATTTGGTGATCGAAAGAGTGAGACGGGGCACACTATTACACTGATTTAGTTAAAAAGCGATTATGAATGAGGGGGTTCGATTTTAACGCATTTAACTACGTCTATGGGAATTAATACATTGGCTTTATCAAAAATAGCATATAGGTAGGTTAACGAAAGCTGGCAAGTTCACAGTACTCATAAAATTACAATTTCACGATACAGTATGTTTTATTACATTATTGCTTCTAATCAGCCAGTCAATTATAATGAACTAATGCAAAAAATACCACTCTATATTTATGAGCAGTAGCAAAAGCACAACAATAACTGTCTCCTTCATACTCATTAAGCTTGACCACGCGCGAGAGAGACGGACAGCTACACAAGCGGAACGTGTAAATGTGTTGAACGTGCCAGCTTTAGTTAACCGACCTGTACTAAGAATTTCCCAATATTTTTGATTTTGGTTTCTAAAAATCCTCATAACTGGAAAACCGAACTGTTAACGTAACTTCTACAGTTACAATTGACCCCAAAATCATAGGAAAATATCGAGGTTGTTCTCATCTATAATATATTTTAAGCAACAATATTGCTCGAGTAGTTGCGTATTTAATTATAATTTTATTTAGTGACCTATAAATATTACATGTACTCGACCTTGGCATAAAGGGAAACAAGAGCAAATATACGAGGAGGGAAGGTTTATATTCATATTCGGAGCTCTTTGTGTTCAAGGTTAAGCGAGTGGGTGTAAACGGTTTATTAAAATTTAATTAAGGTATGGTTTCCGTTAAGAGTCAGTAGGTACAGGATACAGACATCTGCGGATAACATATTCTAGACCAGTTAAAATTTAAATGTTTATTAAAATTTGTAATATTTATTATTAGTAGTAAAATAATATTAAAATTTGCCTCTTAGCAATGAAGATTAGAGGATATTATTTACCTGAACTGCTTTCGTTTATTGTGTTAGCATTTGTGAGTTAAAAAGTAGTGAGCTGTCTGGAGCTGTTATTATATTTATGTATATTAATGTTAGAAAGTTAAATAAACTGATCATCTTTTTCATACAAGAAAAATCAACAATGGTGCCGATTCTGTTGTAAATCGCACTAAACTAATTTTAGTCACATCTCATCTCTTTCTTACGAACATGATTGAAAAAGGATAGAACATATTTTAAGTTGTCAAATTAATCTTTGCCGTCTTATTTTGCGTGTATTTAGGCGTGACCGCGATAGATGGCGACTAAATTTATATTGAAAACAAGCATTGGACTAATTTGACAGGACTAAATTTCTTACATCCTTTTCTTATGTTCTTTGTTAGAAAGAGACATAGTGACATTAAAATTAGTTTAGTTGTGAACAACAGTATCAGGGCCATTAACTGTCGCATATCTATCAGAATTCCATTATATTTTTAGTGGCCTTAATAAAATGAAATTTTTCGGCTAGCGCGACGCGACAGTACCAAAACGATATGTGCCGGAATCAAATATGTATTTAAGTCAATGGCCTACGTCATTACTCTGCCGAGAACTCACGTTTACTCCTCACCCTGTCAGAAATGACAACTTAGCTTGGCAGCTGTCACCTTAGCTCGGTTTTGCTGTCAACTCAGTTCAGGTTCAACCAAGAATCTTACGTTCAACATCAGAGAGTGGTCATTCACTAAACTATTTTTTATGGGTAGGTACTTGGTAGGTACATACATAATCTCGTTTACTTAGCATAGAGTTTGCTTTTACTTGCGTAACCGAGGGGTCAGTTGTTTTGTAGTTGGATAAAAAGTATCTATGTGTCAAAGGACGATGACCGTTTTTGCCCTCACCCTGAATAGCATGACCAGTAAATTCATATTTTGAAGTATGAATAGACACGTAAAATAGATTTTTGATGATAGTCTAAAACTAATTAAAGCTGCAGTTAAAGATTGAGAAATAAAATGTATTTGTAATTCCGGTTGCATATACGGATTAGTATTTTTTTATTTAGCTGTCTAATGGCAATCAGTTTATGGTATATATGTCAATGTCATCAGTGCCGCCACTTAGGTGTGTTGGAAAATACCTTAACTTTAGGTAGAATTTACGGAGATCATCGTTCGTTCATCTCAATTCGTTCAGCCGTAGGTACAGTATTACCCAACTAATATGGCTTACCGATCTACCTGCGCAGAAGATACATTTTCAAAGCGCGGGAAACGCTATTGGTCGGTAGCTGTCGCCATGTTAGCGCGCGCCGTGCGGAGGGGCGTGACTTGCGAGTGAGACGGAACTAACAGCTGCAGTGTATTATGAACCTTATAGTAGTGATATAAGGTTGATTGTAAGTTTTAAGCATTCTTTCGTTAATCTTCGGGGCCATACTTTCTTTTCTGTGCGAATGAAGATTCCCGACGCGCCTTATCAGTTGGGTAATACTGTATATGCGTGATGTCACATCCTTTCACATTTATGTTATTGGTGAGATGAGATAACAGTTTCTTTACGTTTATAACCAATCTTTGAATACATTGAAGAGTCCACAAAATTTATTTGATCACAATCAACTAATATTGAAGCATTAAGCCGCAAATGTACACTGAAAAAAATAAACTACAAGTGACTACAAAATTTTATTTAACAGTAACACAAAATTTGACGACCATATTAACCTAAACAGAGTGACTTGCGATCTAAACTTATCAGTAACAAAACTAGTTTTTGTTCGTTACTAAAAATTTTGATTAAATGTAACTAAAGTTAGTTTCCCGACAACTAAAGTTAGTTTCCCGACAACAAAACGTCAACTTACATAACTAGTTTTGTAGATTTTTTTTTCAGTGTATAAAAAAAATGGTTATTTAAAATATAAAGGTGCATCTATGCTACGCGAACAGAGCACGAACCGAGCACACGCGGAGCACAAATTCGCGCAGCACAGACGGACCGAGCCTCGAACGAGCGTTCACTCGTCTGCCTTCCGCTAATTGACAGTTTTTGACGAACTCAGGGATTCGCATCACGCTCGTTGTAGGCTCGTTGTACGTCCACACTTGACATCGCGAGCGACGAACGAATAGCGGCTCGGCTCGTGCTCGCTTCGCGTAGCGTAGACGCACCATTATAAATTGAATGTTTCAGGGCTTGATGTTAAAAATAAAACCCATTTGTCTCCGAGGCCACGACATTAATGTTATTAAAGGTTCGTGATCATTTTTTGTAGACATTGTTATATTGAGTGGTTTTTGATTGTTTTAATTAGATCTTAAAGAAAAAACAAAATGTCTGCTCTCTGGTGGCAAGACCTACACACTTTATAATGAAGATTGACGTCATATTTTTAAAACTATATTTACAAAGCTATCTCTTTTAGAACTAAAAATAGAATGTTCTTTAATTGTACATAAGAATGTATTAAATTTGTGCGTACGCGTTTATATAAAATTCAATTACTACACTCAAAATCTTAAAGGAGAATTTTTAAGTTCGTTGGCTTAAATGTTATCAAAAGTGATCGAATTGCTGAGTATTTTCTTGAGCAGCAATTTGTATATTCAAAATTTAATATTATAATAACTCTATTGTTAGGCTACTTTGGCCCATAGATATAGAGGTTGGAGATTTCGAGATGGGCAACCATTTTCTATACGTGTAAGTTTTTTATTTTAAAATAGCTGTCCCCCGCTATGCTATATATAAAAAGGATCCTTCTCCATACCATAGGCTATCTGCATGCCAAATTTCATGATGATCCGTTGAGTAGTTGAGGCGTAAAAGCGTAACCGGTGTAGAGCCATTTGTTAACGTTCACAAGTGCCTTATCAGGGCCTTAATAGAATAAATGCTTTTTGAATATGAAATTGAATTTAACAAACATAAAAATAAACAGAGTTACTTTCGCATTTATAATATTAGTATGGATAGTATGGATTAGTATGGATAATTATCTGTTGTTAGACTACCATAATATACTGGTTACATAATGTTATGTATATTAGTATGGATGGCATATTGGGTGGAGTGTTCGATATGGCATATTTTTGAAACCTATTTTGGGATAAATTCAAATTCAAATTCAAAAAGCATTTATTCAATTTAGGCCCTGATAGGGCACTTGTGAACGTTAACAAATGGCTCTACACCGGTTCCAAATACAACTTGAACTGAGAAGACTCCGGCAAGAAACTCAGCAAGTCTTTTTTTTTAAAATATGTAAATAGAAGTATTACAATTACAAAATATAATAACAATAGCCTGCGAAGCGAACAATTCATTCAAATGCATTCTTGTCATCTACAAAATCAGAAACTTTATAGTACCCTTTCGTGCATAACTTTTGTTTAACTATCTTTTTGAATCTATGTATAGGTAGCTCTTGGATTTCTTTGGGTACTTTATTATAGAAACGTATACATTGCCCCTTGAAAGAGTTAAGGACTTTGCTGAGCCGAGTTAAAGGTACAGCAAGTTTGTGCTTATTTCTAGTGTTCAAACTATGAGTGTCACTATTCTTAGGAAAGTTATTTAAGTTTTTCCTCACATGAATAAGATTTTCATATATGTACTGTGACGACACTGTCATTATATTAATAGATTTAAACTTGTCTCTCAAAGAATCTCTAGGCCTTATTTTATATATTGCGCGGACAGCCTTCTTCTGCAGTATAAAAATTCTATTGATTTCGGCACCACTACCCCAGAGGAGGATACCGTAAGACATCAAACTGTGAAAGTAACTGAAATAAACTAATTTTGCCGTAGATTCGTCAGTGAGAGCGCGAATTTTTCTCACTGCATAAGCTGCAGAACTAAGTCTATCCACCAATTTACAAATGTGAGGGCTCCATTGTATCTTATTATCTAAAGTGATACCTAAAAATACAGTTGTTTCAACAAGATCCAGTTTTTCGCCTTTAATTACAATATTTGTGTCCGAATGTCTCACATTGGGTAGACTGAATCTGATACATTTTGTTTTTTTCTCATTTAGCAATAAATTATTAATAGTAAACCAATCAACGACTTCAGAAAGAGCATTGTTCACATCGTCAGAATTAAAATCATGTCTATTCACTTTGTAAAGAAGTGAAGTGTCATCAGCAAACAATACTATCTCATGTTTTTTTTCTACAAGATATGGTAAGTCGTTGATGTAAATGAGAAATAGAAAAGGTCCAAGGATAGAACCTTGTGGTACACCCATGGTTACTGATGACCCAGGGGATACTTTACCATTAACATCAACCTTTTGAATTCTGCCACATAAGTAAGAAATCAAAAGATCAAGTGCAGTGTCTCTAACGCCGTAGTGATGTAATTTGCTGATCAGTATTTTATGATGGACGCAATCAAAAGCCTTGGATAAGTCACAAAAAACACCGAGGGTGTCTCGTGAATTTTCCCAGGCGTCAAAAATATGTTGAATAAGCTCAACACCAGCATCGGTTGTTGAGCGACCCCTAGTGAAACCAAATTGTTTACTGTGAAGCAGTCTATTACTATTGAAATGTACCATCAATTGATTAAGTATAATTTTCTCGAATACTTTACTGAATGTCGGTAGTATGGAAATTGGTCTAAAATTTGTGGGGTCGGATGTACTACCGGATTTAAATAAAGGCACTACTTTACTATGTTTCATAAGATCAGGAAACTCACCACAATCAATACATTTATTAAAAATAACAGCTAAATGAGGTGCAATACAATCAATTATAGAATTAATAAGTTTAACTGAAAGCCCCCATAGATCAACAGTGTTTTTCAAATTTAGAGATTTGAATGCTTTAATTATATCGCTAGAAGTAACAGTTGAGAATTTAAAGTCAACAGTACATTCTGTTACATTTTTCCTAAGTAAAGATACAGCGAGGGTGGGAGAAGAATTAAGAGACTTGGTAGTCGAAACTGGAATATTGGTGAAGAAAGTCTCAAAAGCGGCAGCAACATCTTGATCAGATTTGATTGATTTATCATTAATAATAAGTTGAAACTCATTATTACGTGCTTTGAACTTTCCAGTTTCACTATTTATAATTTTCCAAGTCATCTTGATCTTATCTTGACTATTTTTAATTTTATTTCTTATATGTATTGATTTAGCCGCAGTACAAACGCATTTAAATGTTTTTGAGTAATTCCTTACATAATTTAGAAAAACAGCATCATGATTATACTGTTTTTCCCTATATAATTCATACAATTTTCGCCTACTTATATAAATTCCCACCGTCGCCCAGTCATTGAAGACCGTATTAGATTTCCGTTTTACCGTTTTTGAAGAAAACATTGAATTATACTCATTTTTGGTTAAATTAAAAATTGAGTTATAAAGTTCATTAACATTATTATTATCGTAAGGTACGTGTGGTAATTTATTGACAATGTTATTTCTAAATTTTTCAAGGCGACTTTCACTCATAGGAACACACTTAATATCTTTTTTTATCACTTTTTTTCCAGGCATATGAAATGAGACCAGCTGGCCACAGTGATCAGAACTTAATTTACTTATTATTGACTTTGTTACTGGCTGTAAGTTAGTAAAAATATTATCAATGCAAGTTGCTAGTAATGCTGAACAAATTTTACTATGGGACAAACACTGAAATAGATGTTTGATAAAAAGATAATACAGTCTATATATAGAAAATTTCCTCAAGCCTGCCGCTGCTTCCGATTAACGGCAAGGTTTCCAGAAGGCTGGCAGCGTTTCCTCTTTGGATAGCCAAGCTGACGCGTTGGCGGAAAAAGCTCCCCGCCCGCTGGTCTCCGGAGGTCTCGATCAATTTTGATGACAAGGTGCGAGCAAAACGGCGAGCTTCAGGGCCCCCATGGTCCCATGGTCTTGATCGCAAAAGGTACAAAAATATAATTGGGTCCAATCGATGCGTATTTTTTGAATTATGAATTTTCCGCACTAAGATATTTATTCGCTCAAAGAGCAGCTCGACTGGGGAAGTACCTCCACCTTACAGAATACCGCAGCCAAATAACTTTATGTTGTGTAAAGTTGTGTTCCTGCGCGTGAGTAAGGTCGCCAGAGCTCATAGGGGAGGGGGGAAAGGTCGGTAACGCGTGAGCGATGCTTTTTGTGTTGCAAGCGTCCATATGGCTACGGTAACCGCTTACCATCGGGCGGCCCGTATGCTTGTTTACCGATTTAGTTGTATAAAAAAAAAAAAGATAATTGTATGAAATGTAAAAAAATTGAATTCTGAGTTGGTCCCATAGCAAATTTTGTCTTGAAATCTTCACCCATACAAACTAACATACTATATGACTAGTATATGTATGGACCAAATTAGCCTGATAATAAAGAGATAATAATTTAAAATAAACAACTTACACGTGTAGAGAATGGTTTATTTGACAAATTTTCCCTAAAAGCCTAAGGGAGGATCCTCAACCCATGTTTTTTTAAGATACAAGTAAAAATATTAAAGAAATGATAGACTTCAATCTGTTAAAAGGGGAATGGTTCTTTGTATTTATTAGAAAAACAACCGCCGAGTATCCCGAAGACTATCAGAAGGCATTTTTGATTGTGTGAGTGTTTACTTGTTCTTGCTAACACTATGCCTATAGCACAAATACCTATATAATATATGTAGCGGAAATGCGAAACGATTTTTTTAATATTATGTTCAATAAATCCAATCGATTTATTTATTTAAATATTATTGTGGTGTTAAGGCGAGGATTTTCCGAAACTTTGAATATTTTACCTGTTTTATTTATAATTAATGTGAACTAAAATTTTGAAAAAAGAAAGTCATTTAACACTCTTTTATCTCGCGATTTCGACCATTCAATACACGAATACTTTCATTTTGCTCGAATAAAATCGCAAAGATATGTCTTAATTGTCCTTCTCCATACCATAGGCTATCTGCGTGCATTTCATCGTGCTGGGTTGAGTAGTTAAGGCGTGAAAGCGTAACAAATAAGCAGACTCTAATTTCTTTGTATAATAAATAAAAAAAGCCTTATAATTTCGTTGCAGATTACAAAAAGAGAAGAAATTAAATTCTATGTTAGTATTATAAATTTTTGTTAGTAATTATTAAGTTTAGTTCGTAAAATTTAGTTGTTAGTTTAGATTTTACATACATTTTTAATAACATAAATAGATTTAGGACTCCTCCAAAAAAAAAAAAATAGTCTTCTCTAGATTGCGCTATTTGAATCCAGTTGGGTGGGGCCGGCTGTTTTTTCTGAGCCCATCTTCCCAATTGACTACAGGTCTATCTCTCCTTCTTTTGCCTTGCGGACCTACCCATGTGGTCACCCTTTTGGTCCATCTCTGATCTCGTAGGTGCGCCACATGTCCAGGCCAATTCCATTTAAATGATTGAGCATGTACCAATGCATCCCTCGCCTTGGTGATGTGTCTTATTTTTTGTATTTTCCAAATATTCATCATACTGCGCTCTATTCCTCGTTGGCATGACATTATTATTTGTTTTTTATTATATTTAGATTTGTTGTTAAACTTAATGTAAATGTCTCTCGTTACCTCTAAATATAATAATATCACAAAAAAAAATATGTGGGTACAGCGTTTTCTTAAAATTAGCATCGCGCGTCTTTGTACTAACAATCTCACGTAGTAAGCGTGGTAGTGTGCGTAACTCTTTCTACTATAAGTCACTAGTCTGTCGCTTTATATAACCCAAGAATCTTTCTTATTTAATTTAAGACGTTATTCTCAGGGCATTAAAGCTTTATTTGTCTGTGAAACAACTTGAGTACTGATATGTCTCGTCTTCTTCCTGTATCAATCGTTAATATGTCTGTACGAAGTTCTATTGCTTTGAAAGTTCTGTAATTGGTACAAGCTTATATTAGTTTATACAGACTACAATTGACTGTTATTTTCTTAGAAGAATAAGGTATAAAACCTTATGGTGCGTCTATGCTACGCGAACCAAGAACGAGCCGAGCCTCTATTCGTTCGTCGATCGCGATTTTATGGTGTGTCCATGCTACGCGAAGCGAGCACGAGCCGAGCCACGAACGGACAGGATTCGTTCGTTGTTCGCGTAGCGTGAACGGACTTGCGAGCCTCGAACGAGCGTTCGGCTCGCGCTCGATTGCGCTCCGTCCGATTGTCAGATTTTTCACGAACATAGGGATGTAGGCTAGTTGTAACGTCCACGCTTAACATCGTGCACGATTCGCGTAGCATAGACGCACCACTATTAGAATACCATTAACCTTAAATTTATTTTAATTCTTTGTTGATTTGTGTTATCAATTTTTATTAACTATGTGGTATACTATAACCGGCGAAGTGCGACTCGGACTCACACACGAACGGTTCCGTAAAGACGTATCTTGAATGCGATCCCTTAGATTTTAAATTTTATTGTTGTTATATCGACATTGGCAATAGAAATACACATTCTGCGAAAATTTCAACTGTCTACCTATTACGGTTCATGAGATACTGAGGGCCACTGACAGACACATTACCACGGACGGACAGACCGTGGAAGCTTAGTATTAGGGTCCAGTTGGCACCCTTTGGGTACGAAACTCAAAAAACTACCTACGCATAAACTATAAATACTTTTCACACATATAACCAAAAAAACTGTATCCCAGAAATCCTGCACACAATCATTAAACCGTTACTGTACACGTTTTGGGTTATTATTATTTTTTCGATTGCGGACTTACGTGCCTATGAGTTAATCGGTGATCAGCGTTTTCCGATAGACCAGTAAACCTTGACCTACCTCCCCCCTTTTCTCTCTACTGAAAAAGGCAAGAACAAAGACGTGCGGTGTTAAGCCATGGCTCCAGAAATACTGGTGCTATGGGCAAGGGCACGTTTGATTCGGCTTTGATTGCACAAAAATGGTGTCATTTGAATTCAGAACTGGTTCGTGCTTTTAGTGTGTGATTCGATTTAAATTGTCCCGATTTTAGGTCAAGGGAAGAATGTAGTATGTAGTGGTGTGGTTAGATATAGGAATATGTGATCTAAAAAGGTTTCAATACTGGTTTTTTAATTTCTATCTGTATACAGGTATTTGTTTTGCTCAGCGACGAACGACTCAGGGTCGATAATACAAATCAAACTGGTGCTAAAAAAATATAAAAAAAATACAAAAAAAATAATAATAATAAAAATAAAAATTATATTAATTTAAAATCATGTAATAATAAGCTAAGTGTAGACGCAATACTCAACGGGAATGCGAGGGAGTAAAGGGGTGGGGCGATGGCGGCTTGCGCCTAGCTCTAGTCTGTGCGTGCCTAGTGACCATAGGTTGCGGTAATTTTATTTCAAATTGAATAACAAATTTACAGTATTTAATGGAATTAAGTCCATTTTTAGAAAATGTATGTTTTATACTAACGCTCCTGGGTCGCTCGTCACCGTCCAAAAAAACATCCTGTATATAAAAATGAATCCCTGTTTTCCTTGGTCACGCCATAACTTGAGAATGACCTTACCGATTTCATCTATTTTTTTAAAGTATTCTATTACTCTGGAGAAGGGTACTTACGAAAAAAAAATTTAAGTTGCGTAGAAAATTATAAAATTTAAGATTGGGTGGGTAGGTAAGTATCACACCATTGTAATTTATTGCACCATTATCATTTATTGCACCATTATTGTTGAGAAAAAATATGCAGGTATTTTTATATAATATTTTGTGTAAAATAGCTATTACTTTCGTAGCTATGTTTAAATAAAACTATGTACCAACATAAAACAAAAACTATCCGCAGAAAACTCCAAAAATGTAGACTCAATTAACAAACCTTAAAAATACAATATATTACGTAGCGTTTCGTAGAGCGTCGTAGTAACTTCGTAGTAGTTTAAATGGGTTCTAGACGTTGCTACGACGCGTTATTATACTTTTATAACCTTGAGAAAAGAATAACAAAATAAAATATTTATGACAGATTCATATTGAGGGACATTCTTCAATAAATCATTGGTATTACTGTAAATTCAATAATAAAATTATATTCATCATAAGTTTTTACTTTATATTTTATTTTTATACTACTAAAGTAGCGCACAAGCACACGGGCTTGATGGTAAGCGGTTACTGTAGCCTATAGACGCTTGCAACAACATGGGAATCACTCGCACTTTGCCAACCCTTTAAATGCAATGATAGGAAGGTTATTTAGTTACAAATATAAAAAATGTTATATAGTCTATTATGAATTAAAATTAAAACTAATTAACACACAAAAACAAAACCAAATTCAATACACAACAAACACAGTTAATACAATGTTAATATATAATAATAAACTAGGTATCTCAGTGTAAAAAGAAACAGACAACTGAGCTACATTGTAGCGCTACGAGACCGCTACGGGCTACGAAACCGCTACGCGTATCTCGTAGACACGAGATACCAACATTATTTTAACCATTACATGGTGTCTGCCTTTTCACGGCCCGGGATTTGTTGAAAAATTAAAATATGTATTATTCTCATCCATATTCAATGGTAATAAAGTTTACTATCGTATGGTGTAGATGTATTAATGTCATGTTTTAATATTTTTAATGTAAAACAGTTATTGCCCATAGTGCTTTGCAGCAATTCGTTTTTTTTTTTCGGTGTCAGCTAAACTGTAGTTAGAAAGAATTTGTGTCAAGTGAAAGTCTAGAGGTAGAGCATTAGAGGTACCCTTAGAGGTACAGTATTACCTAACTGATATGGCGCGTCGTGAATCTTCGTTCGCACAGAAAAGAAAGTATGGCCCCGAAGATTAACGAAAGAATGCTTAAAACTTAGAATCCACCTTAGATCACTCCTATAAGGTTCATAATACACTGCAGCTGTTAGTTCCGCCTCACTCACAAGTGACGCCCCTCCGCACGGCGCGCGCTAACATGGCGGCAGCGGCCGAACAATAGCTTTTCCCGCGCTTTGAAAATGTATCTTCTGCGCAGGTACATCGGTTAACCATATTAATTGGGTACTACTGTACCTGAATCGACTCCATGTATGTTTCGTGATTTTTGTAGTTTTCATATTATGAATATTTTTCACGTTTTTAACCCAACTCCGACAGTAACATTTTTGATTATAGTTCATAGTTGAGACACATGCGTGATTAATTAGCTGTAAACTGATGGATAAAGGAAATGACGTCATTCGTAGGAGAACGAAAACGGCGGACATAGCTCGTAGAGTTAGTAAGCTGAAGTGGCAATGGACAGGCCACATCGCTCGAAGAGCCGATAACCACTGGGGAAGAAAGGCTCTCGAGTGTCGACCACGTACTGGTACGCGCCGAGCGGGACGACCTCCCACCAGTTCAGAGTCGCTGGGCGCTATTGGAACCAAGCGGCCCAGAACCGTTCGATGTGGAAGTCAATAGGAGCTGAAAAAAAGGTTTAATAAAGGCATGTATTTAATCTCTCTATTCCAAACATACAATATAACCAAACATACTGAATTGCACACTAAATAAATCAAACTGAGTATAAGTTTTATGGTTTATGCAAAACTGTTTGATTTGAATGAATCTAGCGCTCGCCGCGCCGGCCGCGGCAGCGGTTGCCTAACCTAACCTAATCAACTGTATTTGGGTGCTCCGAGTCGGTTCTGGATGATAGAACATATTTTGATGAATAGGTAGTTTAATTGTACAACGGTAATTTTTCTGATATGCAGTAAGTAAATTAGAAGAGAGTCTTAAGTTTGCGTAATTTGTGAAATTAAAAATATCCCTATAAAAAAGAAGTTGCAGTCACACCCTGTACATATAAATATAAAAAGTTATAAATAAATATCCTGGGACATTCCTCATACACGGTCATCTGATCCCAAACTAGGCAGAGCTTGTACTATGGAAACCAGATAACTGATATAATACATATACTACTTTTTGTTTGTAAATACATACTTAATATACATAATTACACCCAGACTCAGGACATACAGACATGTTCATGCATGTCCTGTGTGGGAATCGAACCCACGACCTGCGACGCGTAAGGTGAACCTTAACCAATTGCGCCAGCTGGCCCGTCAAAAGTTCTTCTTAGATAGCTGCATAAATATCCATAGCGCATAGATGACATTTTGACCTTTCCTCAGGTTGCGTATATCCATCAACTTAGTTGTGCAAATTGTATGTGATAACATATAATGAATTGCATCCCAGCTCTTAATATTGATCATAAAGTGCACCAAAGATAGTTCTAAGGGTATTATATTGTACTTAAACTTACTTACACTCAAGGTAGGAGCTCGCTTAGATAATTATTGATAAACGCAATATTAGTTTAAGGCGGCCCTCTGTGGCCGGCGCAACTTCAACGCAAGCATAGTCTAAAAGCTTGCTCTTTCATCCTACGTAATGTTTGACTGCAAAAAAAGAGAGACAGCATCAGAGCCGTCGGTTATCAGTCGGTAAATTCCGCTGATCACTCGCAGTCGCTTCGCTAGGTCGTCATGATTTCGCATTCATAAAATTTGTTCCAGGAGTATACTTCTTGTGAAAAAACCTTACAAGTTTGTGAAAAAAAAGTTAGTTATTTAGAATCTCCAATACATTTGCAAGCCTTATATCTAAATGTTTTCTTTATTTTTACAATTTATAGGTACATTAGATATGGCCAAAGTTCAGGCAAAAACGCTGTTTTTCGGAGGCTTTGACTGAATTTGTTTCACACTTTTTTTAAATTACGCCTAGATACACGGCTAGATATAGTGCACAAGATACTAATTTGTTCAAAACATCTAACGAAAAATGTTTAACAATGCCATAATAAGTACAGAGGTTTTGTATGAAAAGTATGACGAATTGAGTCCTCTTAAAAGGCTTTCATGGCTATTATCGGAACATTAGTTTTGTTAACTTACACTATTAAACGAGCAATATATGTTTATATAAATAAATAAATATATCCCGGGACATTCCTCACACACGGTCATCTGATCCCAAACTAAGCAGAGCTTGTACTATAGAAACATAACTGATATAATACATATTTTTGTACTACTTATTCTTGTTTATATGTACTTAACATACATAATTACACTCAGACTCAGGACATACAGACTTGTTCATGCACCCACGACCCCACGACCTGCGGCGCGATAGACTGGCCCGTTATACCTAGATTTCGAAATTTGATCACATTTGGTTTAAGAGGGTGAAAAATCGATTTTTCTCATCTGTGGGAATACGAAATAAAATATTGAGTAAAGGTCGGTCACCCACGTACGGGTAAAACTGCGGCATGGACAATAAGCGATAGGCCAGTGATAGTGTATCCTTATACAACAAAATTTCACCCAAATCCACTTATCCACACCGAAGCGCTCGTGGTGTAGCATGATTAGCCGTTTTTAATCGATAGTAGATAGTAATATAGATAAAGTTAAGCTACCACCGTCGAGGTCGGTACCTGGATGGGTGACCGCCTAGTGGTATTTTGGCGATTCCGTAGCGAGCACGTAAAGCCGTTTGTCCCGGTTATCACATAATTGTCGTAGTCGTTAAGCTAGTTGGAGGCCTACTAGGCGGCTTGAAAACTCCAACAGTAGGTTGACCACTAGCCTACCTCCAGCGATCCGCAGTGGTGAAGTATCTGCCCATTCCCTTTCACCCTAATTTGTGAAAGGAGGCCTGTGCCCAGCAGTGGGACATTATAGGCTGATGATGATGACACCGATTACGGCGCAGTCACAAAATACACACAGACTTTTGTATTTACAACTACTACTAGAAATATTAGTTGAATATTAGTAGCCGCTCTAAATATGTGGCTTTTCTTCTCTCCGCTCCATTGGAACCTAGCTCCACGTGTATGCATAGACTAAAACTCCGACGTATTCACGTGTGCTATAGACCCCGAGTACATACACGATAGGAATCCTGCTAATTTCCCCGATATGTTCATTATATACCTACTTGTTCAAGGTTCCGACCTTGCCCCGAAGGTAATTTATTTTGTTTGTAGGGTAATTACTATATTACAATAATATTCCGTCTGAATTCGTAGAAATGGTATTTCAGTATTTTTACGTATATTCCTACGTTAACAAGTTTTTACGGAATAATGATTTTAGCGTACTTTCCTCTTTATTATGTTACCAATTTTCCTGAAAATGTACTCCAAACCAGTTTATTTTTTATATTAAATGATTTAAAAGGTATCTGGAATTGCCGTTGGTATATAAAATGTTAAGATACAAACACAATTTGCAAAGGAAAACACAATAACTTTATGTTGGAGATAAGCAATGGAAGGTTTATATCGTCCCGTATACTCATTACGCTGGCGCAACTGGTTGCAGCTGTTCAAACGCACCCCCGTATTCAAAGCGTTCACCTGGCTGGGATCATTCGTACCCTCATTGTGCCCCAGTCGACATTCGCGCCCAGACCGTCGGCAGCGATGGGCGTTCCCAAAGTCGGTACAAACGCGCCTCTAGCCGAGCTCGCGCTCGAGCGGCCGAGACGACCCCACCTGTTGATCGTCGACGATTCCAGGGAAACGCGCGCGGGCGAAGGTTAG
Organism: Polyploca ridens; assembly: GCA_951394255.1. Taxonomy (NCBI): domain Eukaryota; kingdom Metazoa; phylum Arthropoda; class Insecta; order Lepidoptera; family Drepanidae; genus Polyploca; species Polyploca ridens. Next base: position 9,942,318 of record OX596263.1, on the reverse strand, counting down.
TGTTCTAATTTTGAATATTTAAAAATATTAACGCGTTCAAAATTTTAAAAGGTGTTGCTGGCTGGAATTTACTTTTTTTTCTGTGGATTTTATGGTGATCGATTTTCAAATATTTAAAAGTTATCCCGGACAAATACGGATTTTATATTTTGGCTTTGTTGCGGGTTTTGTGAAATTAATATAATTGGAATACTCAGGTGTGTTATTTTTTCATTTTTCTTGGAAAATATTGTTTTGTGCAAAAAAGGTAAATTTTATATTTTAAGAAGACATCACATCATATTTATAAATAACATTCCTATAAAAAATTTATATCATAATTTATGATAACTTTTTTTACCATTATGAATAATCTATCCTTTTTTGGAAAACCACTAATGCTCATAAATAATTACAATTTACCACAAATAAAAATTATGCCACCATTAAAACATTCCAGAAACAAAGTGAATACCAATTCGAAACTCACGCGTACAGAACAAATAGACTCATAAAAGCGTAATTTGAAACCGGTGATTAATTTATACGAGGCTTAAACCAACAAGAGTTAAAGTGGATAATTTAATTGCTTATAGAGAAGTATATTGCCTCAGAGAATAAACGTCAAACTTCGATTAGATGCATAATTATATTGCTATCGAAATTTCTATTACTCGATTAATGCTATATTCGATTATGAGCTGCCAATTTGTTTACTGAGTTGGTTCCATAATGTGTATTTTGTAGAGATGGTTTTAAATTTCAAATTAGATTGAATTTCAAGTGTTTAGAGAAGCTATAATTTGCTTTTATAAATGTGTTAGTTTTGTACGAGGAAATATTTTTTTATTGAAGCAAAGAAGTGTTAAATAAGCGTAGAAAATCTGTTTATGTAGCTTATAACTACATAGGAGAGATATAATGTAGTTATTGTAGCTTTAAAACGTGAAAATCTCTTCAAGGTCGGTAACATATTGGCAATTCCCCTGGTAATAGAGACTTCATTATTGGCGAGGCGGTGACTTCTTGCTTACCATGAGATGGATGAGCAACTTGATTATTAATCCTTTGACTGATAAGACACGAAAATATTATAAAATTTAGTTATTCATTTTATTTAAACCAGTGTTAAACAATATTATCTAAAATCGGTGATTAGATGGATGACCGTGTTTTTTTTATTGGACCCTTTGTTGCTAAGGAAAGCGCGTTTTCTAACTTCAAGGTCATATGTTCACTTCTAATGGTTACTGGTCGATAATTGTTATATACGGCTTGTTTGGTCCGTGATTATCAAGCTTTATTTATAAACTAATTTAAATAATTAAATTAAAACAATATCTATTCTGTGAACAATGTTTCTGATAGCGTAGCGATAAACAGACTAACAGGAAGCCAACTAACTTATCATTATTTATTCCAGTCGCATTATTGAGTTATACAAAGGTTGTGTTCTAAATTTAAATAGAATTTATTTTACTGATTCAATTTATTTTTCGAACGTTTGTGTGTGTTGTGGCAGATTACTTAATTTACTTAGAAAATTGAATTTAATTTGTGCATGTGGCGAGTCCACCTGATTAAACGATATACGTGAAATTCAAATTATTTTATGATGGATTTATGAAGAAATAAAATTAATTTGCGGTGAGTTACTTTTTATTTATATTGAGAGCTTACTTTATAATACAGTTTATATTCTCTTTAATATTTTTTAAATGTACGAGTATGATACTTTTTGCTTTAGATACATAAACTGTTTGTTTTATGTTTCGGTTTTCAAAATTTAGAATAATCGTAAAGTTTCGATAATTTGTGATTAGAAACAAATGCTAAGGATAAGTTCAAATGACAATTGTTCAATGTGTTTAACACTATGTTTTAGGGGTGGGCGTTGAATGAACGAACCGTTTTTTTAGACTGTTTATTAGGCGTCAACGGTTCGACTAGTTTACAGTTCACAGATAAACTAGTTTACTCATGAACGACATTACATGCGTCGACTTGATTTCGCGTGGTTCACTCACGACGCGACGGAACGAGTGATTACGAAGATTGCCGAAGCAATGCGACGTGCGTGCGATCCGCTTGTTATTGTTTCTTTCTCTTTCTCATGCAGAAACGAATACGTTCATGTCATCTCATATCATGTGAATGCTGTCAAATGTAAATAGACTCTATAACAAAGTAATAGATACGAATCTTTAATTGGTTAAATAATAAATATTTTTGAATTTTTATTCCGTTATTTGTTTAGTCCTGATTGAAATGCATTACGTGTCGGTCAAGGTCAAGTGTTATAGGTATTATAAGAGTAGGTAATATAAGACAATGTAATTCAGAAATAAGTAAAAAACTGATTGTAAATAGTGTATAAAAATAGTGTAGTCTGTGTTTGACTGGTTATTTTAGTGTAAATATTAATAATGTCGGTTCGTAAAAACAGCAGTGTTATTTAGCACCACTTTGAAAAAGACAATGGAACCTATAAAGCAACTTGTAATGAATGCAAAGACACCTATTTTAAGTTTGAATCATCAACCGCAATTAGTCGGTGTTTGGAGGTGATGACCAGCCAAGGGGTCTTCCATCCAAAGGGAACATTTCAATTCGCAGGTACAATTCGTTGACTGATAGTTGATTAGTAAACAAGTTTTGGACATATTCCGATCGTTCACTAAACTGTAGAAAGCAATTCAGTCTATGATAAACCAGTCGAAAATTAAACTGTTTTATGAACTAGTTTATCATAGACGGTAAACCAGTCTCGTTTCGTCGACCGTAAAAACGTCGACGACCCACCACTACTATGTTTTTTTTTTGTTAATTTGTTCATGACCATGGATCAAAGTCCTTCAGTCGCATACATAAACACTATGTTAATATATGTGTGAATGTTACTAATTCACTTACTGAACATTTCCTTCGTTTGCGGAATTTCAAGGAGCGCTTGCGAAACCGCAAATATCGGAATTGCAAAATTATCAATCGCATACAAAATCGGAAGCGAATATGCATAAAATAATAATGTATATATTTTATAAGTATTTGGAAAAAAAGCTGTAATATTAAAAGATCTTCCACAAAAAAAAAACCTTGCTGAGTTTCTAGCCGGTCTTCTCAGTTAAGTGTATTCCGAACCGGTGGTAAATTCGACTGTATGTACCAATGTAACGTTCATAAGTGCCCTACTAGGGCCTAAACTGAATAAATGACTTTTTGATTTTGATTTTTGAGCGTTGGTTCAACTGACGTTCCATTTATGATCTTGAATGCAATCCTTGAAAGCCTTCATACGGTATTTGGAAAATCTTAAAGCATTACTTATTTTTAACATTTACTCGATACAGTCATGTCAAAAATGGGTAATCAACGAATTAGTTGTCGGAAAAATCGTTTCAAAATCTGTATATTGGTAATAAAAAAAAAAACGAAAATTAAATGGTAATTGATATAGGCTTATGTTTCTGTGGCTCTCAAGTGATTGAAGTGATTCTGATTAATACTTTTGTTTGTTTTATGATATACCGTATCACAAAATATTCTTTTACTAGTTCAATTTACACTAAAAAGTTATCTTATAAGAATATCTTAACATCTACAATAATCTAAAGAAGCATTTTTGCGCTGCTCTAAAATAAATTATGATTATTAAATATTTTAGCTGTCTGGTACTGATTAAAGGAATTTCTAACGAGTTTTTTTGCACCAAATGAAATCCTAATTCATTAGAGAGGTACAAAGCTCAACTGAAAGCTTTCAAGTAAATGAAGATGATCTTGCTCTCACATTGTTTGAGAAACAGTTATGAAGATTTCTTGCAATTTCTGTGATATCTGTTGAATTTTTCATAGAAAAGATTTATTTTAATCAGTGCTCATCCGTATCAATATAACTGTTCAACTATTGTTTTTTTAAATGTGCTTTCGTTTGGCCTAATATGGAGCACGCTAGACCAGAAGAAACCGTTTCACTCTTTAAAAACACACACATTAACACACACACGCATACACACACACCCCCACACACACACACACACACACACACACACACACACACACATACACACACGCACACACCCCACCCCCACACACATTCACACACACATTTATTTATATAAATTGCTACAAACATCAATTATTATTATTATTATTATTTTATATCCAAAGTTCAATTATTAATATTTTTTTTGTTTATCCTAGGTATTGTAACCTAACTTTTGCACTAAACACTTTTTTTTTTACTAAAGTTATTAATACTTATTTTTTTTGTCTATATAATATGAACCATTGTTTAGATATAGAACAAAGTATCACTGTAAGGGAAGACTGGTATCTAAGATACAGAATTTTTAATTCTAGTTTAGATACCAGGGAACCATTTATTTTTGTACACTTCTTCTATTTCAATAAAGATTATTATTATTATTACTCTGGCCGTGAAAGTCCCTAGATTGTAAGAGTCAGGAAACACAGACGGCCGTTCTTCGTCCAATATCAATTAACCTCTTATTCTTCGGTCTTGGCAATGAAATGTATCCAAAGTGATATAGTCTTTACTCTTACCTAGATACTTAATCTACATACCTCTTGATGTCAATCTCAAATTCGAATCAATCTTTATTCGTATTACGTCCTTTTTTGACATCTAAAATCAAAAAAGGACAAAAGATAAATTAGGTTATAATATTGTTTTCTAAGATGGTGGTTGCCGCCATTTACTCTTTGAATATTCAAATATTTGAAATTATGGTGTTACTATAAATTCATTAAATCCTTTTTTGATTAAAATAACCTTCTGCTGTTACTAGGTATGTCTAGATTTTTTAAATTGGACCCATTATTTGTTGCCAGCTTAATTAATAAACACAGATAGCGTGTTGCTACGGTGAGAAAAGTTGAAAGAAATGGATACATAAAGGTTATTAGGGAGATAACCGTTTGAACTCCCGCTCTTCTATTATATTTGTAAAGGCTTTATTTAGCTTTGGGAATATTTCCATAGTTAATTTATGTTATAGAGATATGAAAATAAGCAGATAAATAATAAATATAGGTATATTAATTTGTAACAAAAGAACTGATTGTACAGGATCGTCTCCGGATAAAGGGACGGATGTCCAAACACTGCACTTGGAGTTCTCTTTTAGTTTTTATGACCTGACCTAGACCTGACGGGCCATTTGGCGTGATTGGTTAAGACTCTGGTTAAGATTCCACCTATCGCGCCATAGGTCTTGGGTTCGATTCCCACACAGGACATGCATTTGTGTGCATGAACACGTCTGCATGTCCTGAGTCTGGGTGTAATTATGTATATTAAGTATTTATTTACAAACAAAGTAGTATATGTAGTATATCAGTTATCTGGTTTCCATAGTACAAGCTCTGCTTAGTTTGGGATCAGATGACCGTGTGTGAGGAATGTCCCAGGATATTTATTTATAACTCTGGCCACATTATCACTGAATAGTCTGAGTTTAGCAAAATGGACAAAACAAACCAACCAAAAAAAAAAAGCGCGCCGCGTCGCCTTGCGTCTCGGTGTGAGCTGATCCTTAATTCGTACTACGAATATTACCTATATTAGGGTGCTTCTTATTTGGCCCAAAAAAAAATTTTTTTTAATTTGGTCTGCGTCACCCTTTCATTCTGTTCTAAGGCACAAAAAAATAATGTAATATTTTTTTCAGATTTTTTAAGTTATATTTAGGGGTCGCTACCGGCAAATGAAAAATATAAAAAACTGTTTTTGTTTTTTTTTTTTATTAATTTACAAAAAGGACAAGCATACACAAATTATATAACTATAAACATAAAAAAATTATAACTTATGCTAATAACGTGGTTTTCTTTGCATTAGGGTACTTTTGCCTGATTTTTTTACAACCAAAACAATGAATTGCTTTTGTTTTTCATAGTTAATAATAAGTTTATTATACGCTTCAATCAAAGCTACGCCTCGTTTCGCAATTTCGAATCCTAAGGTGTTGCTGGACACGAAATCCCCAATATTTTGTTCATTTCGCTTGGGACTATAGTCTGAACCTTCCTCATACAGTGCGATTACCATTTTAAGTTTGCTTTAAAGGCAAACCTCGTCGTCAAAAAAAGCTAGTGCTACAAGTTCTTCGGACAGATACCATAAATACCCCAGTAACTTCGTTAGAGCTTTCTTAGACCACCACTTTACATAAATTGTGACAACGAAAACGCAAATTTCAGTGATCGCTTTAAGTTCCCTTTTTGTGAGTTTAAACTGGTCTTTAAACATAAGCCCCTTATTAATAAATAAGGTGTAAGTCAGTCTTGTAATAACCAGGTATTATGATAGCCTCATCCCTTTTTGTTTATATGAAATTAGAAAATGACGGATATATTTTAATCCTAGGTTTAACTATACTTGACTTACACCTTATTTATTAATAAGACGGAAAAAGTTTAAGGTAATAAATGTCTTTTGCCATACATCGTATCGTACACGATGAAGAGCTGCTGGAGTTCTGAATGTAATCCCTATTAGGCACACCTCCCAAAAATATTATTGCAAGCATTAATTGCAAGTTTCAACTATTTGTTGTAATCGTTTCGTGGCTGAAAATCATTTAGCTGTTTCTTAGAAAATGAAATTATGCTGCTTACTACATTTTCTACGCATCTTGTAGCGTCAGGGTCTGAAGAAACTGTACTGAACTTATTCTAATCAATGGTAGGTCAAGCAGTTCTAAATCGTTTGAAGATCAATATTTCTGGTCCACTTGACGGACCTAGTGCTTGAACTACGACTGTTTCTAGCATTATTTCCATCAATGATGACGACAGGCCAACCAAAGAACATCTTTTTCCATCTTCTGCTCTAATAGGATGCAAGCACCAGCTCTTAAACCGGTATTGACCACAGTGGTGTCGAAGCAAAAGCATTTTATTTCTCGATCTAAAAAACGTTGAACGCGAAAATTTTCCTCCTGTTTCTTAGTTATTTGCTAGGTTGTTGCGCATGCAGGAGGTAGGGAGGGGAGGGGTACGAGTATCCTTGGATGGACTAAAATGCGACAAAAAGTTGAATTACAATTTTATATCATGTTTGAATAATGAATATGACTATTTTATGTACATTGAGCTGCAAGTTATCATATCGTCATTTTTTCAAACTTTGACTCGAGGTAGCGACCCCTCAAACCGTATATAAAAAATAAATAAAAATCACAAGTTCGTTATTTAGGTGATAGAAGCGAATGGCGGGTTGACGCAGTTATTTTTCAAAAGTCGAAAAATAAGAAGCACCCTAACCTATATAGGTATCTACTATAGACGATATAGAATAGACATACTAGACCTCAGACTGGCTGTATACTTGTTTACTACCTTAGCAGTATATAAAAAAACTATACAGCCGGTTCATAATATTATACGGCCATTTTTTATGACTAACAAAACTTTCATGGTTGAGTGTACTTATGAATATATACAAACTTTAAATATTATCCCCCTTACTCATAAAACGTTAGTTAAATAATAAGCTGAGTCAAATTGTTTGACAATGACAGCAAGGTGACGTTATTTGTTTGACCATTTATTCAGTTGATTTAGTTAAATAGCGTTTATGAGTAAGGCCGTAGATGAATACTTAAAGTACGAAATAAAACTGTGGTGCCATACATTTTGGTTTAGTAGATATTGTGCTTTTGTTTGGAAATGTCGATAATTCGCGAGATTATTGAGAACTAGCTAGTCCCCCGTGGGATACTACTCACTCACGTTCCTGAAATAAAAAGTCCTTCTCCATACCATAGGCTATCTGCATGCCAAATTTCATGATGATCTGTTGAGTAGTTGAGGCGTGAAGGCGTAACAAACAAATAAACGAACATAGGATAGTTAGGAATAAAAAAAAGAGTCTCTAATAAGGCACTTATCAATGTTACAATTGATTCTACCACCGGTACTATATTCTAGTATAGTAGACTAGCTGTCGCCCGCGGTTTCACCCGCGTTCCCCGGATAAAAAGTAGCCTATATCCTTCTCCACACCATTGGCTATCTGCATGCCAAATTTCATGATGATCCGTTGAGTAGTTGAGGCGTGAAGGCGTAACAAACAAACTCACTTTCACATTTATAATATTAGTTAGGATACTAGTATATTCAAAACCTCGTCTAAACATTCGACCAACTATAGTGTAGAGAACACAACTTAGTTTACAATTTAAGCTAATACAAACTTAGCCTTAGCAACGTTACTGATAGACAATAGACAATAGACCGCTTCGACAACAACTTAATTGGTACAGTGTACCCCGTAAATCCTACTGCATACCCTAACGACTAGACCTCTAGCAATTTACTAGAGCATTTGATTCCTTCAGAACAATATATTCTTGTTACAGAACAATTTAAATACGAGTAGATTGGTTACAATTCGTTTTATTGTTTTTAATTGTTTTCAGCCTTTCAATTAATATGAATGATTCTTCTAGAAGTATTGGATAGGGATTGTACTGCCTAACTATTTAATAACAATACAAGCTTTGCTCCCATCATTTCCTCCCCTTGGGAGTTGACTCACTCAAGACAAGTCTTTCCAATGACTGTCCAGCCCCAGATTATTACTTATTTAGTGGGTTATTATTACAAGTAAATATCTCATCAATCAAAGAGCTTGCTTATCTCATATTATAAATCCCTCGCTTCGCTCGTGATTTAAGTTTTTAACACCCTAAAGTAAGGGAGTAAACCTCGAATCCTTCGTTACGCTTGCGATTTAAATCGTCACCCGCGACAGAAGACACAGCTTTATCCCCTTGGTTAATAATCTACTATTTCATGCCGCGCGTTTCACTATTATAGCGTCGTAATAAAAAAAAACTTAGAGGTTATTCGAATTCACGTCGTATCCCGCCATTTTGGTTCGATATTAGAATTACAGAAATTTATTACTTTGTTGTTTATAACTAATAACTTTATACTAAATAGTCTTTTATCCCCATTTTGCGATGTTTTTTTTAAAAATTTTGGTGCCCTTATAAATTTCTAAGTTATATAATGGCTTAAACCAATTAAATGATTCATTATAATCAATCATATTTCAATGAAAATGTAACGCAATATTCATAACAACTATAGCGTTATAAGAAGCCTTCTTGCAGCATTATATTGTATATAGATCAAAAAGTAATACCTATCAATGCCTAATTAATAATTCATTTCTAATCGGCTTTGCTTGATTGTGTTACGCTTTTAACAGTTCAATGAGAAAAGTTTTAGTATAGCTTACGTTATTATTATAAGGATTAGTATAAGCTGTATTATAATTAGGCAATTGTTCAAATTTCATCCACACGTAATATAATTAGGTTTAAGGCGCCGATCCCACAGAGAAGAGTTCTAGGGTTCTGCGTTCCGAGTTCTGCATTCCGCGTTGACTGTAAGCTATGTGGGGCCTTTCAAAGTAAAAAAAGTGTAAAAATATTGCAGACCTCTAGAACTCTAGACTACTTGCTGTGTACACTGTTGAAAATACTCTTCGGCTTTATTATAATAATAATTGAATGATTATTGGTTGCATATGAGTTAAGTTTTATTTGAACAAAATTACATCTTAAGATGTTGTTTTACAATAAACTCTTGGGTTATTTATGGCTTTTTTCTGTGTAATTTAATAAATTAGCGATCTAATGCTAAATGCTAGACAATTCCATAATGGTTTTACATAGTCTTTAAAATAATTATACCGTTCTCACCTTTTAAGAGCCATTTATCAATTTTATATTTTACTAGTTGTTTATGGCCGGCGTCACCCGGGTAAAATTTCCAACTTTTCCGGGTGATTTACCAAAAGAAATCTTTCATACAAACCTTTTCCTAACAATTACTAACACATCAAAAAGGGATGCTCTTACATAAATGTTATTTATATTATGAGTAGTTATGTTATTAAATTAAAACCTTTTATATACTTAAGTACTCTCGGCAACACACGCTAAATGCATTATATGCATTTTTATTTTCAAAGCACTCTGCATTTCCTGACTGCAAAATAAATACCTAGTCCCAAACAGGAAATAGAGCAGAAACAAAACAAATATTCTTACCCGTATCCATTAAAAATATATCCGGATAAGAACCGGGTTATGCTTTTTGCTTATATGAATTCATAATAAACACTCAGTTTCCTTTTGGCCTTCTAAAGCGTTTACCCGGGTAAACTTCACCTTGATATCCGGTCTTGGCCCGGTTAGCCGGATATTTGAAGGACATCCGATGGCGGTTGTTTGGCCGGACTCTTTTGATAGGGGATGTCTTTTATTTATCTATAGGTTTTTGTTATCCTATAGTATAAATGCGATGGCATAATCGGCGTTATTCATACAACACTATTTAACTTATAAACCAATTAAATGGTCACATAAATAACGTCTCCTTTTTTGACAATGACAGTCAGGTGATCAATAAAACTATAAAAACTTAAACAGTGTATGGAGGTGCAAAGTTGGATGACACCTCCATTTAAAAGGGAAGATCTTCCGTCAGGCTGGGTAATCGTGCCTGGGGACCGCGGTCCAACTGTACATGTCGGACAGTTGTATTTGTCACCGTATTTTTGTGAAAACCGTTAGTTTATAATCTACCTAGCGAGATTGTAAACTGTCGATAAATTGTGAACTGTACCGTACTGCTTACAATATAACGTATTAATTTTCGATTAATTGTCAAACCGTCATATTGTGAACCGTCCCTGATTGGCAGTAGTTCGTTCTGTCTGTTAGTTCTGTGGTTAGAAAACAAATATAGGAGTAAAATAAAAGGAATGCACATTTAACTAACAACACATTAAAATAACATACACTCTCACATACACATACACATACACTTTCACGTACACATACACTCTCACATATACATAAATTTAGTAGTTAACTTGTAAATTATTATTTTATTATTATTATTTTTTTTTTTATTGAATACAAGGCAATTATTTAATTAATTATTAATAATTTAAATTTTAAATGATTTTGTTTTCATAGGTATTTTTTATTGATTTTTATTGGTGTCATTCATGGCTGACTTTTTATTGTATAACGGAAGGTTAGCGGCTACCTACGACACAGGCAATGCTTAGTGTAGGTACTGCTGTATAATGTAATGTGCACTCTTATGAAAATAAATTATTATTATTATTATTATAACTGTTTGAGATCAAAATTAAATATGTCAATCAATATATTTTTTAAGAAACAATAAAAAAAACAACTACGGCCATACCTAATATGGCCAAAGAGGGCGGCGCGGGACACATGAAGTTCAACCAATCAGCGCGCAAGGTGCGTTCCGACGCATTCAAATATGATACTAGTTCACATTATGACGGTTTTTTATGGATAGATTATAAACTATCGGAAATCAATACTTTATATTGTAAGCAGTATGATACAGCTCACAATTATAAACTAACAGTGTTCACAAGCGCGATGCAGGATATTGGGGCGTCATCTCTGTATCGGCGTGTGAACTTCATTATGTAGGTGGTCGCTACAAGTGTTTTAGTCAAATAGCGTTTTATGAGTAGGCCAAAGATGTGTATGACGCGGCTTTCCTCTGCTTCGGGACAAGGGATATTAGCACGGCCTGTGTAATGAGCGTCCCCTGTACTGTCGTCTGCATAACAATTAATGGCGCCAATAGACAGCATATCATTGATATGCAGCAGAAACAGTGTTGGTGACAGCACAGACCCTTGCGGGACGCCGGCATTTATGTCCATGCTATCGGAGCAGCTATCTATAATTTTAACAAGTAAGCACTATACACGGGTTAAAGTAACATAATAAAACAAAACAGTAAGAAAAGTTAAGCTGCTCATCGAAAGCAATTATTTCTAGCTAGATTTTGTTTATAAAAGATAATTTTCCTTAAAAAGTAAGTCAAGGTTATTTACCAATTAAGGAAACGTCAAAATCATCGCATTTACAAAAATTACAAAACAGGAAAAAATACGCTAAGTATTTATTCATAGCGGGTGAGTTGACTATATAATGTTTAAATTGACTACAAAATCCCACCTTTGCAAAATCGAACATAGTAACTATTTATCTAATTCCGTGGTCGGCCTCGAAGATAATGAAAAAATAAGCCTTACTGGCCCTGATTCTGTTGTTCACAACTAAACTAATTTTATCTCACTATGTCTCTTTCTAACAAAGAACATAAGAAAAGGATGTGAGAAATTTAGTCCTGTCAAATTAATCCAATGCTTGTTTTCAATATAAATTTAGTCGCCATCTATCGCGGTGACGCCTAAATACACGCAAAATAAGACGGCAAAGATTAATTTGACAACTTAAAATATGTTCTATCCTTTTTCAATAATGTTTGTAAGAAAGAAATGAGATGTGACTAAAATTAGTTTAGTGCGGTTTACAACAGAATCGGCACCACTGTCTTACAATCACTAACTTAATAGTCCTATGACAACATTTGGTCGAGTCCCTGTGGTTTGGTTTTAATTGTTTTACGTTTGATGACGTCATTATTTTAAATTTTATGATGGATTTATTGTTTTCCTGGTATATAAGGATTTTTTTTCGTAGATTCCAGAATATCGTTTAAAACTTTTGTGGCAAACAAGCGTACGGCCCGCCTGATCGAAAGCAATTACCGTAGCCTATGGACGCTTGCAACACCAGGGTATCACTCGCGCATTGCCGACCCTGAAGAAACCGCTTCACACCCTTTTTGAAGAACCCCTTGCTGTAATATTTTATGACGAAGTGGTCAAATGTGGTATAAAATAATAACAAAACATTTATTGTGGACTCACAAAAACAAGAGTAATAAAAACGCACATTACACACGATTTAGTGTGTGGGCAAAAAGGCAATATCAGCATAAGAATGCAGCTAAGCTTTGAAAGGATTTTACTAAGCGAGTTAGGCAGGTATTAAAAGTACCAACAAAATGCCGGTACTAAAAGTACCAACAAACGGTTATGAATAGGGGGTAAGTAATTAATGTGTTTTGTGACTGAATCTATGGTAAGCGAAATTAATGTTTCATTTGAAATATATATTTATATATTGAAAACTCCACATGCAAAAAAATCAACGTAAAATTGCACTTGAAGTAAAAATCTGAGAAATGAACACTATTTACAGCAGACTCATTAAAAAAGCTCAGAGGCGAACAAAAAGATCTTGATAATATAAAATTCCAAATGAGGCTAACATGGTTAGTAAATTGATATTGGCAGATATTATCAGAGGGTAGGTATGGAATGTGACCTTGTTTTATAAAGAACGTTTAATAAACTAGACTTTCCTTCCACAATTTCCTTTAATATGATTGCAAAAACTTAAAGGCCTAGTTTTTTTTTAAATATGCGTCATAATAGTCATGTTCGTACCACTTGCTCAAAAAAGTGACATTCTATGCCACAAAAAGCGAACATAACAATAGTCATTTTTAATCTGTTAAAAACAGGGAAAGAAAATTGTACTGAATTTCATTCATCCTCAAGGGGGAGAATGTGATTTAAATTTGGAATACTTACCGAAATTTATACTGAACTACATCTGTGTTTACACCATTGAATTTGTATATAAAGCATTATACATCTTTTTGAAAAAAGAATACGCAAATCAACTCATCAACAATAAATGTACCGAACAAAAATGTAACTCTCTCTATCAATAATTGGACCAATGTTTCGAATGTTAACTTTTACATTTACAAAAATTGACATTATTTTTAATAAATGCTTATCTCATATTATTATTGAGTAAATTTTTTCGCAAATGGTACGAAAAGTAGAGTATTTTCCTCGGTGATAAAGCTGTCTTAGTCTTAGGTGAACTTAAATCCCTCGCTACACTCAGGACTCGTCTTAAGTTTTTAACACCCTCGCTACGCTCGGGAGTAAACCTCGAGTCCTTCGTTACGCTCGCGATTTAAATCGTCACCCGCGACAGAAGACAGTGCTTTATCCCCTTGGTTAATAATCTACTATTACATTTAAAAAAATATTAGGACACGTATCTTTTCTTTTGTCAATTTAACTATAATATACGAAGATACCGTATTCCGCGTGACGTTACGTTATGGTACAGTTTTTACTCTAAACCTTCGTCACGAGCCCCCACTTCCGAACTTTGACGCGCTTTACCTTTGTAATTTTTTTATGATTTGGTAAAGCAAAAAATACGTATCCAATATTTTTTGATAATCTAACTGACGGACTAATTAGATATTTTTTTATCCAGTAATCATCCCTATCTATATATTTTCATAAAAGTTTAGTACTCAATGCGATCAACTGCTTATTTTTATATTATAATGTTTTATTAATCAGTAATCACCCCAACACAGAAGCTACCGCGGCGTAGGTGCTCTAAAGAAAATAAATACGAATTAAACGTGGACGGTGATCATAAGCCTATCACTGGTGCCTGCTTGGTCCAGTCAGTACTGATTTCACTCACACACACGTAGGTAATATTGTAGTTCACTTTCGTATATAGGCGCACTACGTAGTTCGATCGATTTAAAAAAATGCCGGGACTGTTTACTTATATGAAGAAGTTTTTTGCAAAATGTTCCGGAGGGCCTATCCTTAGTTTTGAAATCATTGGTTAGTTTTTAGTATGAAATTATTATTTTTGGGTTGAAGTACCTATTAGATATGACTTTTTGGCGGGAACTTGCAGAGTGACGTTGCTTTTTCATTTTTATTTTCATAAATTCGTGTATTATGAGTTTTATTGCATATAATCGGTGGTATTTTATCCAATAAAAATCAATACATGTGCACCAGTGAAGTGAAATGAAATGAATTATGTGTATCGTGGCTTTTCAAGTTGTCTCAAGAAGTCCGTGAAAAGTGTTAGTACAATGACCACCATTGTACTAAAACATGACTATTATGGACGGTGACTGACTGAGGACTATGTGAAAGTGATTCATTGTGACTAGAACTTATAATATTACTTGAAATTGGCAAAATACACAAGCCGTGTGACGCCATTGAAGAAAAAAAAAAAAACGTACCTATTATATTTTGATATGAGCGTTTGTTTTTTTTTGTTTATTATTTAAATTTTTTGTGTTGATTTAAATTTGGAATAATTACCGAAATTCATACTGAACTACATCTGTGTTTACACCATTGAGTTTGTATATAAAGCATTATGTGCGTCCATTTTTGATAAATAAATGTATTTTCTTTCTAATATGTATATATTATTTACAAAGAATGTCCGTGTTCGAATTGAGGCTAAAAGAAGACGACATTTATTGTGATGTAAGCTCGTAGGAAAATAGACTGAGCAGAAAATTATGCTTGATTTCGTTATATACCTACTTATATACTCTTGACATCTTTCTTTCCTTATATTGAATATTAACGGAAAATATTCCAGCATTGGAACGTAAATTCATGTAGATGTTATGATACATTTATTGTTACCAAAATTTATTTATAATGGAATCTTTTGATCGTTTTCCAGCAGAATTTTATTCAATACCTTATAATTTAGCAATACTTAGGCTAGCCCTGATATTTTAATAATCATTAACTATAGAATTTAGCACGTGGGAATCATATTGGAGCAGGTTTCAGACAAGCTAGAATCTAAGTAAAAGTGTGATGTAATTTACCATTTTGTAACTCGTAAAGTGTTATAAAAACCTAATAACCTCAACCTAAACCTCAGAAGTATAGACAAAACTACTAAAATCTGGTACACGAGTATTGTAATTTGAAATTCCATACCGAAACTAAATTCAAAAACTCTACAGCTATTTCCAATTTTAAAAACTCCCGTTTTTTGTCTATGGCTTAAAATTTGCAGGATTTATTAACACTGGCAGGATAAAATAACTGTCCTGACCAATTCTGGTCCAGTGGCTGACATTGTAAAAGGTTTCATGTCGTCAGTGTCGGTACGTTGTTTATTTTATTTTTTAGGTGCCCCGACGTTGGTCAGGTTTTATGAACCGAAAGGTTTTTGATGTTCGATAAAAGAGAATTGGTTGCTGGTAATTATTACACATACCATGTTTAATAGTTGTATGTAGGTTAATATGAATATTAATAAGCTCATATGCATGATACGGCTTTATGTACTTTTGCTTTTTTTTATGTACAAAATAATTACCTAGTTATTCTACATTTCATTAGGAATATCACTATTGGGGTCGGAAACACCCTGGTTGCCATACCATACCAGGCTTGACCGCCGCGGTCGCTGTGTGCAATGGCCAATGATCAAATGCGCTGCATAGATTACAGTGAACGCGGAACGCAGAACTCTGACCGCAGAACTCTAGACCGCTACCATCAGGCGGGCCATATACTTCTTTCCTACCTGGCCTCAGTAGCTTAAAAAGGAAGTTTTTAACTCAATCGTCAAAAGTCGCCCTCTAAAACGCGAGTGCAATCGCGGGACATAAACTAGGTTTAAATATTACGTCATTGTTCAAACTCAAAATGAATATGAATTTCTTGTTTGTATGTAATACAAAAATTGTGTCAAGTTCACCTCAAATCCCTGTAGGTGTGTTTTTAAACATTTTCTCCGGACTACGTTTCAGAGAATAACGTAGGTGTGGCTAGCGTATGTACGCATCTGGGGTATCCCTATTATTCCTCGCAATATTTAATTCTGTGCTCCGTTTGCACCTTCTTACTTGCTTAGTTAGTCAAATGTTTTAGCTCGATAAAGCAGCGAGTTTTTTATTATGGCATCAGAAAAAAACATAATATATCAACCAAACAGTTTAGTTTCGGAGATTCCAGTACTTAAATTCTATTTTCAATATTTTATTGCCATAATTTCCATGTTTCATGATGGCTACTTGGCTACTCGTCTACGAATAATAAAAGTCCTACTCGTACTTGGTAACTCGCTCCGTGTAAACTATCCTCCTACTACCAGCAGACTAACCCACGTATATCTCGATAATATAACAACCCGTGTACGCTAAAAATAATATTTCAATGTTATTCTATGAAGAACGAGATATAACCAGATGTTTTATGCAAAAAGGTTTTATTAACAGCATACCACAGGTATTTTTATTTTATCGAATCTATTTTTGATTCGTTTAAAATGATAGGTTGTTTGGACTTTTTGTCTGGAATTTGCAGTGACGTTGCGTTTTCGGTTTTTATATTCATTTTGTATTTTGAGATTTATTGCATATAATTGATGGTATTTTATCCAATAAAGATTAATACATGTGCACCAATGAAGTGAAATGAAATGAATTATGTGTATCGTGACTTTTCAAGTTATCTCAAAAAGTCCATGAAAAGTTTTAGTACAATTACCACCATTGTAGTAAAACATGACTTTTATAGACGGTGACTGTTTGAGGACTTTAAGTGAAAGTGATTTATTGTGTCTGGAAATCATAATACTCGACACTGGCAGAAATAAGTCCTAATATGGTTGCCAAACTAAGAAAAAGAAAGGGTGTTTGTCTATCGCTAAACGCACGGTGTATTCCGACGTGGCTAGCGCAGATCCCTTCTCAGTTTTGTGTGCTATCTTCTGCCGCAACATATTCCATGATGAGATTGTGGTCAAACATACCTAACTATACCTATACACAGTTAAAAAAACAAATTCTTTATATTACTTGCAAGATACAAATACCTAAGGCAGATAATTTGTTACATTGTTATTTTAAACAAGTAAAAGCATCCTATTTCGTACATTTTCAGGATCGTTTCGACTAAGTAGTTGTCATAACTTTTGAAACTGTCCAATGAGTGTTCCGTTTATTACGTTTGAAACATTCTCGCTGTTATAAAATAGCCTTATTGTTTTGTAAACTAATACCTCACTAAGTACTGTATTATATCTATACCGAGTTAGTCTGGTTTATTTTCAAATAGTTTGCTTTTGTACTTTAAGACCACAGAAGATAAATCCTCTGACAATACCGCTAGGCCTTCTGCGCGTTTGGAATTAATTATTCTTGTTGCTATCTTCAATCGGTCGCAGACGCCTAGTTAATAGATTTTAGGAATGTACTTTTCTGTATTGTAATATCATCAAATAGGTACTATGTAAAATATAAATGATATAAAATAAAATTGCAATATAATAATTATAGGTAAGTATATATATATAACTAATAATTTACTGATACAAAAATAAAGCTTGAATTAAGTTTTAATGTTGCAATACAAAAGCTCCCAAGATACAGGTACCTATTACCTAGTTTGGGAGCAAGTGATCCTAAAAAGTAAAAAAATGGTATTTTGAAATAAAGAATTTATTATTATTATTATATTATTATCATGTACAATTAAATACCATATAGACTCGAGATCTACGATGATAAATAATGAAAATATTACTGTTTAATGTATTCACTATGGCTTTGGAAAGTTTATAATATGTTTCCTCGAAAAAACTGCATCAATGTTAAACTATCGATACGGAACCCTTGTAATTTTATAACTTTATAGCTGAAATATATACAGGGCAACATTTTAGTTACTGCATAGTACAGTCACGAACTTTATTTGCAGACCCATCTAAGGTTGAATATCTTATAGCAAACGCATCACCTTACGAGCTGCACGCGCCGGGGCACGCAATTGTTGTCAGTGCGATTAGAATGTAAATATTATGTAATGAATCTAAGTTTGTTTTGAAAAGAGTAATTGCTGAGTTTATTGCCGGCTCTTCTCAGCAAATTCGAATTAGAAATTAGAGTCAGACTTTTCATAAGTGCCTACGAAGGTCTATTTGAATAAATGATTTTGAATTTGAATAGACAATGCGTTGTGCACTGACGTTACGAGGGACAACTGCTCTCAGATATGCCATCCCAGTTATTGAGCTTTCGACCTTATTGCCTAATTAGTGTTCGTAGAATGATCGCGGCTCTACATTTTGTACACCTTTACGACAATGGTAGAGATACCCAACTGATATGGCGCGTCGTGAATCTTCGTTCACACAGAAAAGAAAGTATGGCCCGAAGATTAACGAAAGAATGCTTAAAACTTACAATCAACCTTAGATCACTACTATAAGGTTTATAATACACTGCAGCTGTTAGTTCCGTCTCACTCGCAAGTGACGCCCCTCCGCACGGCGCGCGCTAACATGGCAGCAGCTGCCGACCAATAGCGTTTCCCGCGCTTTAAAAATGTATCTTCTGCGCAGGTACATCGGTAAGCCATATTAATTGGGTAAACTACTGTACCTGCCTACCGTCTAATTAAAAATCTACCAATGAGTACCTACTGTTATGTTCTGACAGATGCCTTCTAGGATTTGTGTGCTTACCATCTCAAGTGCTGCCGCTAGAAACCACCGGTAAGTTTTTAAGTTGAGGGTGGATAGTCAATACTCAACAATTGCGTCACTAGATACACATACACCCAGTATATCGGTATAAATGCGTCACCGGAAGGTACAACAAGGTCGCAGGCTGCGCGGGACTCGATCGTGACCCACTTCCGGGTCAAGATCAAACGGAAGGGGGAGGGGGGGACGCTTGACGCATGCGCCGACTACGTTCATACTGAATCTCAATGGATTCAAAATAGATTTGTGTGCCCGCTGACATTGGATCGATCTTTGCATGGACGTTGACCGTCAACTGTATAGTGTCTATTGTTTTGATATTTTGAAGGATAATGAAGTGCAGGAATAGATATTGTAACAGTATTAATATAAAGTTTGTATTGGGGGGTCATTACCAAACATTTGTTCCATATTTCCATGTATAATTCAGTGTAGACCATCGAAGTAATGGTGTAGACCCTGTCGAAAAAGGACGAATTCGACGCGAATCTCGCGCGCAAATGTATTTCGCGCGTACGGCGAGCTACCGGTCAATACATTGAATCCACAAGCATCATACACGCGTATTTTTATTCGGCGAATTCGTCCTTTCTGGACAGTGTCTACAGTTATACTAATGCTGCAATTTATATTTGGTAACTGTCGGGTCTTAGTCCAAAGAAAACACCGGGTTTATATCAATATAATATCCAGACTTTTTTTTATTTTTTTATATGTTGGCGTCACACGGCTTGTGTATTTTGTCATTTTCCAGTTATATTATAAGTTCTAGTCACAATAAATCACTTTTACTTAGTCCTCAGTCAGTCATCGTCCACAAAAGTTATGTTTTAGTACAATGGTGGTTGTACTAAAACTTTTCACGGACTTCTTGAGGCAACTTGAAAAGGCACGATACACATGATTCATTTCATTTCACTTCACTGGTGCACATGGATTGATCTTTATTGGATAAAATAACACCGATAATATGCAATAAACCTCAGAATACACGAATTTATGAAAATAAAAATATGAAAACGCAATGTCACTCTGCAAGTTCCCGCCAAAAAGTCCAATGTCCAGACTTATCTCCACAAATATACTATAATGAATTTATTTTTAACAGAATGTCTGATGGATTCAAAATTGGAATTAAGTTTTTTATTTATTTATCTAGTATCACAGTTAATATTGATATCAGTTTATTGTACCCAAAATTAAACGTGAGAATATCCACAAATCTTTCAAGTATCTTGATCCCATACTTCTTCGTTCAGTGACCTCTCACCCTCAAGATCTCAACAGGTCGTCGATCTATCAAATAAATAAAACTCTTTAGTATTCAGAATATCCTCATGTCATCGCCAAAATCTTTACAATTTGAAAAATACTTTGGCAAGTCTAAGCTTCGTATAAAGTGCCGAACTTTGCAATTTGAAGTGCGAAAACATAAATATTAATTTAAAAATCTGTCTTAGATTATGAAGTTTAAAATAAAGCCTTAAAATGTCTGAACAAGGATTAGTTTTAGGGTTTTCTTATATTTAACATGTATTTTATGGAAGCCTTGGGTGATCAAGGTCTTTCAACAAAGAACTTGATATTATTTCCATCCATCCTAGGTATTGTGTCATGTTATCATGTTCCTTAATTGCTTTTTGATTACCTTTTTTCAGAAATAGCCGTGACTGGAAACAATTAAGGGTGGTCTGACGATATGCTGTCCCTATAACATTGTTACCGATATTATAGTAACTTTACGATTATTTCACAAACATACGCAATCACATAAACGATACTGTTATTGTTTATTATATACTAGCGTTCTGCCCCTCGGTTTCACCCGCGCCCCTTCTTAACCCCCATAGGAATGGACACCCCTGTAGAGGTAGTTTTGAAATAATAATGAGAAAATTTATTATTTATTTAGGTTAGTAATCGTGCTGATTTAATGTTTATAAGCCCAAGGAATCAGATTTTTCATATGACCAAAATTTCCCGTTTTCTTTGGAATTTAAAACAACCCTCTATTAGTGAATGCCTACATTAAAATTATTATTATTATTATTAGTGTGTAAAATTTCAAGTTTGTAACCCGAAAGTTTTGGGCTCCTCGTTCATGAATCACTCAGTCAGTCAGGACAAGCAATATATTTACACACGGTTATCTGATCCCAATCTAAGCAGGGCTTGTACTATGGAAACCAGATAACTGATATACTACATATACTACTTTTTTTTGTAAATACATACACCCAGATTTACATACAGACATGTTCATGCACACAAATGCATGTCCTATGTGGGAATCGAAACCACGACCTGCGGTACCGGGCCATGGCCTGGATTAAAGAGAAACCTCGGGGTTTTGCATTCAAGTCGTAAAAGAGACTTTATGAGGGTGCTTACATTAGTTACGCTGACTAAACCATGAAAGATACAAATTAATATTGTTACGTCTGAAAGACCTACAGGAAATTCTACGATAGAGTAAAATGTTATCTTCTAAGACCCACAGTATCCATTTTCCTCTCTGACAATTATAGCTAAGCTAAGGCGAAGATAGCTCAGTGGTAGTGACGTCGGATACCGAGATGAAGGTCCCGGGTTCGAATCCTACAATGAGCTTGAGCTTTCGGTGAAGGAAAACATCGTGAGGAAACCATAGCACGGTGGTAGGGTACTTTGTAGTACCCACCTGGCTGGCTACCATCCTCAAGTTGAAAATCTGTCGCCAAGCACCTTTCGGTGTGTTCCGATAACTGCACTTGAGAGCAAGTTCCTTCTAGGCTTTGTGTGCTTACCACCTTCGGCCGCATCATCACTTACCATGGTGAGTATCTACCATGACGGACCAGTTGGCGCAGTTGGTTAAGGTTCATCTTACACGACGCAGGTCGTGGGTTCGATTCCCACACAGGACATGAATTTGTGTGCATGAATATGTCTGTATGTCCTGAGTCTGGCTGTAATTATGTATATTAAGTATGTATTTACAAACAAAAAAGTAGTATATGTATTATATCAGTTATCTGGTTTCCATAGTACAAGCTCTGCTTAGTTTGGGATCAGATGACCGTGTGTAAGGAATGTCCCAGGATAGATAGATTCAGGTAAACACAGGCCTATAAACAGTAAAAAAAAACGATAATGATGAATTCTTTGTAAGGCTGATATATCTTTATCTGTTAGTTACATAGTTACATTAGGCAATACATGCATTCTTGTAGGGAAAATACTAAATAACTCAGTCCATACTAATGTATCTTTTATGAAATTGAAACATATAACAACACGGATCACACGTCGAGCTAGTTATTTGGTACTCCCTAAGACAAGGACAAACTATGGCAAAACAAATTTTACTTTTGAAGGTGCGCTATACAATAACTATAGCTGTACAATAACTTACCATCAATCATAAAAAATGTAAACTCATTTAATGTGTTCAAAAGTAAAGTATCGCAACATGTTTCAGAAAAATACTTATGAACAAAATAAAATGCGGGATGTATTAAATGAGTACAAAACAAATGTTATAGACGAATGACAAATTGTTAAAGATATTTTACTTATAAGCTTGTTCTCATGTAAGTGACTATGTAGTCTTTTTTGAGAATAAATATCTTTAAACCTAGGCAAAACATGTACATCAAAATATTGTTCTTTAAAGCATACAGTGGTGACGATTCTGTTGTAAATCGCACTAAACTAATTTTAGTCACATCTCATCTCTTTCTTACGAACATGATTGAAAAAGGATAGAACATAATTTAAGTTGTCAAATTAATCTTTGCCGTCTTATTTTGCGTGTATTTAGGCGTAACCGCGATAGATGGCGACTAAAATTATATTGAAAACAAGCATTGGACTAATTTGACAGGACTAAATTTCTTACATCCTTTTCTTATGTTCTTTGTTAGAAAGAGACATAGTTACATTAAAATTAGTTTAGTTGTGAACAACAGAATCAGGGCCAATATCACAAGAAGGAACTATTAATTACAACGCCACTTTAATATATTCCGGGTGAAGCAGGAGCGGGGTGCTAGTTGAAAAAAAAAAAGACTATGTCACATTTTAAATGGGTTAATGTACATACTTTACCTGGTAAGGGGCTAGCATCTTTAATACAGGTTCCTTTGTAACCTAGCTACGGTGTTAGTTACGACCTATTTTTTATAATGACTATAAGCCTGTACCTATTATACCATGTAAACTTGTTGTAAAACTTAATTTAAGGTCTTTTCATTTGTAAGCTACTAATAATAGTACATTATGATACATGTGTGCAAAGTTGGTAATTACAGACAAGGCGGTAGAGAGCCGAGAATGTATGCACAATCATGTCAACACGTTGACACATCATGTTGACATCATTGCACACGCATGTCATATGACGTATTTTAACACACTTGCGAAGAAAAAAACAGACTTGTATTTATTGGACTAGATTTTTTTGATAATAATCAACCACACAATTCAAACGTTAATCAGTCGGGTAATAAAAAATGGCGCACAGGTTTTTTTTTTACTGCGATGCGCTGTCAAACTCTTTTACCCGTTTAAATTTAGAATGCTTTGTCTACACACATCAATTGCATTGAGGTACAAACTTAACATAATCGGGATTATACTTATCACAAAACTGTGGGGTAATGTAAAGTAAAAAGCACTAGTGCGTAATAAGCTGCATTAAGATACTAAAAACGGTGCAATAAATGTCACTTTACGAGCGAGTGTGTTGATTATTATAAACAGTATAATTTTGAAACTGTACCTTGCATAATATAACAGTTTAACAACTAATTTGTAATACAACACCAATTATAGAGTTATGTTATTAGTTTTGGGCGATTGAATATCAATTTACAGTATAATATATAATATAATTAATTTAATATAATACTTATACAGGCGCTCCTGGTTGTTTGTTATACGTTGTATAGACTAGTTATGCCCCGCAGTTTCACCCGACATGATTGATTGGTTTGGTATGAGTAAAAACAATTTATTCTTGATTTTTAACCGACTTCAAAAAAAAGGAGGAGGTTCTCAGTTTGTTGTTCTTGTTTTTATTTTTTTTATGTTTTTACCTCATAACTCCGTCATTTATTAACATATTTGGAAAAATATTTTTTTATTTGAAAGGGTACACTTCCCGTTTGGTCCCATTGTCATAAGATCAGGATTTGATTATATCTTAGTGTACTTTGAAGTCGGTTTAAATTTGTTGTAAACAGTCCAATTATATTATATTGTATTGAGTAAAGTAATAAATATGCATACTTTCTAAATCTCTTCTTAAAATACATTATAAATTTCAAAAGACTATAAAGCTTGTTATTTTGTGAAGTCCATCTATCTGAATTAGGCCCGTTGTGAACAAAGCTCCAATCGATGGACATTTTATATGGATTTTTTACACTAGAGTGGATTAAAGAGGTTAAGTACCCTGTCATAATATTTCATTTTACATTGAATTGAATTTGGAACGTCTCAGATCATCAAGGGTTGTCAGGTTTGTCGTAACCTGACATTGATTGATTTGTATTTTGAAAATCCACCTTCAGTGCCAACGAACTCTATTCACAAGAATTACAGGCATTGTGAAATGTATTAGGATTTTATTCACTGTATTTTTAACTTGGTTGGTTTTTAATGGATTCCTACCTATTGAATTCACTCAATTGCAATTTATTATTATGAGATTGAAATTGGAATTGTTTTCATGAGAGTTTATCTTTCTTTTCAAGGTTCCGTATCCTCTGCTGACCGTCCGTCCGTCCCACCGTCTGTCAGTGGGCTGTATCTTTTGAACCATAATAGGTAGACAGTTGAAAATTTCACGGAATGTGTATTTTTATTGCCACTATAACAACACATACAGTAAATCATGGGGTACAAAGAGTACAGCATGGGGTTCTTCAAAAAGGGTGTGAAGAGATTTCTTCAGTGTCGGCAACGCGCGAGTGATACCCCTGGTGTTGCAAGCGCCCATAGGCTACGGTAACTGCTTTCCATTAGTCGGGCCGTATACGTATACATGTCTTTATGGAACCCTTCGGGTGCGATTACGACTCGCACTTGGCCAGTTTTTCAATTAGTTAGGCGCCGATCCCACTGACAAGAGTTCTAGAGTTCCGAGTTCCGAGTTCTGCATTCCGCGTTGATTGTAAGCTATGTGGCGCCCTTGAAAGTAAAAAAAGTGTATGATGTGCGATCAGTAGCGAATATTGCAGAACTCTACAAATCTAGACTGCTTGCTGTGTGCACAATAGTCAACACGGAATGCAGAACTCGGAACTCGGAACTCTAGAACTCTCTCTGTGGGATCGGCGCCTTATTCCACAATAAAAATGTGGCTATCGCTTGATTTTAGTTATTATGTTGAAATACAACGTCAAGTTTTTGTTTCATATAAAGACAATTCCCATTTGCCTGAAATATATTAAGGAGGAAAAATAGTTAGAAAGAAAATAGAATTGTCAACATACTTAAATTATACGTGTGTTCTGATGGAAAGCGTATAAAATGAGGGAAAATCGTTTTGCTCTGTCAGACATCGGATATCCTTGTCGGGTCGCTTCCGCAAGCGAACCGATTCAGTCAGGGAGAATTGACAACTCCGCGTTGTGTATAAGTACGTATTTTCATAAAAGAGTAATATAAAATAATACCTTTTTGGGTTATTTTTCGATCATAGAATCATTTATATACAGGTATAGAACGGACACTTAAATACTGCTGATAATATCTATTTCTGCTGATGCTATCATTTATAGAACATTTTAAGACAAATACAACTTAATTTATTCATTATTATTCACAAAAAATAAAATTATTCTCTTACTGACTTGATTAAAATTTTCTATTTAGTTTTCGTAGTCAGAATTTTTGTAAATAATAAATTTTCAATTTAGTTCAATACTGACTGTAATAATATTAATCCTAAATTAGTAATAATGTAACTGAACTGTAATATTTTAATTTCAAATTAATAAGCAATTGTGGTTTAAAATCGTTCATACAAAAATCATATACTTTCTAAAGTTCAATTAATTTAGTGCATACATGTCAAAATTCTGTACGTATTATCTTTGAAACGGGGCTACATTATATTTTATTTTTATACTATATTCAGTTCGTAAAGGAAGGTCAACGCTCGAGCATTTTCTTAAAGGTTTTTATTTCAATTTGTCAAAGTAGAGTGTTATTTTAAGATTAAAATGCTCTTATTCTTATTTACATTACAAAGGGAGTGTTGGCCCTTTATAAGGATCGTAATGGGTCAAGATCGTATCCCTTGTCGACCCGTATTTGGGTCATGATCACCAGGGTATTTAGCGGGTATTCGCACAATGCGCGCGCAAACACTTCCCTTCAATGATGATTATTCTATTTTTGAATTGACATTGAAGACGGTCTAATGGTTTTTCGTTTTATGCGTTCGTTTTCAAAAGATATCGTCGCGTAACTTTGACAATGATTTGATTTTTAATAAAAGAAAAAGGTCTTTACTTATAATGAGTTTTTGTAAATTTTATACACAGGGAAACATATACATATACAGAGTTATTCAATACCATGCCCTATGAAAATCTTTGTTCAGTACCATAATCCAGAAATGATGTTGCATGAGAATCGATCCCATAAGGTCCCATAAGTAAGCGACAATGAATTTTGACCGTGTGCGTTTCTTTCTTTTACCAAAAAATTATGATAAAAACGACAAAAAGGTGTTCCACTTATTATAAGGCAGAAAAAAATCACTTTTACATATACTGCAACAAAAGCTTATGATTATAAGTAGGGCAGGAGCCCCGGTTTTGGCCAGTACCCCGGTTGTGGCCACTTGCTATTTTGAAAGTCAATAAATAAGGCGTTGAAGCCTGACTCGTTTATTGTCTATACTTATTAAATAAAATCTTTGATGATTATAGCTTTTGACGAGCAATTGTAGTGGCGCCGTAAGTGTATAGGAACTTTTTTGTAACACTGTAAAAGCAAAAATTATAATTTCCGTTAATTTATTAACAGACGCGATCCTTGGTAATTAATCGATATATATCGTGCTCAAATTTTTATTTGTTGCGTGGATTTTTATTGAAGCATACTAAATGATTATCTAAATAAATAAATAAATAAATATTCTGGGACATTCCTCACACACGGTCATCTGATCCCAAACTAAGCAGAGCTTGTACTATGGAAACCAGATAACTGATATAATACATATACTACTTTTTGTTTGTAAATACATACTTAATATACATAATTACACCCAGACTCAGGACATACATACATGTTCATGCACACAAATGCATGTCCTGTGTGGGAATCGAACCCACGACCTGCGGCGCGTAAGGCGAACCTTAACCAACTGCGCCAACTGGCCCGTCAAACTAGGAACTTGATTTTAATGTTATTTTGATAGTTAATGAATTCCTTTATCTGGAAACTTAGGTGGAAATAGGTGGCCACAACTGTATCAATAGTAATTTTACACCTTTCATCTTTAAAAATTAATAATAAATTAAATTTGTGTCTCTCAACAAAACTTGAAAACCTGAAAGCTAAATAAATGACCTACTTTATTAATGTAACGAATCAACACATTATCCATTTTTGAATTAGAGGCGAATTTTTTTATATGAAAAATTCCTTAAGGTGGCCAAAGCCGGGGCTCTTACCCTATATCGATTTGTTTGTATCAAACATACGTATATAAAAAATATACTTATGTACCAAAGTTTATAAATATATCTAATATTTTGGTCGCCGTAATCTTATCACGTTCTTTACGTTAGATATCCGTATAAAGTTGTGTACCCCTAATGCCTTCTTTGGGGGCTGTTCATAAAATATGTCACGAAGTTTTTATTTTATTCAGAACTTACGTTACTGCTGGTTTGTTAAAAAATTGACAGTTATATAGCCACCTGAAAAATATATGAAAAAATTAATGTGTGACTTTGATAATGGTACATCCAGATTGAGCGTCTGCGTCGGAGCAATTCACGCGTCGAAAATAATAGCCCCTAACCGTTAGGCGCTAAATTCAAATTCAAATTCAAAATAATTTATTTAAATAGACCTTCGCAGGCACTCATGAAAAGTCTGAATCTAATACAGTAATACCAGTTCGAAGAAAATCAATAAAAATGCAAAATAATTTTTAATCTTTAAATTTCTACCAATTTTAATTGGAATATTTCAACAACTGCTATCATTATGAACGTTACTATGACAAGCAGAATTACGCAGAGCGAGCGTAAAACGTAGCTGCTACGCACACCAGCCTAAAAAAGTTGGCCTGTTTTATATATTCGTGTAATATGGCGACGCTCTTTCTAGGTATATCTATTTCTATGACAGAAACCATAGATAAATAGAAACACAGCTGAACATACCAAAATACTGCTAATATTATACTTCTTTGCGAAAATTAAAATTTGTGTGTATGTGTGGGGTGTTTGTGGGGTGAGTGTATATGTGTGTTTGTTACCGCTTAGTCCTACCCTGGGATAACATTAAATACAGGTACATTTTATCCTCCGGCGATAGTTAGTTTTATAATATTTTTTGGTACCTCATTTCAATGTTTTTTAATTTACCTCAGGCTTAACTATTAAAAGGCTCTCATTACCCAAGTTGATTTTAAAAGTAGGGTAAAATTACATTACTTAACCAGTCCACATAATAATACCGACTACCCTACTTTATGGCCTATCCCACAGGGGTCGTGTACTCTTTTCAGTACACACACGTCGCGCAAATACCGTGGCCGAGTCTTCACTCATTCCCTGAACGTGACATCACTACTCAATTGTTTCTTAGCTATTGTGTGTGTTGATTCACACCATATTTGCTCAGTTTTCTGTTAAGCTATGTTCTGAGTATCTTTAGATCTAAATTCTGGACTCTACAGGTATTATTTTGATATCTACGGAACACTTTGCCCCATACATTTATTCTTTGACAAAGAAAAATGTGTCTAATGCCCATTTTCAGCAAAAAAATAAACGCCGAACGCTAAATGACTGATTTTCATATATTTGACATGGCGGTCATGAGGAGGTATCTATTGCTTATGTAGACACTTATGTATCATTAGGTAATCCGACGTCTTTCTGACGTAAATAAAATATAATCTATTAGTTGATTTTTATATCATCTTATTCACTTTTAATTAATTCGTGTAAACATAAGATTTTTTTTCCAATATTTTTGAAGTGAAAACATCTTTAGCGGCGTTGTGCACTTATTGAAGAAACTTTTTTGTGATGGGTAAAAAAATTTTGAACTCGCGTCAGGTCACGTGACCCTGATCGAAAATTCGTAAGACGGAGGGAGAGTAGAAACAGATAAACCTTATGCTAAAGCCATAAGGTTAATTTTTATATGATTCAAACAACTCTTTTACAAAGAGATTTTTTTTTAATGAGTTTACAATAATAGTACTTTTATACTGATAATTAAAGCAATTCGTGCAAAATTATTCCCTAACCATTCCAAAATATCAAAAATGCACAACGTTTATATTCAAGTTTTCACTTCTGCCGGCACACCCGGAGTGCAACCCGTTTTTTTTTTTTAATTGAATTGATCTGACACATGACCGTGATTCAAAACACATTACGTGACCGTTTTGTGTAATATTAACAAAGATCCCCACCCCCCACAAAAAACACTTTCAAAAAGTTATCAGATCTCATGTAGACCCTAGAAGCTTATAACTCCACACGTCCTAGCTCTACAAGCCCTAACTTCACAAATCCTACACCTTAGTCAAAATATGTGGCTTGGCCATTTCGCTACCGTCACATGGGCGTAAGGTGAAAAATGTATTTACTGTTAAACGTAGTATTTATATACTCTGAGCTATTAATTATTTTTCTGTAATACAATAGTTTTTGTAGTAGCAAAACGGCCAAGCCACATATTCTGATTCATACATTCTATCTAAAAAAAAATACTATGAAGTCGATAAACAAGATGGTAAGCGGTTATTGTATCCAACCGACCAATGTTATTGTATAGCAACCTTCCGAACCGGTATTAGAGTCAGACTTTTCATAAGTGCCTGCAAAGGTCTATTTGAATAAATGATTTTGAATTTGAATTTGAATTTGTAGCCATATGGACGCTCCCCCTCCCCAATGAGCATAGGCGACCTTACTCCCAAGCAGGAACACAACATAAAGTTATTTGGCGGTATTATGTAAGGTAACTACTTCCCCCGTCGAGCTAGCTGCTCTTTGAGCGAATAAACGCTACGCTCTACTTCTCTCATACCATACATTCATACATAATGCTATGTTTTTTTTTTAACTGGGACAGCATGGGGTAATACGAAGCCATAGGAGATACAAAGAAATTTTTTTAGGAACTAGGCTATTTTTGCGATTGCGATTTACGATTTGGCGTATAATTTTTTTTGGTTCATAAAAATGAGTGAAATTTCACAATTTTTAAACATTGAAATTACTCTTCAATGAGCCCTTTGATGATGTAAAAATAAATGATTTTAATTTAAACCGTTAACAAACTCAAAGATAGCAAAACGCTAGCCAATTTAATAACAAAGACGATAAAAAATAACACAAAACAAGTAGAAATGTCAATTTTCTACATTATAAATTGTGAAAGTGCTGAGAGCTAAGTTTTCAAAAACATCGCATGACGCTTTTAGAAAAAGAGCGACGGGATTTCTTTTATAACTTGTTAAAAAGGTTGACGAATTCAATGAAATGGACAGAATATAATTTTATATTCTTTATGAAGACTCACAATGTCATCATGTATACAATTTCATATGGTATATTAGTTATATTGTAAACTGTGACGAAAAATATGCCAATAGCTGCCATGGTGACGTGGAAACTACCTCGGTTTATACGAAAATATTGTCAATCTCCAACGACACGGAAAATTGAATTGGTAATAAAAAATATACATAGGTGGTTTATACAGAAAAAATGATATTTTCGTACCACTTGCTCAAAAAAGTGACATTCTATGCCACAAAAAGCGAACGTAACAATAGTCATTTTTAATCTGTTAAAAACAGGGAAAGAAAATTGTACTGAATTTCATTCATCCACTAGGGGGAGAATGTGATTTAAATTTGGAATACTTACCGAAATGTATACTGAACTACATCTGTGTTTACACCATTGAGTTTGTATATAAAGCATTATACATCTTTTTGTAAAAAGAATACGCAAATCAACTCATCAACAATAAATGTACCGAACAAAAATGTAACTCTCTCTATCAATAATTGGACCAATGTTTCGAATGTTAACTTTTACTTTTAATTGTCATTATTTTTAATAAATGCTTATCTCATATTATTATTGTGTTAATTTTTTCGCAAATGGTACGAAAAGTAGAGTATTTTCCTCGGTGATAAAGCTGTCTTAGTCTTAGGTGAACTTAAATCCCTCGCTACACTCAGGACTCGTCTTAAATCCCTCGCTTCGCTCGTAATTTAACTTTTTAACACCCCTCGCTACGCTCGGGAGTAAACCTCGAGTCCTTCGTTACGCTCGCGATTTAAATCGTCACCCGCGACAGTAAGACACTGCTTTATCCCCTTGGTTAATAATCTACTATTATGAGTGTTCGGAGTGTTTGGCAACACTCATGGCAATATGATTGTTTATCGACTTAGTCGTATAAAAAAGAACATTATGTGAAATTAAAAGTTTAATACGCCGTTTTTATTAACTTTTGGATTAGTTGTGACTTTTACGGTATACATAACTTTTATCTTGTGTTTTGGCCACAATCTCACCATGTTCAGTGATTATGCTGGCGCTGGTAGTAAGATCACATAGCTCAGAAGGAATCTGACTCTCATATACAGAGTCGGAAGGAACACAATTTGGCGACAGAATTTCAATTTGAGGGTGATAGCCAGCCTAGTAAATATGGTAAATTCAACTGTATGTAACGTTCATAAGTGCCTTACCAGGGCCTAAACTGAATAAATGACTTTTTGATTTTAAGTACCCTACCACCGTGCTATGATTTCCTCACGATGTTTTCCTTCAGTGAAAACCCAAGCTAATAGTAGTATTCGAATCTGCGACTACTTAGCTTTCATCGCCTGGGGGCCTATTTATTTGTCTTTTGTCCCGTTTTGACGTCGGATGTCAAAGAAAGACAAAATACAAGTAAGGTTATTAAGAGCTTGTGGTTCGCCCTCTGAAATTGTTTCTAGATGAAAATTAATAAACACACTTTCCAAAAATAGAACAATAATGTAAAATGACTTTATTACCAAAGAGGTAACTAAACTTATGTAGTAAAAAATCAATGAAATTGTCGTTTCGAAAATTAATTCAGGGATAGTACCTAACCTTTGCAAGAAATAGTCTAAGCGCCCTTACATAATCTAGACTGTAAGGCAATACGCAATAATTCATGCATTGACGTTGATAAATGTTGCCCTCGATTCCAGCCAGTGGGCCTAACCGAAGGTTCCAGCAATGATGTAGCGGGATCAGTGACTCGTTCTGACTCCGATGAGATGGGATCCATTTGTTTATGGTTTAAAATATTTGTTATAGCGATTAACGCTTCGCTATCGCACTAATTACTAATAAATTAATTTGATTATGTTAGCATACCGATTTGCTAACTTCATCATCAGATTTTCCTATTGCTGGGTATATGGATTTTCTCTTTTTTTTTATACCACTAAGGTGGCAAACAAGCATACGGCCCGCCTGATGGTAAGCAGTTACCGTAGCCTATAGACGCTTGCAACATAAGGGGTATAACTCGCGCAGTGCCGACCCTGAAGAAATCTCTTCACACCCTTATCCCTTCTCTCTCATCGATGATGGAGTTTTTTATTAAAATAAGAAAAAATCTGTCTAAAGGGGGAATTTATTTATCCGTAGTTGTATTTTTTTATCCATTATTAATGGTTTAAAATGATTTTATTATGCGCACGGATAGCCTGATGGTAAGGAGTTCCCATAGTCATATGGACGACTGCAAATGTGCAACACACGGGGCAACTCACGCGTTACCGACCCTTCCCACTCCCCAATAAGTAAAAATTACAAAGTAAATAAAGGTTTTATATCAAGGATTCTACGTGTGATTACCATGTGACTACATCATAACCACCAGTAAGACTGATTAAACGCTATATAAATATTTCCCTAACCCGCTTTCCGCTTTTACCTTGTACCAAATATATTTACAATTCAAAGCTTCCGTATTTCGAATTGAATTTGAATAAAGATAATACACAATACCGACTCCACGAGGTACCTTAATTTATCTTTTATCATTCCAACAATCATGGTTCGAAGGGAGATTCGCTCTGGATCTTAAGGGATATAAGGGTATTTGGTTTGTTTACTTTTGATTATGATTATGTGATGGATCAATTGCTACGATATATCTCTAAATATACTGTTATTTATATTAAAGTAGTCTCTGGATAAACGTGTGATTTAACAGCTAATTGGTTCGAGTAACAATAGTTATATTTAATAAGTATTAGGTGTATCTATTACTCGTATCTATCTATGTCTTAAACTATAGTACGTAACAAGCACAGAGCACCAAAATTAAATCCTTATGATACTTATTATTGTACATGTCGATAGATGTATCAGCAGACTTTATTTGCGGCTGCAAACGCCCCAATCGACGTGTAGGGGGTATTTATTAATTGTCTGTGGTAATTAACGTTTAGATACATCTGCCATCAATCCTTTTCCAAGATCTCTTACGAAAAATTGATTTCCTGACTTTACAGCAGATCCCATGCAATTTGAATATTTTTGGGAAAATACGCAATCATTATACAATTCATGAATATATTCGGGTTTGATGAATTGCTGCGAATTCGAGAAATGAATTCCATTTAGCAATATTGCTCGAGAGAACTTTTTAAGGAACCTGAAGTGACGCAAATAATTCCTACTATAAGATTTAATAACAGTATAAATATTATATGTATAGTTTGTATATAGCCATAAATATGGAATATTGTAGTTGTTTTATTAAAACATAAATCAATATCTTAAAAGCTTGTTCAGAAATAAATAGTTTTCCATCAAAAGACTGATCGAACATATAAAAACAACTAGTATTCCTTTTATATTTATATCAGAGGCCATCCCACTGAATATCTTTTTAGGATTCTGAACCAAAATGGGAGATAGGATCCCTTATCCACTCTGTCCGTCTGTCACAGTGGTATATTTCAGCAACCACTAACGCTATTGATTGGAAATTTGGAATAGTTTTAAATATTGGTTATTCATGGGGAAATTATATGAAAAGGATTCATTTGTACATTCCAAAACATTTTTTTATTTTCTTTTATGTTTATTTTGACTTATGATGAAAACAAACCTTTATTTCGAAAATTGCAAAGCGAAAAATCTGAAATAATTACTGTTGATAAACATTGATGTCAATATTACAGGAAAACTAGAAGGAAGTTCCTAAATATAATAGAGCCTTCCTAATAGGTCACTTTTGACAGCCCATATACACCCATGACGTGTCAAAAAGAGACAAACGTAGTACGGCAAGGCACCCTCTCGTCAAATATGACTTCTTAGCATGGCCATATATTAGCACGTTTTTTCTAAATCATCAATTTTTTTTTACAAACAATTATAGTTATGCGGTCCAGTATTGCAACATTTCTGACCCAATCCACGGAAGGTCGGACGGACCCCTCGTTGAGTAATTTCACTTTGCCGGTTTTTATTTATTTATATGTTTTACAGTTGGAATATTTCTTAAAAGCTCGCGAAAGCTTTGGCTTGCAGTGTTTGTTAATTTGACTTTTAATCTCCCAGTTAAATGTTGAAGTACTTATTTACTTTTAAAGTTAACGAGTCGTGGACGGACTAAGCTCGGTTTATGTTAATTATGATAATTTGTTAATTATTATGGTTCTTTAACTTTCTCAGACGCTTTTAGGCTACTGCAAAGTGTTTTTTTATGTAAGTTTTAAAGTAAACTCGTTTAGTTTGTATATTACATTGTTTTTTATACTACCAAGTCGGTAAACAAGCCTACGGCCGGCCTGATGGTAAGCGGTTACCGTAGCCATATGAACATTTGCAACACACACTCCAATGAGCTCTAGCGACCTTACTCCCGCGCAGGAACATAACATAAAGTTATTTGGCTGCGGTATTCTGTAAGGTGGAGGTACTTCCCCAGTAGAGCTGTTCTTTGCGAATAAACTCTATGCTCTCTCAAAGTTGATATCCAGCTCGGGTAATGGAATATTTTGAAATATCATGCAGTTATTCTGTATTGTACGTCTCCCTAACTAATATCATACAAAGTGAGTTTGTTACTTACCCCTTGACCCCTCAACGGCTTAAGAGTGCGTACCAAGCCAGAAAAATATGGCAATGTCAGATGAAACAAACTTATGTCTAATCTTCGCGTGCAGATGAGATAGAGATAGCGTGTTCCGCGGAACAAAAA
Organism: Polyploca ridens; assembly: GCA_951394255.1. Taxonomy (NCBI): domain Eukaryota; kingdom Metazoa; phylum Arthropoda; class Insecta; order Lepidoptera; family Drepanidae; genus Polyploca; species Polyploca ridens. Next base: position 9,906,548 of record OX596263.1, on the reverse strand, counting down.
TGAACAAAGCGCTTTTTATCTAAATAACTCGTAAAGTATAGAATATTTTAAAAAATCGTTAGTAGCAGCCCTAGGTCATATGTTAGTGATATTATTTATCGAATTTTTATCTTAATTAGATACACCATGAACGAATAAAACCGAAAATTCATTATTATTAGAGGTAGCTTTGTGATTTTTTTCTATCGAGGAAATTTCATTCCATTATGTTTTTGCTCAGGCAGAACCCTCGCGTATATAATGAAAATACCCATATAAAAATATTTTTTCATTTAAATACTATTTACTTGGTTAAATTTCAATTCTAAGATTGTTATTTTGCTTTATACGCAGTCTTAACCATTAATGTTGAAATTTGGCATGCATATAGCCCATGACCCGAGGTATACATATGCAACTTTTTATCACAGAAACGCGGGTGAAACCGCAAGTGGTAACCTAGTTATAAGAATAACAATAATTTATTCAAAGTACAGTAAATTATGGAGCCTCTGGCTCCCAAACTTGAGTTATCTGTGATTCAGGAGCCAGCGTCCTCTCCCAGCTTGTGCTGGGCTGGGCAACTTAAATTACGTTAATTATAAGTATGAGTTAGTTGTTACATGAAGTGATTATAACATTTAATCAAAAATATTATCAAACTCGTAAGTTATATTGAAAAATAATACTGGCATATAATTTAAACATTTTCATGTCTGTTTGGTTCACTCGGGTTGGCATGTAGTTAATTGCCTCATGAATAAAAGATGGCGGATTTCAGTGGGTACTTCAGAGCCTTCGTTTTCAGGAGTCCAATCACAATTCACTGTAGTGTCTATTAACTAATTACCTAATTTGTTTTCAGTCATCATGAAATATTGTACTTCACTTGTAACTGGAATTTTTAACCGACTTAAAAAAAGGAGGAAGTTCTCATTTCGATTGGGGTTTTTTTATGTTTGTTATCTCATTACTCCGTCATTTATTAACCGATTTGGAAAAATCTTTTTTTGTTTGAAAGGGTACACTTCCCGTTTGGTCATCAGATCAGGATTTGATTACTTTTTGGTGTACTTTGAAGTTGGTTTAAGTTTTTAAACTGAGATTTAGTTTTAATTATGGGAGAAGGTAGTATCCCCTTTATAATGAATATATTCACAAACATTTCAGAGCACTTTTATTTTGCTATAGAAGCTCAGTGTCAGTGCGGCTGAATAAGTGATTCTATATCGTTCGAGGAAACTGGAGTTCCGTCCGCCGCCGGCAGTAAAACTGCGGGACTACTTACCGGTAAATTATCATTTTTACGCTTACCTTACTAGTACATGTGAGGAATAAGAATAAATTGAGTTATCTGGTCTGTACTGTACCTTAAGTGTCGGAATATATGATTACTAGCTTTCCCTGGCGGTATCATCCGCGTTCCCGGGATAAAAAGTCTATGTCCTTCTCCATACCATAGGCTATCTGCATACCAAATTTCATGATGATAGGTTGAGTAGTTGAAGCGTGAAGGCGTAACAAACAAATAAACAAAAAAACTCACATTTCGCGGTTAAAAAATAACAATGACATCATTTGTTTTCAAACCCTCGCGAGTAACAATGGGTTAAGGTTGATTTTCCAATGGCCAGATATAAGCACAGTGTGTAAACACAGAAATAGCTTATCTTAAGTTTACTGTTTGAAAAATCGAGCTTTTGATACTTCGTTAACTCTATTTTGTAATCCAAAAAGATTATTTTGAAGTGAAACTTTTTTCTAAGCAATGAGAGTATTTCAGGGTCGAATTCGAGTGCAAATTTTGTTAGAAATCAAGTAAATTTTTCCTTACAACATTTAATTCAATTCAAAATATAGGCAATGTACTAAAATCCTGCCCTAACTACCTAATTAAACCTTAAAGAACGAAGCCAATTTCAAAGCGAACATTACGTGTCTTATACTAAACTAATGTCCCTAATTTCCATATAAATCTCTGTTTCAGTACATTACTCTATACAAACGACGTTGCCTTGACATTCAGCGCGGTGTTCATGAAAATATGACTATAATACACGAAAATGAAATTAACAAGTCATCAAATATTGTCACAGTATTTCACCAAATATCTCTGTTATGGTAATATATTATGGTGTCACCATTTTACCATGTACAAACTGGAATTATGGTGTTTTTAATCTTTCAACTTGGTAGGTCAAGGGTTAGATTGACAAGGATAAAAGTGGATTTATAAAAGCTTTAAAACACTTTGTTTTTGCTGGCGGCTTTTGGGTTTGCAATTTTTGCAGCTTTAATAAACTCTGAAAATGATGATCAAAAGTACTTTTAATAAAGTAAGAGGAGAGTTTTTTAGAGTAGATTATACAGGTTGGAATTTAGAATTTTCTACTACCGTTTCATCTAAGGTTGGAATAGACAAATGGTGTAAGATTATTAGCACTGGTACCCCAGAGAAGGGAAAAGAAGACAGGGAAGGCAGATAAAAAGATGGGGCGATGAGCGGACAAAACCTGGACTAGGATGGCACAAGATAGGGTGAAATGTAAAAAGTTGGATGAGGCCTTTGCCAAAGGGCACTCAGATTAGTAATCAAACTTTAAAGGATGGAATCTCAATATTTTCGAAACCTATATTGCGTTAGTCATACTGAACAATTTTTACTACGGGACATTGCTCGATCATAATGTATAAAAAAGTATGTTTCTTAAATATACCTCAAAATTTCCACCAAGTATAAAACAAAGGTTTATAAATAAAGCCTACTATAAGATGTTCTCATTACGTCAAGACTTGCACCCCCATTAAATGTAAAACTAAAAAGGCTTTGTGTGCTTACACCTTCGACCTTATCGTGACTTACAATGGTGAGATTGCGGTCAAACAGCCCTATAGAAATAAAAAAAAAACTAAAATATAAAATAAAAATACTAATCCGAGTTTTCTCAGAGTGTATTCCGAATCGATGATAGATTCAATTATAACAATCAAATATCTTAGGCCTAATCTGAATCAGTGAGTTTCGACTGATTGATTTAGAACGATACCTTGCCAAGTTTGACGTTTTTTAAATATACCCGACCATGTAGAAAGTAAATACCGGATGTGGCGTCACATGTGCGCGGTTTTTACAGGTAATTGATAAATGGCTTCCGCGTATGGCCTCGTTGGGTTCGATTTTCGGAAACATACTTCACATCCGCCCCAATAAGCTGTTACAACGATGAGGTATATTACCGGGATATCCGGAATAACCTCATCCGAGCTATAGTTATTTTTTTCAGAGATAGAGCCATAAATAGGTAACTATTTATAGTATACTAAAAAAAAAAATTGTAAAGAATAAACTAAATTTGATAACCTTTGGATGGGATGGAATCAAAATCAAAATCATTCATTTATTCAGTTTAGGCCGTGGTAAGGCACTTATGAACGTTCAGTTGTACTTGTACGTAGTATTTATATACTCTGAGGTTGTACATACAGTTGAATTTACCACCGGTTCGGAATACGCTTAAACTGAGAAGACACTTATATAATTTTTATATTGTATCTATGTATTTCTGTATTGCTTAAAAATTTCTTCACGCGAAATGTGGAGACGTAAGCAGTAGGTTATCAACTTAAATCTTCACCAAATAAAGACCTACCTTAGTAATCATGTGATCGCTCATTATACAGAAGGAATATTCTGCTATTTATACTTATATTATAAATGCGAAAGTAACTCTGTCTATCTGTTACCTTATCACGCCTGCACCTCTGAAGCGATAGCGATATATTAGCACGTAGATAGCCTATGGTACGTTACTTGTTATTTTTTTAAACTTCATTTAATTAAAAATAAATATTTAATAAATATCCTGGGACATTACTCACACACGGTCATCTGATCCCAAACTAAGCAGAGCTTGTACTATGGGAACCAGATAACTGATGTAATATTTTTTTTTTACAAACGATTTTTTCCGGGAACGCGTGTGAAACCGCGAGAGACAGCTAGTTTTATTATAAACGAAACCAAAATGTGTGCTTTAATAATAACATAAGTTACATACATCCAATATTAACGCGTGTAATTTTTTTACCATTTATACTCCAAGCTTTTTATCGTTTAAACTTACAAGTGACATTATTTACGGTTAAAAAGTTAAAAGGTAACATAATGTAACAATCAAGTAAAAGGCCCTTATGAAGGCTAATAAATATACTGTACGTAAATTAGAGCGACGCATTAAGTTTATGGCATTGTAACATTTTGCCTCTTAATTTAAGAGCTTTTTTTCATAAAGGCGTGGCGTTTAAAAAATGAGAGTGGTTTATGATTACGACTGTTGGAGTCAGGGGCGGATCGAGGCCGGGGCAATCTCGGATAGCGCTGGTTTCACTGAATTTAGTTTCAAATATGAGATCATCAAAATAAAGTGTCTTATTAAATACGTGTCTTGTTAGATTTATAAGTATAGGTTGTTAAGAATCTACATTGCTGCGGCGAGTGCTGTTGTTTGCTAAATACAGTATTATTTTTAACATCAAAAACGCAGTACTGTCATGTTCTCTAGAGATTTTTTTATTATTATTAGTTATTGCTAAAATATAAAGTCATTTGATGAAATTTACTAAGTTGGAAGTGTTAAGCATAGACTTAAGAGCACATAAAAAAATCTATAACCAACGTGGGACATTTTCAATAAATGTGGGACTTTTTATTTTAAATTAAATTTAATAATTGCAAGCAATGATATTTTTTTTTTGAATTTTTAGTTTCATTATATACTGAATACATCTGCGGAACCCTTTAGAGTGTACAGTGTGATTGCGTAAACAATGCATATTTATGCGATAGCAGCAATCGCGTCTGATTTGCTGTAATTTTTTTAAGAGTTCCGTTGTCTATCTCCGAAACTCATTGTCAGATCTACATGAAATTTACATGGGATCATTTCGGAATATACCCCTTTCGAACAATCTATGTATGACGGAGTTATACCCGAACATACATAAAAAATAAGAGAACTGAGAAGAAAACTAAAGAATTGAGAACCTCCTCCTTTTATCGAAGTCGGTTAAAAACAGTAACAAATCTCGAGCAAGCATTCGCTTCCTACTGTCACATGTATAAACCACTCGTAAATCTAACTACCTTCAAATCGACGGGTAAAATATGGCATGGCGTCGTCCCAGAAGCCGGCCCTGAACAAACAATAACAATAAATCAACTGACAGCCATGGTTGTAGCTTTTACGTAAGACCATGTATATTTCATAACTGAAATCACTTACAGGATGTTCTGGCGTTTTTAATAAGATTTTTTGAATTTGAATGAGACATTTTTAACTCCATTTATATAATGAAATTGTGGCTAAATACTCAATCATCCTTTTTAAAGACACATTCTCAACAAGGCTCGTTTCCATTGACAATAGCATAGCCTTTTGGCATAGTGTAATTTATCCACCATATAGCAAGTTAACCATTCATTTTTTTTTAAATATGTACATAGTATTTGCTTAGGTATACTAAACCTTAAGATTATTTTATTAACTTCAATCAAACAGAAATTATAAGTATAGGACCGTGCCGCATTTCTAGCATTTATGTTTACAGAAGAAACGACAAAATTATTTAATTGGCATCATTACACATTGGTCACTTTTCACGCAACATTAGCGCCTTATACATCTGCCTTTTTGACTATACGTTTCGGTCTTGTATCTTTATATGAACGTATCCTTTCTTGTACTATTATATTAAGTAAGGGAGCAGTTTGTTACTTTAATAAAACTTTTTATCCATTTTCATGTTTCTTCAGAAAGAAGAAAGTAAGAACATAAATTAAAGAAATTTATTTTCCTTATAGTACATTTCCAGCTTTGATCCAAACCATTTCACATAATAAATCAATTTTGATTTACTCTAACTTACTGATTTACTCAGAAATGAGATTAGCTATGAAATATACTATTCATTTTCTCTATGACAACTGCTTCGATCCTGAAAAATACTTCAAACACTTTTATATTCCTACTAATAATAGGTCGGGGAAAAAGTTTTTTCGTATTTTACATACAAATTCACAATATTTTCATCATAGTTTATTTACATTTGATTTTATTATATATATCCCATTTTGTTCGATAACTTGTTGCCATTTCATAGGTATAAACATAATCCCATTGCCATAGAAATTTTGGGATGTCTGATTAAAAAACTGCGACAAGTAGTTCTGACAGTCCTCTAGTGATGTTAACTTAACAACACCTAAAGAATTCTGAAGAGACCGAAACAGGTGAAAATCTGAAGGCTCAAGGTCAGGGCTATATGATGGATGCATTTGAATATTTGAACAAATAAAGCAAAGCCTAATATTACCAACCAGATAAGTACAACCACAGATATTGGAATAAATACCACCACAAACAATAATTACCCCTCAACTATACTCACGTAAAATATAAACGGTTCAAACATTAACTTGTTCATGTCATAAATTAAGCCCACGCACAAACAATAATCGTTTATACCGACTTATGTACACTAAAAGGGAATTTAGCACCCAAATACTAAGCTAAGCATACTTGTGGTGAAAACTTCGGGGGTTAAAGAACTCTTTACGAGTGATGGAAACTTTGACTTAGCCTTTTAGTTTTAAAATACAAACTGGTGTTATTTGAATAATAAATTTAGCTTGTTTATTCAAGTTGTAGAAGTGGGAACTTGAGGGTTGGAAATCATGAAAATATAGTAGCTTGGTTGTAGTTTTCATCATCATCATTATTTGCCAATAGTCGCCACATCTTCCGGTCCTCCACTTTTCGCATCCACCTACCGCCCACCAAGGTTCGCAGGTCATCGGTCCACCTAGCGGGGGGCGTTCCACACTTCGCTAATCGGTTGCCTGTGCGTGGTATCCAGTCAAGGCCATCGGTTATCCGTTCTGCGACAAATATGGCCTGCCCACTGCCACTTGAGCTTCCTTATTCTCAGAGCTATTTAGTTCTCCACCGGATCTCATCGTTACGAGCTCTGTCCTTGAGAGAAAACCCGAGCATAGCTCTTTCCATTGCCCGCTGAGCAACTTTAAACTTATGGATTAGGTCAATAATCACGTTTCACGTTGTAGTTTTGATTCGTTTTAATTTCCTGAACTTTTTTTATTGACTTAGGTATGGAGAAACAAGATTGGGATTAGCAGCTGTATACAGGTTTATTATTAAAACACTAACAACCATGACAGACTAAATTATTATCATCATAAACAACAAATTTGTTCGATTACTTTTTACAAAACAAACCACATTTACCAATAACAAACTTTCAAGACTTCGTTGTTCTATCTAACATATTTAAATTCAGTATTTTGTAGTACATGCTACGCCTACCATGCAGTCACACAGTGTTTGCTACGCGTAGAGTTCGTAACATTTGGAGCGTTGAATTTAAATGTTTTTGTATGAAATTCAGATGAATTATTAAAAGTCATCAAACAAAAGTTTATGATGTTACTAATATAGTCCTGAGAGGTTGTTAATGATTTACCAATAACCCTGTATATTCCGTTTTTTATACTTATATGGCTTGTATTTGACCACGATAGAAACACGATTGAATGACGACCCAGTTGGCGCAGTTGGTTAAGGTTCGCCTTACGCGCTGCAGGTCGTGGGTTCGATTCCCACACAGGACATGCATTTGTGTGCATGAACATGTCTGTATGTCCTGAGTCTGGGTGTAATTATGTATATTAAGTATGTATTTACAAACAAAAAGTTAGTATATGTATTATATCAGTTATCTGGTTCCCATAGTACAAGCTCTGCTTAGTTTGGGATCAGATGACCGTGTGTGAGGAATGTCCCAGGATATTTTATTTACGATGTTACCATGGTATATGGAGATGTGGTCGAAGGTGGTAAGGACACACAACTCAGTTTAAACTGGTTCTTAAGAGCAACGGAACACACCAGTAGGTCGTAAATGCGAACAAAACTGGGAAGTTTGATTTATAAATGTATTTCCCAAAACAAAAGACATATATCACACAAACAATTTGTAATAACAAACAAATAGTAATATCATAAATCCTCAATCAGTAAAAGGGTTTTTTGACCCCATACAGAGTGATAAAGTTTCATAATGGATAAAGCAAAAAGTTTTTCCATTTACAAAATCCACAGGTACGATTGGGCTCTAAGTGGCACCTATTTTAATGAAACCCGTAAATTCTAAAGGTGGGTCTAAGCTACGCGAACCGAGCACACGCGGATCACGAATTCGTGTAGCCTTTATATTCTGAGGCACATTTTTTATTTTTTTATTTATTGTTTATAGGCCTGTGTTAGACCGCAATCTCACCATGGTAAGTGATGATGTGGCCTAAGGTGGTAAGCACACAAAGCCTAGAAGGAACTGGCTCTCAAGTGCAGCTATCGGAACACACCGAAAGGTGCTTGGCGACAGATTTTCAACATGAGGGTGGTAGCCAGCCAGGCGGGTACTACAAAGTACCCTACCACCGTGCTATGGTTTCCTCACGATGTTTTCCTTCACCGAAAGCTCAAGCTCATTGTAGGATTCGAACCCGGGACCATCGTCTCGGTATCCGACGTCACTACCACTGAGCTATCATCGCCATTAAATTATAATAATTAAATTAAAAATAAAATTTATAATTATCATTACATTAAGTGAATTAATAATAAATATCCTGGGTCTAGGCTTTAATTAATTACCTTAAAATCTAGGGAACTGTAGTTCCTACAGCTGTCGGGACATACGTGTGATGGTGGTAGCCAGGGGGGTACCACAACGTTATAACGATACCTACAATGGTTTACTTACTATGAAAGCTCCAGGTCAATTAAATTCATGCGTTTGACTTAACAAAATTAAAACCTTTAGTTTTACGGGAAAATACAAAAGCATTCCTTACATGTTGATGCAAGTTTAATACACTAGCTGTCTCTCGCGGTTTCACCTGCGTTCCCTGATTAAATATGCCTATAATACTCGGGGATAATGTAGCTTCCTATTAGTGGAAGAATTTTTCGAAACCGAATGGTAGTTCCAGAGATTTGACCGCTTAATAAAAGTCGTCCGTATTATTATATTAGTATAGATTGAGATTTACTAACCAAATATCTCGCGGTAAACCGCAACGTAGATACCCTAATATATGTGCGACCGCAGATAATATAAATTATGCATTATGGTTTGTGATATGCGATAAATCATGCATTATTTTCAATATCTGAACTAAAAAGCTTGGTGAAAATTCCTAACAAATTACATTCTCTCTTAAAAATACTTTAAGGATACTATTACTTATAGTTAATATTAATATATTTATAGAGCTGTAAATTAAGTGATAGTTTTTGAGGTAACGTTTGTTTTGTATGGGCAAACTCCGTAACTACTGATCTGATCACGGACATAAATCTAAATAGATAACGGAAGGCCCTCCATCCGTATGAAAACCAGCGTGTAACTTTTTTGTACCTACCATAATGTCACAAGATTAATTTAGTTAGGCTGGCATTAGATTTTTAACATGAAAATGAAGCTATCCTATTTATCACCTAAAAATATCCTTCGCTACACATATCTGGTGGACATGCAGCCTTCTGCGAGTTCCCTGTCCGCGCGAAACAGTTTCGAAAGAAGAGCATTGCTCTCCCTTTTTACACAGATTTTGATACGTGAAGTACATACACTCGCGTCATCTTTTTAGTTGTATATCTGTGGATTTGATTCTGAAAATTCTTTCACTAAATATAAAGTTACACTATCCTTGACAACAATATGAAATATTCGAAAATATACGGTATTTAATAATACATCATTTCCTATTGAATCAAATAAAACTATTTAACTACTATATAACATCTGATCGACGAACTACCAAATTCTGAACTTTCTGATAGTGTCAGGTGACGTAAACTGTTACGAGGTTTATTAATAACTTTGAGCTAACAATCTCTAACTGAGAATTATAAAATATGAGGATTTAGGTTAATTGTCGGGTTTAATAATGAAGATAGTTAGTAGTTTACAATGTAGCAGGCCGATACAATAAAGGTTTAGTAGTTGCCTTTGCCAAGTTGTTACGATTAATCTGTGGCAGATTTACTGACTCGGATTTAATGAAAATGGATAAACATTTCTTTTTTATTTTAATTGTGTGTGTTGCCGCAGGTCGTGGGTTCGATTCCCACACAGGACATGCATTTCTATGCATGAACATATATGTCCTGAGTCTGGGTGTAATTATGTATAATTTAAAAACAAAAAGTAGTATTATGTATTATATCAGTTATCTAGATTCCATAGTACAAGCTTTGCTTCGTTTGGGATCAGTTAGCCGTGTGCGAGGAATGTCCCAGGATCTGGGGGCACGGAAGTGCCCTCCGCCAAGACAGCCAAGCGAAGCGAAAGGGCCCTACCTACCTTTTCTCGAAGCGCTTCGTCGTTTTTTTGAACCCTCATAAATTGGTTTTGGATTATACCAGATAAACAAAATTCTCAGGATATGATGTCAATAGTGAACTTATTAAACATATTAAGTTTCAATAACATAGATCTTATACTTTAGATTTTATTGATATCTAAAAAACCGCGATTTCGTCACTGACTCACTGATGATCATCAAAACTCATAGGGTACTTCCTGAAGTCCTAGAAAGCTGAAATTTGGTATGTAAGCTTCTATTAGTACACAAACAATAAAAAAATTATAAAACTTGGAAATTTTAAACACAAAAAAAAACATAAGCAACTTACAAAAATGAGTGAAATCTCACCAAAAACATTTCTATGTAAAATGTTGCCGCCAAGACATATGGCTCGTACTGTCAAAAAGTTATCAGATCTCATGTAGAGCCAAGCTTATAACTCTACATGCACTTACTCTACAAGCACTTACTTCACAAACTCTACACTCCGTAGTCAAAATATGTTATAGTTAAGTATATATTTTTCTCGATAGTCTTTTCCAAAGCAACAAAAACTGATAACACTCAATAACTAGACAATCAAAAAAGTTTACCTTTTCAAAGTTTATAATCACTTCAGTTAGTTTTTTCAAAGTCAAGGTGCTGATTTAGTTAATATTAAAATTTCTTTGTGTAGTAACAAACGCGTAACAAGTTTGAATAAGTTATACGTACGTGGGTGTTATCAAATATATGTGTAAACATGTGTAAACTCATTGAAGCTCATGATAAGATTACAGAACTTTATTTTTCTTTTCACAATTTTGACGAGGCTTGTAACAAAGGTGTTTGAACTTATTTTATCTGTAATTTAGTTTATTTATCGGTCAACGAGTTCTTTTCACAAAACACTTTCTTCTTTATAGTCTCACTCTCATTCACTTGTTTATAGCAGTATACGAGCGTGAATTAGAAGAATAATAATAATTGTACGTACTTTTATTTTTAAATAGGCTCATTAGCCCGAAAGAGGTAGGCAGAATAACATAAATTCACACTGCTACTTCTGTTTTTTTTTGTCAAAGACCAGCGTGCAGTAGGTCTCCCTGTTTCTGTCACCTACAAATATAAGCAATGTTCTTCAAGTAATCTGGCTCTTATGTGCACACCGCTAGATGCTTGCCGACAGAATTTTCTATCGCTTGGCTAGCGGTTAAAAATATAACAATGGCATCAATAGGACGCGCGTCATTCACGAGAACCTACGGGTTAAACTGTATTCAGTCTGAGAAAGAGATATGTGAGACAAGAGGTACTAATAAATTGTAACAAAAGCTTGATATTTATTATGACTGAAATGTAAGTCTAGATAAATGAATGAACTGTCTACTAACTCTGTATAATTGTAAATTAAGATGCTGTGTGCTGTGCTGGATTCTTCGCACGCCGCCGCCGCCATAAGCCGCTCACATAAATAAGTTTGACTAGTTACCTACGTTTAATGGACGTTATAATGAAATTAATTTTGATGACTGTACAGACTTTCTAAAAGTAATTAGCATAAAGTTTTTTTGATTAAAAAATTAGTTCCGAATTTAGAACGCTGCAAATTGGTAATAAAGGACCGAGAATTGATAATATGGGACTTTTTACTTATCTTCATAAATTCGTGTATTTTTGTCGGTGGTATTTTATACAATAAAGATCATTCTATGTGAAATGAAATGAATTATGTGTATCGTGACTTTTCAAGTTGCGTCAAAAAGTCTGTGAAGAGTTTTAGTACAATGACCACCATTGTAGTAAAACATGACCTTTATGGACGGTGACCAACGGTGACTGACTGAGGACTATAATGAAAGTGATTTATTGTGACTGGAAATTATAATATAACTCAACACTGGCAGAAACAAGTCCTAATTTGGATTTGGTTGCAAAACATAAAACTAAGAAGAATGTAAGTACCTCGATTTTAATGTAGGTATTGTACTTTTATTATTAGTATTTTTACATTCTTAAAGGGATAGGCAAGGGTTATAAACCATACAGCCTTTTCATTATGTATTATCTCTTTGAATATTATTTTGGTCGTGCTTTGAATTGGAATTTTTAATTTAATTGAGTCACGAAACGTTCAGTAATATAAAAAAAAAACTATAGGTATTTGTATCCGTCTATTGTTAAATTTGGTTACAACCATTGAATTATTACACATAGAAACAAAGTACACGCGCGAAACATAATCCATTCAATTGGAGCCATAATGGCTCCAAATGACCGCCGCGCTGTCAGTGTACTGACTGGCGTTTTAGTGAGTGGAGCTCTCAGAAAAATAATAAATATGACGGTTTGTGCAATAAAATTGTGTCATAATTCATCAGGGAAGAAAGATTAGAATTCTGTTGTAATATTCCACAGATAAGCCACTAATTTTATTGCGTAATTCATCTAAAATAACAAAATTCAAAAATAAAAATACTTCACTCAGATTTCGAGCAAAGTGTTGCCAGCTGTTTGTGTGCGAATTTTTGTTGTTTTACGTAATTGATACTGATTTTGTTAGAGTAGGAAATAGAGTAAGTAATTGAGTCCGATAAGATGTTTCTTTTACTTATAGCTATTATAACTGACTAGCTGTCCCCGCGGTTTCACCCGCGTGCTTGGGATAAGTAGCCTATAATACTCGGGATATTAGCTTCATATTAGTGAAATAATTTCGAATCAGACTGGTAGTTTTACACAGTAGTAGTTTTACAGGTAGTTTTTTTTTAACAGAGATTGACCCGTTTAAACAAACAAACAAAAAACTCTTCCGGTTTCTTGTATTATAAATATTAATATTATATTAGTATAGATTCAGTTAGATATTATAAGAATGTATAGCTAGTCGTCTTTTATACGATAATGATAATTAAATACCTACATACTTCTTAATCTTCTTTTTCTATACAACCTATCATATATGAAACCTATCATTACCAACAATACCTACTACAAATTGTACGATCGTTCATAGCTTTGCACATTGTCTTGGTTTACTATGTTAAAATACCCGACATAAGTACTATGAAACATATCCATTAAACTAGTAATAAATAAATAACAGGCCTGTGTCTATGATAAATTATCGAAGACGCAGAACATTTTAAACTATTTAATTAATTTTATGAATACTTACTTCCAATTTCATTCACTGGTATCGGAAGGTTAATTTTACCGAAAAATTTCGTTCAACTTGCAACATTACTCGTGCGCTTGTGTGCGTGTCAGCGAGTGTAATTATGTGGTACTCACGCACACATTGGTTGTCAAGTGGCCTACGAGTCGCGAGGATTTTTGTTCGATACTTCGCTTCTAAGCGTAATAATTCAATGGTTACAACTGTTTTTTTACACCTTGTATTATTACGTTAGCATTGATTTAATATTCATTGTAACATAAACGTATGTGCCATTTCACATAAGTTTATGAAATTAGTACGAAAACAATAAAATAATGTAAAAAAGTACTATCTCAGAAAATTGCCTTAATGACTCAAAATACCATTACACTTTATGCTTACGTACAAAGCTCAATCTTCAGAGAAAGTATTCAAACGTAGGGACCTAATTGCTATTGAGGACAGTTTCTCAAACTTTTCCATTTGATCCCCTCCTTAATATCCTCATTAGAGAGGTCATTGGCTCTTGTCTCTTTTATTTGCCTTCACTTTCCTCATACTTGAGACGGCCTTAAAGTTTGAGTCTCCTGTGACTGCTAAATTCGTTTTTGTCCCAGTTTTCTGGACGTCTAAAGATTTTATATCGTGTTTTATTATTTTGGGCTGTTGCTAAATCCCTACTTAGTGGTTCCATAAGGTTGCGACCATCGCAAAAAAGTCGGGCAATCCAATTAATTAGTCAGTGATTGTGCACTGATTTTGAACAGTAAGGAGTGGACCAATTACTGTATCGTGTGTTCTTGACTTGGCCAATCAGACCGCATGTAACCTTGACTTTAGCCAATCAGAGCGCTTTGTCGGTGGTGGGAAATTGGCGGAATAGATTTCAAGCTAAATTAATGTCATTGCGCTTCTGTTCGATGATTCGCGTACGAACTCCTTCTAAATTTAAGAAAATTAAGAGATAATTATTTCAATTTCTGTAATACAAAACCTCTTTGGGTTAAAACTGTTCGATGGTTGCGCACTACTTCTAAATTCAAAATTTTTAAGAGATAATAATTTCAACTAAAGGCGATGATAGCTCAGTGGTAGTGATGTCCGATACCGAGACGAAGGTCCCGGGTTCGAATCCTACAATGAGCTTGAGCTTTCGGTGAAGGAAAACATCGTGAGGAAACCATAGCACGGTGGTAGGGTACTTTGTAGTACCCGCCTGGCTGGCTACCACCATCATGTTGAAAATCTGTCGCCAAGCACCTTTCGTTGTGTTCCGATAGCTGCACTTGAGAGCCAGTTCCTTCTAGGCTTTGTGTGTTACCACCTTCGGCCACATCATCACTTACCATGGTGAGATTGCGGTCAAACACAGGCCTATAAACAGTAAAAAAAAAAAAACTTTTGATACAAAAGATTGGATGCCTGGCGACCTAGAAAAGGGCACGTGATCGGTTAAATCGATGTGGAATCGTTTTAATTCAATTTCCAAGAATCCGTAGAACTTAGTTAACGGAATAAAATGTGATTGGTTTCGAATAGATTAAAGAGTAAACAAGTTGGTGACGTATAAACGAAACTTTTGCTAAATGTTTTATCAAACTTTAAATTAGTATTTTACATTAATTTACTTCGATACAGGTTTTTAACTAGTACGGAGAGTAGATTACTAAATCTGCAGTTAAAATAGGGCCTGCCTAATAGGTCACTTTTGACAGCCCATATACATCCATAGTGTCAAAAAGAGACAAACATAGTGCGGCAAGGAGAGACACCCTCTTGTCAAATGTGACTTCTTAGCATGGCATTCTTACCATAGTTTCGCTCTGTTACTTCGTTTGTATTAAAAGGAAAGTAGTTATTATGTTGATTTAAATAAAGTTATATTTTACTTTTGATACCTTTGCTTTTAAACATAATCTGTAGTGATAAGTGTTGTGGGTGACAATAGTAAGCTAAGCACAGAATTCGAGCAAAATGGACAGCTACTATAGTTTATTTACAGTAAAAGGGATATTTAATTACTGATCAACCAACAGTATTAAGTTGAGTACATACTGATCAAAGGACTAAATCCTCGATAGTGTCTACCGGTTAGAATTAATTAATTTTTGGCTATGAGCTTCCCGCAGTTGCAGAGATTTCATGATAATGACATCTTAGTACATAGGTATGATGTAGAAAATTGGCTGTTCACAAAATATCATATAAATAATTGATTGTTCTTCAATGCAGTAAGCTATTGATTTCAATTAAATTTTTTTTTTTATAAAAAACCTGATTAAATAATAATTATTCATAAACTTTCGCATTTATATGTGTATGGTCAAGGTCAAACTCATATTATAATAATAAATAAATCATTTTATAATTGTAGTGTAATGTAATTTATATACAAATAATAACAAGACATATCTGAACTAATTTTCGTCTACATATCTGTAATGTTAGTTAACACTATAATCACTGTTATTGTATTAATTAAATGTGTTATGAAACGCAGCTTAATTAACTGGTTGAATCCGGATAGATCCGGTTGAAACCGACCCAGTTGTTTGTTGTCACACGCACCGGCGACTTAAGAGTGCGTACCAAGCCAGAAAAATATCGCAATGTCAGATGAAACAAACTTATATCTAATCTTCGCGTGGAGATGAGATGGAGATAGCGTGTTTCGCGGCACAAAAATGAACGAAGCGCTTCTTATCTAAATAACTCGTAAAGTATAGAATATTTTAAAAAATCGTTAGTAGTAGCCCTAGGTCATATGTTAGTGATATTATTTATCGAATTTTTGTCTTAATTAGATACACCATGAACGAATAAAACCGAAAATTCATTATTATTAGAGGTAGCTTTGTGATTTTTTTCTATCGAGGAAATTTCATTCCATTATGTTTTTGCTCAGGCAGAACCCTCGCGTATATAATGAAAATACCCATATAAAAATATTTTTTCATTTAAATACTATTTACTTGGGTAAATTTCAATTCTAAGATTGTTATTTTGCTTTATACGCAGCCTTAAAGGATTCATTAAAACATACCTGTACCCGAAATTATTTATGAAACTAACCCCCTTATTCATAATCGCTTTTTACCTAAATCAGTGTACCTAATAGTGTGCCCCGTCTCACTCTTTCGATCACCAAATGTCACCTGTCAGATAAAGTTTTCGGAACTATACTTTATAAAATACAGCTTGATCTCTGCGACAGTTGTTCGAGTCATATGAAAATTAACCTTATAGCTTTACAATAAAGTTCATCTGTTTAATCTGTGGATTTTATGATGATACAGATAAACCTTATGCTATAGCCATAAATATTTTTTTAGTGATTTTTATCGGCCCTGCCGAGGGATCTTAAATATTATCCCTTCGTTTCAAACCCAGGTCTATCTATATGCTGAAATTCATCCAAATCGGTTAAGCTATTACGGCGTGATTGAGTAACAAACGTTTACCTGAATCTGAGCCAAAATTAGGTTACATAACACAAATTAAAAAAAAAACTTTTGTATATTAGAAAGTTCTTAGAAAAACACCTTTTATTTTCTACCAACATTAAATTATTCATGCGTTTTCCAGTTTCAACTTTCAGCTAGCAACAGGCGATCAATAATGTAATCACAACTTTACTGTTGTTCCTATACCTCGTTAGGTATGCGAGCACCGTAAAATAGCAAAGTCGTTAATCACTCGTAGTCTACCCGTCACTTTGATCTCGGCCTGGTGGGTTCCCTATTCAAAGTTAGAACTATTCATTTCTTAAAAAAGGACTTATTTATTTGTGAACACTGTACTGGTAATAAATGGGTATTTTTAAAAAGAAAACAAATTCAATATGGGATCTTATTTAAATATTTAATAAATAAAAGATACAGCCTCATTTGAATTATGTGTTGACAATTTTCGAACAACGAATTTGTATCTTCTTTTTTATAAATTCGTTTGTTCTGATAGTGGTGCCGATTCTGTTGTAAATCGCGCTAAACTAATTTTAGTCACATCTCATCTCTTTCTTACGAACATTATTGAAAAAGGATAGAACATATTTTAAGTTGTAAAATTAATCTTTGCCGTCTTATTTTGCGTGTATTTAGGCGTAACAACGATAGATGGCGACTAAATTTATATTGAAAACAAGCATTGGACTAATTTGACAGGACTAAATTTCTTATATCCTCTTCTTATGTTCTTTGTTAGAAAGAGACATAGTGAGATAAAAATTGGTTTAGTTGTGAAGAACAGAATCAGGGCCAATGTCAAATTCTTCTGCAAAATTCTCAGTGTACGTCTCAAGTTGGTCTATATTACAGTTGGAACAACTAAACAAAATATTGCAGTTTTATTGCTACTAAATCTACAGTCCACTAGGAATTCATAGCGTGCAACACAAGAATCACGTTCTAACTTTTGTGTCTGGCCAGTTTCTGTTTTTTATTTCCTGCCTCTTACAATCGTTTGACGGTCATAATTTTGTCTTGTTCTGTTATTGTTTGATTGTAAATCAGGAATTTAATTTCACGATAATCTTACAAACTGATAAAAATAACAATAGTTTTAATTTTTTTTTCATTTCACAAAGGTTCTTAGTATCTAGAGAATATATATCTAAGAATGGTGGTTTTCCGAAGAAAATATCGATTACAAACTAATTTTAGCTGTATCAGGGTTGAATGCAGGTGGGGCATGTTATATTGGGTGCTAATTTTATATGCCGTTTGCTTTGATTAACGATACATCTAGATTGAACGTAGAAGTTGTTCACAAGTTAAAAAATAGCCTCTTGCTGTTATAAAATAAAAATAAATAATTATGCAAAATAATGTTTCGTATTTAAATTTCTCCTGATCGAATCAGGAGAAATTAAGGAACAGGACAGGAATATTTCAACAACTAAATGATATTATAATAAAAAGAGGTAGATATCGGATTAACGCGCGCTAATTGTTGCAGACAAATTCAGACAATTGTCGTGATTTTTACTTAGCAGCTACATATAGCTATCTCTTTCTGTACCATACGTTTCGTATTATCTATCGCATTCACCTAATTCAACAATAACTGAACGCCCGCTTAGTTGAGGGTAGCATATCTGTATTATAAAATCATTTCAACAACTGCTGCATTATGAATGTCACTATGACAAGCAGAATGACGCAGAGCGAGCGTAAAACGTAGCTGTTACGCGCACCAGCCTAAAGAAGTTGGTCTGATTTATATATTCGTGTAATATGCCGACACTCTTTCTAAGTATACCTATATCTATAGGCGTTCGTTTTTATTGGGATTATAATAATAGGATAAAAAATTGTGAGTTTGAGTGTGAAGGTCACATTAAAACTCTAAACTAGAATCTAGCTTGCCTGTTGCAGCTCAGATTCTAATTTGAAAACTACGGACCGACAATCCACAGCGTAAATTCTCAAATATCTTAAACTTCTCTTTTTGATTCTGGCTCGTTGAGAAAAAAGTATCACAGCTCAAATTCTAATTTCAAATTGTTCCTCCAGGAGTGTGGCCTCCAGAAAGCCTGGAAGGCCAGGCGACAGTCCGCGGCAGCTCAATAGACTACGCGGCGGCGCTGCTCCTGGCAGCAATGGCCGCCGTCCTCCTGGCTGCTGTGGGCTACCAGTGCGCGGCTACCTGGAGGTGGATCGTGGGCAGGTGTGTTAATTACCAGTAAGTTTGATTCTTTAGTTTTAAGTGTTTGCTTTTTGTCTGCTGCTTTGATGAAAACTTTGATCTAATTACTCTATTTTCTTACTAGAGTTCTCGAGATCTGAGACCGTTGTGACATGAGGGTAGTTCTTGTCCCACTATGTTTGTCTTTCTATGATAAATTGATGTATATATGCTATCAAAACAGGCATATTACATCTTGCTGACTATAGCTGTGCAACATTTTCAAATCAGATTGGCAGTTCCGGAGATTAGCGCGTTTTTATTATATTAAGTATATTCTTCTACTCCTCCGAGGTTCTCCGTACGTTTCTGAAATAAAAAGTTGCCTGTATCTATTTCTATATCATTGCCTATATGTGTATAAAATTTCATCGCATTCGGTTCAGAGGTTTAATCGTGAAGATGCGTAACATGCAGACAGTCACTTTCGCATTTGTAATATTAGTAGGGATCGATAGATTAAAGAAGTATACAGCACAGGTCAATGCTTCTAAGTAGAGATTATACGTTAATTCAAATTTAATTTATTCATTTAAATTTGAATAATCCAGTTCTAAATCTAAATAATACTTAAGATCATTGCCCTCATATCTGTAATCACAAAACTTCCTCAATGGATCCATGATTTCTAACATCTTATTAGGCCTCAAACACACGATAGCAGTTCTTAATCATTTTAAGGAAATTAGCTTAACTTTAATTAGTATGAGAGCATTTACAAACCCACCTATTCGTACTGCTGAAGAAAATGGTTGCCATGGAAACGAATCTGCCGCCGCACAACGCTTACGTGGCACTTTGCGTTACAATTTCGCAGCTTTGTACCCTTAAATCTATGTTAAATTTGTTATCAGGACCAGACGCGACTCGCAGGAGAGTAATTGCGACTCATTATCTCGTCAAGCAGCAATTCGCATCAGTCATTCACTCCCGGATCTTCAAACTGAGCCGCTGAAGCAGGAATACGTTCAGGAACATAAGGATCCGGCGAAGAAGGTAAGCAGTACGACGGTATTTAATGTTTACTTACATACTTTTGTTGCATTTCGATTTGTCTCTTTACATCTTGTACCATACAAAATCTTTAGTTTTAGATCTATTAGTTAGTTTAGAATTATGAGATCTGAAATTCTGTTTGGGAAGTACTTATTCATAGCCTGATTTAAAAAAAGGTCCTTCGGCTTTGTCATCGTCCTTTCGACTCAGAGGCCAATCCAAAGCCTATTGATAAAATATTTTAAAAACTCAGGAACGCATATTCTTTTTCTACTCTTGTTTCATGTCACAAAACAAAACCAAAAGCCTGATACAGATTGATAAAAAGCCGGCCAAGTGCGAGTCCGATTCGCACACGGAGGGTTCCGTACAATAATAATAATGTTAACTAACTCAACAACAGGCGCAACAAAAAAATACTGAAAAAGACGTATCATGTACCTAAGGGGCCCCCTTTAATTTTAGATTTTATTTCATGTTGTTAGAGAGGCAATAGAAATACTCATTCGGTGAAAATTTCAACTGTCTACGTATTACGGTTACAGCCCGCTAACAAACATACGGGCGGACAGCGGAAACTTAGGTAATAGGGTGCTAAACGAGAGTTTAGCACCCTTTGGGTCCAAAACCCTAAAAAGCAGACAATAATAACATTATTCTAAATCTAAATGTTACTATTATTTTGTAATATTAGTAACGAAAATTGATCTGACAATTAGGACGAGGGTTGAGTTTGATTTTATGCTTTCATCCGAACAATTACTGCAAATGGATACGATTAATCAGTCAGCTTGATAACAAAAGCAATTTCTAAATAGTAAGTGATGGGTCAATGCTTCTAGCTTTTACTAAGAAAGATTTTACCATGATTTTATAACAAGAAAACCGGTTAGTATTCTGAAAAAATGCTCCTTGAGTTTGAATTCTACAAAACTATGAGTGGAATATGTTGTAAAAATTTGCGTTGTAGTCATATTATACACACGGAAATATGACTACAAATTAAGAACAGCATGATTCTTCTTCTTAGTCATGCACTTTTGGCAGAGTGGTCGTGGTCACGGATTGTCCCTTTCACGCATGACCGCTGCATTTGCAATGTTCCTCCATTTTTGTCTATTTGTAAGTGGCGTCTTGGGAACATTCGGTTATCGTACATTGCGTGGCAGATTTTATGAGGTCAAGCCACCTGGTCGGACACCCATCACGTGAACGTTTGTCTTCAACTCGACTTTGGATGACCAACCTCTCCATAGAATTATATTTACGGGTGACATGTCCGAAAAATTTTACAACAATCGAACATCAATTCGACAATCGAAGAGTCTTTGTTTAATCTGGAGTTCTTTGCGCAGTTAAGCTTATTCTCAGCATCTTTAGCATCCGTCGCCAGCTCAACATTTCCAAGGCGTCGATTTTTCTTCGGTCTTGCGTCCACATCTCAGCTCCATAGAGGAAAATTGGAAAGATCAAGCAATTCATCCACCACCAGGCCGTATGCTTGTTTGATAACTTAGTCGTATAAAAAACAACATTTCAATGCATGTCATGTAATAAGTTATTCATTGCATTTTGAGCTATAAGACTTCAAAAATGACCGGAAAGAAGTCTCCAATTTCCATAGTAACAATACCTACTACTACTACCATTAAATCGTATCCAAATTCAGTACAAAGTTACCAAAAAAATAAAACACAAAGCCACAACGTTCACGTGACATGTACTCAGATAACATTGAAAAGCTTTCTATTGATATGGATACCTGGAATGGAAGGAACACCTGGCCAAATTTGTGCGAGAAAGTAAACAATTTGTCATTTTTTCATACAGGTGGTTACGTGATCCACATTATGGATGAACCATGAATTGATGGTTCTTTGTGCAATTGTCACAAAGCTTTTATATCTAAATGGGAACATGCTTGCTACATTTACAAACCACTGCATTTTAAGCCTTTGAGAGTTGAAATAAAATAAAAAAATTAAATTATCCATTAACATTAAGTTGTACCCGTAAAAACTTTTAGAGAGCTTTCTATGGAATGAATTTTAGTTAATGTATGTTTGACTGCACTTGAATGAAGCTACGCTATCTTACTACTTACATTACGTCTAGCGGTTTCACTTACGATACCAATACGAGGTCGAATTTTGAAAAACACTACGTTATTTTATATAAAATCTGTGTGCAAAATAGATAGATTAGCCGTAGATTAGATGTAGAAATGTAAGCGCGGCCTCTTCTATCTTAGTTAAGCGACCTAAAAACATCGACTTATCAACCATAACACCGGATTCCAATATGTATAAAAAAAACTGTGTAATATAAAGATTTTACTAAGAATCTGTTATTTATAAAAGAAAATATTTTTATTAAGGGGAGGTCTAAGCTCAAATACACAAAAATGGGTTTCTTTGAGAGTCGAGTATGACGTAACGCAATGAAAATACCTAACACAAAAAAATCTGTGGACAGAAGAGGGTTTTGAGAAAAAATTTAACCGAATAGAAAATTAAAAAGTGCTTTGATATTCCCAATAAAAAATTCGTATGTTACGTCTAAAAAAATCTTTCGCGTCGAAATTCTTTTTCAATCGAATGTGTATATTCTGTATAATCTAAAGAAAACCCGTAAATAACAGTCCATTTCATAGAGTCGACACATTTATGATTTACCATTTTCAACCCTATTCCAGTGAAGAACGAGTGCTGTCAAAATCGTAGTCAGTCCGCGCCTTAAAAGAAAAATCATAACACCTTGTTAAAAAGTTTGATAACTGTCCTTTGTGAGAGTTCATTAAACGAGTAAAAAACACAGTCCTTGGTACATTTTTAATAATACCCGATCCACTTTCATTTGCAGATGTTTCAAAGAGCATCTTTGATTAATATTCCAAGACAAAATAACAAGCAAAATACTATGGAGAGTGAGTAAAAAAACAAATTAGTCAAAGGCTCTAACCATCTACGATTATCTTTTTTTTATTGATTAATGGCAATGAGTTGAAATTTTTGTTTGTTCATGTAAATTTGTTATTTCCACTATATTTTGTAATTACTAATGTTTAGTTAGGTAGACAAGGAAAGAAAAAAAAAGAAAAAACTAGTACAAGTATTTAAATATTTTATGTATGACTAACAAAATTAAAAAAAGAATACAAATTCCAGAAAAAAGAAACTGTTTTTCTATAAAAAGTTACTTGAAGTAGGTAGGTAAAGATACTAAACAATTTTAATATAGATAAGATAGATAGATGATGTAGAGATAGGAACTGCAATATATAATCAAACATAATATACTATAATCTACAAGAAATAAATGGCTTTTTTAGTTAGTAAGTTTTACACTTTGGAGGTCGTGGTCGTGGTCAAATAAGCTTATCTGCTCTTTCATCTTAAAAATCACTTGATATGCATTCTTCAAATATAACATGAAAGATGCACTTCGCGGTGGTCATCATAAGAAATCCCCTCGGTATTTCATACGTATTTATAAGGTGGGTGACCATTTACTATCAGAACGATTTGTCTGTCTGTAAAGCCTTGTCAATGTCAAGTCTTTTAAAAAATACCCCAATAAAAATCTAACGAGCTTTTACAATTTATAATTTTAGTAAGGATAAAAATGCTAGTGATTTCAAGAAACGTCATCGTAGTTTTACATACAATTTTGCAGCAAACTCAACGCTACCCTGATTCCGGCGTTTAGCTATATAAAATATCTTCTCGTTTTATCTTAATAATGTTCTAAACCATGTTACGTTCTACCTCCGTTTATATTCTTATCTACTTTCATTATCAACAGGTGGTTCCTGGCTGTGTTTGTTTGTACATTGAGCTCTTTGAATGTGTTTGTTAAAAAGAGAATAGGCAATTGACTGTATCAAGCGATTTAGAATTGTGTAGTTGGAAACAAACTTTTTCATCTATGTTTATTTGGTCAAGTATGTTCTTTCTTTATGTTAAACGAAATGTTTGTTATCCTATCCTATACTATTAAATGAGTAATATTTGTATAACAGGTGGAGATTTTGAGATGGCATATTTTCAAAACCTATGTTGGGTTAGTCATGCTGAACAACTTTTACTATGGGACCAATGGTGAATTCTCAATATATTTTTTTTTAACTTTCCATAGTAAATGTCAACCTTGCTCCTACATAAGAATAGAATAAAATAGAATATAGTTTATTCAAAAATTGCAACATATACAGTATAAAGTGATGACTAAAAACTATAATGTGCTAGTTTTGAAAAGTCAGTTAACAAACTCTAAATTACTTAACATAATTATAATAATAAACTATTGATATATTGATAATGTATGAAATGTAATTTTTTTTTGAGAATTCATTGTTAGTCCCATAGCATCTGCATGACTAACCCAACATAGGTTTCGAAAATATGCCATCTCGAAATCTCCAGCCAGTATATGTTTTGAGATCCGATAACGGCTCTTAACGATTTCAATGTAATTTGCTATAATAGTTTTTAGGGCGAAAAAACGATCTATCTAGGTGTAATCTCTGAGAAAACGCGTTTTTCAGAGATTTTGAATTAAGCTCGGTCACCCAGGATACTAACTATTGCAAAGATAACTTGCTACATAACTAATAAAAAAAAAACACTAAAACCATGCACTCGTTCATAGTTAAATAAGGACTTATGAAATAATTACACTTTTCCCGACCACGAAATGGAAAACGGAAAGTTTAACATAACATGGAACCAAGAATAGGATATTAGGCACACACACAGATATAGCTATACCTAGATAACGCTAGTATCACGATCTGTTTTGAAAACCAAGCGTGGCATTTTTTGCCTACCTACTATATTTCGTCACAAGCACTATTTACTGAAGAAAACCAAACCAACAAGCGTGCCATTTTTGAATATCTACTATGACGTCACAAACACTATTCAGTGATGGAAAAATCCAAATTAATGCAATGTGAGCGCGACAGCGGCCACGCATTTAATGCTTAAGTTGGGCACTAATTCTGGCACGCGAAGTAGGTGCTCTTGCGTTATCTAGGTATATCTATATCTAGGCAGTTTTCCTAGTTAGAATTTCATACTTTCTTACTATCGTACTATAATAAACTGCTAACGTGTTTGCACTTAGCAAACACGTTCAACCTTTTTTTTAATTTCAATGAGACGTTTTCTTTCCATGGGTTTTATAGAGTTTGGTTGAAAATACGTGTCAAATCGGGTACTTAAGGTTCAAATTAGTTCGAATTATCAACAGTTTCAGTCTCATTGAGTTATGTGACTTTGATCTAACTGCATACTTTTTATAATAGCCTTTTGCGTAAGATCAGAGAAAGCTCTTTTTTTGGGTTCCGAACCAAAAACGTAAAAAAAATTAACTCTTATGGTGCGACTCCGTCCATCTGTTGTTTGAATGAATTCTTAATTATATAAACTCTGGAAAAATAGTCTGACGACTAGAAAATAGAAACCTCTGATTGCAGTCGACTGAAGTTATATTGTTATATCGCCCTGAATACTACGCCTGATGTGGTATCGAGGACAAGCGATCGTAGCCAGCGCTATTAATTACAATTATTAATATCCATAATAATAATAAGATTTAAATTCAATCAGCATTCATTTTAATTGGTATTGCAGCGATTACTTTGTTTTATGAAGTGTTATTTGTTTCTTGATGATTATTTTTGGAATCATTATAATGAATGTAGAAATCGATTCACAAGTCTATAGACGATAGTGTGTTCGTCTAAAAGGTTTCCTTTGAATTTAATAGACTGGGGCAGGGGTTCTCAAACTTTTTCAGTTTGTGGCGCACTCACAGGTTTAGTAGATATAGTCTCGGCGCCCTAGCTAGTCAAAATAGGGTATAATGTACTAAACTGGTGGTAAATTCAAGTGCCTTACCAGGGCCTAAACTGAATAAATTACTTTCTGATTTGATTTTGATTAAAACGAAGCTGTAGCCGCTAATTTATACAGGATGTTGTTTTGGTCGGCGACAAGCGACCCAGGAGCGGTAGTACTAAATATATATTCCCCAAAAATGAACTTAATTCCATTAAATACTGTAAATATGTTGAGAAATACCTTATTCAATTTGAAATAAAATTACCGCAAAGTATGGTTACTAGGCACGTGCACAGACTAGAGCTAGGCACAAGCCGCCATCGCCCCACCCCTTTACTCCCTCGTACTCCCGTTGAGTATTATGTCTACACTTTAGCTTATTACATGATTTTCAAATTTTTATTTTTATTATTAAAAAAAATTAAGTATTTTTTTTATATTTTTTTTAGCACCAGTATCTATTGTATTATCGACCCTGAGTCGCTCGTCGCTGACCAAAACAACAACCTGTAGCTAAGTTTAGTTTCGGGCGTCCTCGTTGCTCTCTACGACGCACCAGGGCGCCGCGGCGCACACTTTGAGTACCCCTGGACTGGGGTATGATTGACGTTACAATAGATGTAGAGGAGCCGGTGTTTTGGCCATTCATCGGGTACAGTCTGTCTTTCAGATATATATATAGTTAGATAGTTTATCTAACTTACGTTGTTCCACTGTCACTATGACAGGGTTGCCTGACATATTACGCCTCACTACTACGGTACGCCTCACTGATGTACTGAGTGGAAATTTCGAGATGGCATATTTTCGAAACCTATGTCGAAAACTCTGAAATTTCGAAAAAAAAACTGGATACAAAAACTACTACTGTCATCTTCACAATCAACTTCGCTCGATCATAACGACCCTTTGCTGTTTAAATGTCATGTCATGGCAAATCAAAACAACAAGCCCCTCAACTGTCAACATGTCACAAAGTTGATTGTTAGTATGGAAAGCAATTTTTTTTTTGAGAATTCTGTGTTGGTCCCATAATAAAAGTTGTTCAGCAGGACTAACCCAACCTAGGTTTCAAAAATATGCCATCTCGAAATCTCAACCCTGTATGTTTCTTTTTAAATACTAAATTACGTTAGGCCACTGCCCCGCTCATAAAGAAATATGACACTGCCGTAGATACAGCAGTCTTTTTTATAGTTTTTACTTAGCGGTTACCGTTGCCCTAAGTGCCACGGGTGTTGCATCACAAGGGACGTAACACCCGGGGCTCACGCGTTACCGACCCTCTCCCCCTCCCTGACCTTAGCAACCTTATTAGCAGTAACACAACATTGTTATTTGGCTATGTCCCCCGGGAGCTAATAACTAATAAGTGAGGTCCAATTTCAACGAAATACCTACTGTAAATTTAATATTATTTCTCATTTAACTCGATGTTATTATTCCTTTTGATATTTTAAAGTTACAAAGCTGCTACCTCGGGCTCCTAGTATCCCTCAAAGGAACATTGTGATTAATTTCGTACATTTAATATGGCTTTTAGCTATTTCATCTGATGTAAATGGTATACTTGATATTGCCCACATTTCACTACAATAATGACGCTATCAAGATTTCTGGCAACGTCCAAAAAGTCTACGGAATACCTATAATAAAGAAATATATATTTGTGAATTCTGTAATATACAGGTCGTTGTTTTGGTCAGCGACGAGCGACTCAATAATACAAAAGATACTGGTGCTAAAAAAAATATTAAAAAAATACTTTATTTTTTTTAATAATAAAAATATTTTTTTTTTGAAAATCATGTAATAAGCTAAAGTGTAGACATAATACTCAACGGGAGTACGATGGAGTAAAGGGGTGGGGCGATGGCGGCTTGTACCTAGCTCTAGTCTATGCACGTGCCTAGTAACCATACTTTGCGGTAATTTTATTTCAAATTGAATAGGGTATTTCTCAACATATTTACAGTATTTAATGGAATTAAGTCCATTTTTGGGGAATATATATTTTGTACTACCGCTCCTGGGTCGCTTGTCGCCGACCAAAACAACACCCTGTATATTCAAACATAGTGTTTTTACATATTTGACATCATCATCATCATCAGCCTATAATGTCCCACTGCTGAGCACAGGCCTCCTTTCACAAATGAAGGTGAAAGGGAATGGGCAATACTCCACCACGCGTGCCCACTGCGGATCGGTGGAGGTAGGCTAGTGGTCAACCTACTGTTGGAATTTTTCAAGCCGCCTAGTAGGCATCCAACTAGCTTAACGACCATCACAATTAAGTGATAACCGGGACCAACGGCTTTACGTGCCTTCCGAAGCACGGAAACGCTCGATTTGAAATACCACTAGGCGGTCACCCATCCAGGTACCGACCACGATAGGCGTAGCTTAACTTTGCCGATCGATTAAGAACGGCTAATCATGCTACACCACGAGCGCTTCATATTTGACATACGAAAGGACAAAGGAGTGAATTATTCGATTATACTCTTTTTTATTCCATAATATATAATATATCAGACGTTTTTTATTCCGTAAGACACTATTCATGAATTAAACTCGCCGTTCTCGGAACCAACAACCAAGCCGTCTTCACACATTGGAATCAAAATGGTCTCATACTGTGCGGCTACAAAGGAGCTTCCTTCCACTGTTCAGCTTGTGGAATGAGTTCCCAGCTGTAGTTTTTCCACGGGAGTAAAGCATGGGGTTGTTTAAGAGTGCGTACAAAGCCAGAAAAATATGGCAATGTCAGATGAAACAAACTTATGTCTAATCTTCGCGTGGCATGAGACGGAGATAGCGTGTTTCACGGAACAAAAATGAACTAAGCGCTTCTTATCTAAATAACTCGTAAAGTATAGAATATTTTAAGAAATCGTTAGTAGCAGCCCTAGGTCATATGTTAGTAATATTATTTATCGAATTTTTGTCTTAATAAGATACACCATGAACGAATAAAAACGAAAAATCATAATTATTAGAGGTAATTTTGTGATTTTTTTCTATCGAGGAAATTTCATTCCATTATGTTTTTGCTCAGATAGAACCTTCGCGTATCTAATGAAAATACCCATATAAAAATATTTTTTCATTTAAATACTATTTACTTGGGTAAATTCCAATTCTAAGATATGTTATTTTGCTTTATACGCACTCTTAAGAAGGTTGTGATGAGAGTTTAGCAAGGTCGGCAACGTTTGATACCCATGATGTTGCAAGCGACTGATTCTTACTACCTTAGTATTATATAATCTGTGCAATCCTGCTACATCAGGACTATACTGTAATACAGTCAGTGTCCAGAGTATTATAGTTAACAAGATCTGAATTCTAAACAGACGCCCGGTGTGTCACTCCTTCTCTATCTACCTTGCGGTTTGTTAGCTCTATTCTGCAAACTTGGTCAGTTAGACCCAATTAGAACATCTAAATATACCTATATCAAATTGAGATATCTTCTCTAAGGCTCTGGGGGCAAGACTTGATTGAAATAGCTTAAGTTATAGAAATAATGACTACTATTATTAAAGCTTTGTTCAAAGATCATGGGCAACCGAAGTACCCAAGGGAAAGGAGTCAATGCCCTCGAATTAAGTAGGTTTCTTGTTTATCAATTTACTTTGTGTATCATTTTAATTCGAATTAATAATAAAATAGCTTAAGCCCCGTGGATTAAACGCGTTCGTAATCCTAATGTATGGATGGATCGTGGTAATGGAATAAATTCCTACTTTCTAATAAAAAATATATCTCGATGTTGACCGAGGTTTTTGTACTCAAAATAACCTTATATACAATCATTCATAGACTAAACGCTTTTTAATCTATACTGAACAAAATGGACTACTAGTAACTATAACATTTTATTTAACAGTAAGACAAAATTTGACGACCAAAAACCTAAACAGAGTGACTTGCGAACTGAACTTACCAGTAACAAAACTAGTTTTTGTTCGTTACTAAATTATTTGATTAAATGTAACTAAAGTTAGTTTCCCGACAACTAAAGTTAGTTTCCCGACAATAAAACGTCAACTTATATAACTAGTTTTGTAGAACATTTTCAGTGTAATTGCATATTTTTTTATTTGTACTGAGTTTACACACTTAGTTTGTCGCTAGAATGTAGGCGTGTTGGTATTCTGGAAATGGGATGTGAATTGAAAGAAAAAAACTAACCAAATCGACCGATAAAAAATATTTTGCCAGAAATTTTATAAACAATATACAGCATGTTGTTTTGGTCAGCGACAAGCGACTCAGGACCGGTAGTACAAAAAATACATTTTCCAAAAATGGACTTAATTCCATTAAATACTGTAATTGCGTTGAGAAATACCTTATTCAATTTGAAATAAAATTACCGCAAAGTATGGTCACTAGCCACGTGCACTGACTAGAGCTAGGCACAAGCAGCCATCACCCCACCCCTTTACCCCCTCGCACTCCCGTTGAGTATTACGTCTATATTTTAGCCTATTACATGATTTTCAAAATAATATTATTATTATTTTTATTATTATAAAAAAATAATTTTTTTTTAGCACCAGTATCATTTGTATTATCGACCCTGAGTCGTTCGTCGCTGACCAAAACAACAACCTGTATATTGTTCAATACCAACTGAAAATAAATTAATTATTTATAAATCTGTCATAGTAACAAATTATTTGTATTCCCAATAGTTCCCTAACCATAAATTAGGTAATTGTTGCCAGATTTGTAATGACGGAGGATATAATAACGATTTTCTTTTTCTTTTTAATCTAAGAGAGAATCTTGTGGGCGTCCAATAAAATAGCCTGTAATAAAACGATAAGCTTAAGTTTGTTTCGAAAGTATGTCGCTAAATTGAATTAGTTTGCGGTACTTTAGAAAATAGCTTCACTAAGCTGCAGTGACTTTTTAAAATAAGGATTCTTGACTCTATATAGCATTTTTGTTAAATACATTTATTTATTTATTTATTAGGTTTAGATACACCAACAGTACACACATTGAAATAAGTTACACACTCTTAATGTTAATGATTATGACAAAATCATAAAGTACAGATGTGTACACCTATTATAGGTGTACACAGCATTTACAGTAAGGTAGACAAAACTAGTGCTAGATATCTACAGTAGAAACTAAGGCTGGTCTGCTTAAGTTTGCCATTTATTTATTTACTTATTAAATATAGATTCAGTCTACTTTGTAGTTTTGCCGCCGCGCCGGGGCACGCAATTGTTGTCAGTGCGATTAGAATGTAAAATTATGTAATGAATCTAAGCTTGTTTTGAAAAGAGTAATTGCTGAGTTTATTGCCGGCTCTTCTCAGCAAATGCAACCTTCCGAACCGGTATTAGAGTATTAGAGTCAGACTTTTCATAAGTGCCTGCGAAGGTCTTTTTGAATAAATGATTTTGAATTTTGAATTTTGAAACATAAATTAACGAAATACATGAATAATTTTATCATCTTAAACATGTACATAGTAGGAACATAATGTACAGGTTGTTGTTTTGGTCAGCGACGAGTGACTCAGGGTCGATAATACGAATGATACTGGTGCTAAAAAAATATTAAAAAAATACTTTATTTTTTTATAATAATAAAAATAAAAAAAATAAAATTTTGAAAATCATGTAATAAGCTAAAGTGTAGACATAATACTCAACGGGAGTACGAGGGAGTAAAGGGGTGGGGCGATGGCGGCTTGCGCCTAGCTCTAGTCTGTGCACGTGCCTAGTAACCATACTTTGCGGTAATTTTATTTCAAATTGAATAAGGTATTTCTCAACATATTTACAGTATTTAATGGAATTAAGTCCATTTTTGGGGAATATATATTTTGTACTACCGCTCCTGGGTCGCTTGTCGCCGACCAAAACAACACCCTGTATATACTGTACTATGCAATGGTTGACTCAACACTGAGCTACGGACTAGGAAGCTATGGATTGACTTTAATACACATTTAGATAAAATAAAAAGTCTGCAGATAAGATTCTTAAAATATTTAGTTGATAAAAAAGTTAAAAAGTCATTAAATAAAAACTACAATAAATTGTTTGGATTATGTAAAATATTAAGTGTTCATGAAAAAGTTAAATCTTTAATATTATTAGAACAATATAACATAGAGGATAACAAGGAAAAGGAATATAGCTTTCTAGCCCGTGGGTCAAATAGACCAAGGTATGCAATACCCAGGGTATGCAATTATTACGGCAAACGAATGAGGCGTTGGATAACTCCAACACTGTTTAATAAATTGCCACATGATTTGTTTGATGGCGTTAAATCTAGGGTTCGAATAAAAAGTAGAATAAAAATGTTTTTGTTGCAACAAGATTAGCGGAATTATATAAATGATGTATAAATGTAGGTAGGTACCAATGTTATGCTATTTTATAGCCTACAAGAAAGAGGGCTGTTCTGTCGACAAATCGTTCTGCGATTTGACAGATTATTAATTTTTGTTAACACTGTAATTATGTATTGGTAAATAAAAAAAAAAGTTTTAAATATATCTTTTGATGTAATTAGTAATAGCCTACTTTACACATTGTTACTGAAGAATTTAAAAGCCCCCCAAGTGCCCTAATGTTGTAAATTAGGTTTCTTCTCCAATTATTAACTAAACCGTGTTTTTTTCACTCAGGTTCTCCGTCAAACAACATTACCGATCGTCCCAACTCGCCACCAGACCTTCCAACGCCAACTTTCACATCGGTTGGACCTGCCTTCGATTCAGTTCAGCATCTGCAGCCTCGAACGGGCTGATTCTTCTATCGGACTTATCAAGGTAAGACATTCTGTTCACTATATACTTGTATGTATAGTGAAATATATTACAGTTAGGTACTGTGTATTACCCGCCTGCCTGGGCTATCAGTGGTGTCAAAATTGACACATTTTACAGTTTTAGTAGTCTACTAACACAATAGCGTCATAATAGCGTCATAATGGCGCCAAAATAGCTTTTCGATGATTTTCCACTGAAACTACAATCATGCCACAATGATCTTTTAGTCAGTTTTGACAGTTTTTGTACTAAAATTCTTTCCGTTCATTATGAGAACATTATGAATTAGTAGACTGCGCACATCGGCTCAATGATAATGGAATTGCAATAGTACCGCGTCAGTATGACATTTTAGCAGACTTGGCCCCGCTACGACTATCCAATTGGTAGTAATCATTTTGCAAACCAAAATCTGCATGTCATGGTGTGAATGTGGTAGACCACATAACAGGTATTTTAAATTATATAAGGTATATAAGAATAAATAATGAGCTGTAGTCTGTATGGAGATCTCTGCCTAATTCTCAAGTATGCTGAGAGTGATAATTAATATATTTTTGGTTAAAACTATGTTTTTATGATTACTAAAAGCGCATCGACCTTTTTGGTATAGTATTTAAGGTATGAAACCTTTTTTAATCAATTGAGGTCTTCGATTCGATATCGAAGCCCAGTATGTATATTGTATGCCCATTTGATAGATGTCTGCGATATCACAATTTTAAAATTTAAGGTATTCCCAACCCGTTTTTCAAAATTCAGAGCATACAACTAAATCAAAGCATAAAAATGAAAACGGCGTCGGTTTTTTAGGTTCATAATTACTACATCCTTTGTCATTCTACGTCGCACTGCTCTTTTTTATCCAGCTCCCAGTAATTACACTGAACGTTTGTGTACTCTCCTTTGTAGCTTTGCAATTTGATCTCTATTTTTGGCTAAAGGATTTCGTAACTTAGAAGAGTTTTATTAACTTTACTTTGTAACTCAGTGTCCGTTTTGATCTTGAGTTTACAAACAAAAATATTAGATGATTTAATATTAGTTAAGACTATCAGGCGGGAGTTTGCAAAGTGATGTCGCGATTTCGTTTTATTCAATAAATATTGTCATCAAACTGTAACAGTAAAGTGAAATGAAATGAATGCGTGTATCGTGACTTTTCAATTTTATCTCAAAACGTCGGTTTGAAGTTGAAAACTGACTTGACTTGTACGGAGTGACTTATTTGACTTTATGAAAGAAATATTGACGGTCAATAATCTCATATCGTAACCGACCTATCAGACGTCCTGGATCCGACTCCTATAGAATATAAACATATATAAATTCTTACTGTAAAACATTGAGCTATTATTACTACATATAGAGAAGACCCCCACATCACAACTATGTTTCGTTCATGTGAGGCTATTCGGCCACATTTGTTGTTGTAGAACGATGAACGAAACGCGTAAGCGCCATGAAAATCACAGTGTTTGCGAGAAAAATACTCCTAAAAGCGTTCTGATAGCGCTACGTGTTTCTACTGTCTGCTTAGACGACTTATTATTGTTTCAGCGCTAAAGTGAACATTAGTTGACTCACTAAAATGGGACATAGCCTTTGCTTATGATAGCTTCTCTATACGTAGTAATAATAGCTCAATGCTGTAAAAGAACAAATATTTACTATGAATCATTAAACGACAAAAATTAGCAAAACTGAAACTATAACTACTACAAACTTAATAAATAACTGAAATAGGCCTATAAAGAGTAAAAAAAAACTGTAAAATTATTTGAATTATCTTCAATCACAATAAAGTGTTCTGTATTTAATATAGACATCGACGTAGGTATAAAATAGATTTAAAAAAAAAACAAAATTTCTGTGTAAACCAGCTCATCACCGAACTAGTCAACAAATGAAATAGTTCGTGTCGATTCCTGAAACAAATTTGCGGGGCAAATATGTTTCAGTCTAATAGGTTCTCCAGATAACTGTAGCTTAACCGGGATCAACAAGAGTATACAGCAGGCAATATTGAAGTTAGGTAATGCAAACAGACAGCAATATCTCTGTTATACATTTTAGATGAAATTCTCAATCGTATTGTAAGGGAAGATGGTTCAAAATTGTGTGTGCACGTTGGTAAACGTACACAGAGTTGGTTGTTTAGAAAAACAAAGCCAGTTGTGATAATAAAGTGAAACGCAGTATAATGTCGATACAATATTCGTTGGATATTGAACAGACTTACTCTCATCTAATGAAAGTAGGTAAGTGCTAATTAGGCTGTAGCTTTTTTCTTTCTATATAACATTCATTAATTCACAACACACACTTATTAAAAAAAGTTGTGTCAAAAAGTACTACTATGTTTATTTTTAATGTAATGCAGGAGTAGCTGTGTCCGTTTGTTACCTTTTTTTTAATTAAATAGGCTTGCGTTGGCCTCTGACCCGCCAAAAAATGACGATGACGAAGCCTAAGATGGAACACGATTGCCCAGAAGAAACCTATTCACTCTGGCATTGACAGTCCCTAGATTGTAAGAGTCAGGAAACACACGCCGGTAGCAAGCATTTTCATGACTTTGAAACGATCATTATTTATTTATTTATTAGGGAAATCTACAGCTTATTACAAAGAAGAACAATCAAATTTTAGTGCAACATTAACAATTAAAGATTTCCACAGATTTAAACAAACAGAAACGGTATATGAACAATGACAGCCAAAAACTAAAATACCTGATAGAATACAAGCAAATTCGCTAGTATTTACAAAATAAGTACCTACTGAGAAAATAAATAACATGTTTTATTATAGCGATAGCTTTACATATTATATCTGAATAAAGAAATAAAATAAAAATAATTAAATATCACAAAGTTAACGTTGCAGTTATCATGGTCACCGCGCGTACCGTTCAAACGGTGCGTTAGTTCACATATAAATTATGCGATTATGCATTAGAATTCATAATATGCAATTTAAAGATAAATTCTAACGAAGCAGACACTAATAAACAAGAGAGCACAATATCAGGGGGCTAAAAAGGCCACTCGGAGAATATTTTTGAGTGGAATTCACAGAAGACCCTGTGCAATTCATCAAATCGGAATCAGATTTTGAACGTAAAATTATTGGAATTGCATGGGATTAGTTGTGAATTCGGGAAATGAATTATGTTCAGCAATGGCCTTTTTAAGAGCACTCGATTCGCCATACTTTTCATACAAAACCTCTGTACTTATTATGGCGTTGTTAAACATTTTTCGTTAGATGTTTTGAACAAATTAGTATCTTTTGCAATATATCTAGCCATGTATCTAGGCGAAATTAAAATAAAGTGTAAAACAAATTCAGTAAAAGCCTCCGAAAAACAGCGTTTTTGCTCAAATTTTACCTGAACTTTGGCCATATCTAATGTACCTATAAATTTTAAAAATAAAGAAAACAATTAGATACCAGACTAACTAACTTTTTTTTCACAAACTTGTAAGATTTTTTCACAAGAAGTATACGCCTGGAACAAGTTTTATGATATGCGAAATCATGAATGACGAGGTCGTCATTCATGATTTCGCATATCGCATATTGAAGCGGCCGCGAGTGATCAGCGGAATCTACCGACTGATAAACGACGGCTCTGATGCTGTCTCTCTTTTTTCGCAGTCAAACATTACGTTGGATGAAACAACAAGCTTTTAGACTATGCTTGCGTTGAAGTTGCGCCGGCCACAGAGGGCCGCCTTAAACCACTACAAATAGATTAATACCTGTTATGTGACAAGTATATAACAGGCGATATCGTTACGTGACTGCGTTGCGTTGAAAGCTAATCCAAACAATACGGATAATTGAGTTAAATACGAATTACGAGGGTGTATGTCACACAATTATTTCCGTAACACAGTATTATTCATTGTACAATAATAACAAAATTAGGCGCTAGTGTTAATGACGTTTTAGCTGGTTAGGGATGCAAATGCAATGAATAGTACTTTAGTTAGCGAATACGAATATCAAATTAATATTCGCGTAAACGAACACGAATTTTGATTAAATAATACTTTTGTTTTAAACTAATAATTAATATCAACGACAGGCAAGTTTTTCTTAAAAACGGCAAGCATTCGCAAGTTTATCGGCGTCAATCTATTCGTGCCGCACTGACAAAAAATTATCTACAAAATTAGTTATGTAAGTTGGCGTTTTGTTGTCGGGAAACTAACTTTAGTTACATTTAATCAAATAATTTAGTAACGAACAAAAACTAGTTTTGTTACTGGTAAGTTTAGTTCGCAAGTCACTCTGTTTAGGTTATTGGTCGTCAAATTTTGTGTTACTGTTAATTAAAGTTTTGTAGTCACTTGTAGTCCATTTTTTTCAGTGTTTTGTACTTTGCCCGCCGATAAAATTACACGACAATTAGCTGGGTTATGCTAATATAGCAAGGATACGACATTTGGAATGAAAAAAAAACAAAGAAACGAAGACGTGTCAACGAGTTGCGTTCCCTTGTAATTAAAATAAATAATGAAATTAATATACTATATCTACACGAATAGTCGTAATAATATTCGGTGAATACGAATATACGTAAAAAAAACAATAGGCGAATACGAATAATAGTATTCGTATTTGTTGCATCCCTACTGGTTATTTATTTGTGTGTTTGAAAGACTTGATAAGCTTACTTGTGATTACTGTCTAGTCAGATAATTAGTGGTAAAGGTCGCGTCCATATATGAATTCTACCAAACAATAAGAAGTACCTACTTCGGTACAATTGGGAATAAAAACCTACGTACAAGTTTTGTATTTATGTCTATATAGACTAGGAGGGCACGACAGAAATGGTAACGATAAGGTAAATGGATGAAATCGGGTTCATCGGATAGAGGATACCTCTCTGATGCCAAATACGTCGGTCTGCCTGCGCCAATTGGTTGCGTTATCTAGATATGGCACCTGAAAAACTGTTTATCGTGACCAAAAAAAAACGATAAGGTAAATGGCTGAGCTCAACGTAGAAAGTAAGTAGTAGTTGTACTGATGTTATTATAAAAAAAACTGACCAAATATTCGGTTGCGTTATCTAGATATGGCGGCTGAAAAACTGTTTATCGTGACCGAAAAAAAATGATAAGGTAAATGGCTGAGCTCGATGAATCATGGTAGTATTAGTGCATACTAGCTCAGTAATAAAAAAACTGACAAAAAATTTGGTTGCGTTTCGTAGTTATAAGCGATCTACGTAATAATTATCAATATGGATAATTTTAGTGTTTTACGGTTTCGCGGAATTTACATTGTCAAAAATATGAAAATGCTATTAGTGCCACCCCCTCCCTTTATATCCCCCGCTACACCGCCTGCACTGAGCGGCATTCACGAGTCAACAGACATAATATAAGATTATAACATTTTTGTAAAAGATATTTTGCACTATGTAGTTACCTGCACGAGCTTACAGGCAAGTTCAGGCAACGCTTGCTCACGGTGTTCACGAGTTGACTAAAGTGTTTTATTATAAATATGTCAGAATTAATGTACCAGATTAGTGAAAATAGTGTAAAAATGAAAAAGTTGTGTTGTTTAATGAGAACTCTTTAAAAAATCATCATCAGCCTATCCCACTGCTGACCACAAATGAGGGTGAAAGGGACTGGGCAATACTCCACCACGCATGCCCACTGCGAATTGGTGGAGGTGGGCTAGTGGTCAATCTACTGGTGGAATTTTTCAAACCGCCTAGGAGGCATCCTACTAGCTTAACGACTATCATAATTATGTGATAACCGGGACCAACGGCTTGACATGCCTTCCGAAGCACAGAAACGCTCGATTTAAAGTACCACTAGGCCCATCTAGGTACCAGCCACGACGGTGGTAGCCGATCGATTAAGAACGGCTAATAATACAACACCACGAGCGCATTAAAATAAGTGTTACAAATTCGAGTATCTGAAGTACGCAAACATATAATTACCAAATAACTTAGTTTTTTTTTATACCACTAAGGTGGCAAACAAGCATACGGCCCGTCTGGTGGTAAGCAGTTACCGTAGCCTATGGATGCTTGCACCACCAGATTGTCATTGTAGTTATCATTTATCATGTTATAAAAAGTTTACAGCAGTTACGGTTTACAGTAGGTACGTCCACTTTATTTCAAAAGTTTACTAAGAAAAACGCAGTACCAGATACACATAATTGATTACCAGATACATAGTTGAAGAAATTCTACTTACAGTGCCTAATATACCGAGCACACCTTAATATTTATATTATATAATATTCTTGCTAAAAACAAAGATTATCAAGATGCACTAATAGAGTTATATGACGATGAGCCATTGAACAACAAAACATGAGAAAAAATGGAACAATTTGTTTGCGACATGGATTATAATCTTGTGTCCCCTAGATGGGGCAGAGGGCGTCCACAGAAACTGGAAACTCTGAAGATTTCCCGATCTTCTTCGCTTCGTCAAGCACAGTGCGTCGCCAGGTTTGTTTGTGACGGCCACGC
Source organism: Polyploca ridens (assembly GCA_951394255.1). Lineage (NCBI taxonomy): Eukaryota > Metazoa > Arthropoda > Insecta > Lepidoptera > Drepanidae > Polyploca > Polyploca ridens. The sequence continues at coordinate 9,867,113 of OX596263.1, read as the reverse complement.
TTTCGTTTCCCCTGCGGATTCCAGTCCATTGCCTGCTTGCGTATATGGTCGGGGTCCCTTCGGAGAGTGTGGCCAATCCAGTTCCATTTGCGACGCTTGATCTGTTGGTCGATCGGTGTTTCGTGGCAGCGTTCTCGGAGCTCTACGTTCTAGATTTTCTCGGGCCAGTGGATAACGAGAATTTGGCGAAGGCATCGGTTGACAAAAACCTGGAGCTGGTGCGAGATGGCCTTGGTTACCTTCCATGTTTCGCACCCGTACAGAAGAAGTACAGACTTCACATTGGACCCGAATATCTTGAGCTTAACTCTGGGTCAGCTTCCGAGACTGCCATAAGGGGCGCAAATGCGCGAAATTTGCTCGGGCCTTGGCAATCCGATTGTTTGCGACATGTATGGCTGCAAAACTATGTCAACTCAGCCAACAAAGATCGCCATAAGAACTAATAAATAAAATGAGAAATTTTACAAGTCTTATGAATTTCGATGCTTCTTCAATGCCACCTTCAAAAGTAGAATTGGATCAGCATATTACGCGCAAGATATGTATCGAACATATGGAGCAATGCCTGTTGATAAACTCCCAGTAGTCTTTCGCCGGTCGATAAATTAAAGTAAATTGTTGATTCTATAATAATTGTAAAACTATCGACACGTTACAATAAAAATCTAAATTCATAAATACAGGGTGTATTTCGCATGGTAACGCAAACTTCGCGCAAAGGCTACACCTAATGCCACTAATCAAATTGTGAAAGTCATTCACCTCGCTAATGATCGGTTATAGAAATTGACATTTTCGAGCGCGCAATGTATTGTGAACACCGCGATTTAAACGCGCGATAACATTGTGCCTACATAGTATGTCGCTGACTGCAGGCGAATATCGCCATAAGACACCGTTTCTAGTTTTATTTACATTGCTACTTTTAGTGAAAGTAATGAATTAATAACTTATTTATTTTAAATCTCTTTGGGTTAGGTAATAATAACGACTATGAACAGTCTAAAGTTAAAAAAATTCAAAAAAAAAATTAAAAATTTGTGAAAAACCGACGAAAAATTCCAACATGGGGGGGGTCCAGAATCATGTCCTGGACCCATGGTATCCGTTTGTGCGGCGATGTCCCTTACACCCTGTATAATGGAAAAGTCCGAATACAATTTTTGCAACTAACTTTAATGTCTTAAATAACTAATATATTGATTTCAAAATTCCAAACAGCAGTTATTTTTTGCGTACGGTAGATGGAAAATAATTGTTGGCGTGTTGCCGCCAACAACATCACCATAGGTTCATGCCTACCAGACTATTAAGCATTTATTTCATATAATACTCAAACTATAAAAAAGATTAATATAACTGCTCACTGCTGGTGGGGCGGCGGGAGGTATAAAGGGAGGGCGCCCCCCTTCCTCACTGATATCATTTTCATATTTTTGACAATGCAAATTCCGAGAAAACCGTAAAACACTCAAATTATCCATAGTGATAACTGTTACGTAGATCGCTTATAACTACGAAACGCAACCAAAATTTTTGTCAGTTTTTTTATTACTAAGCTAGTATGCACTAATACTTCCATGATTCATCGAGCTCAGCCATTTACCTTATCATTTTTTTTCGGTCACGATAAACTGTTTTTCAGCCGCCATATCTAGATAACGCAACCGAATATTTGGTCAGTTTTTTTTAAATTGACATTAGTACAACTAGTACTTACTTTCTACGTCGAGTTCAGCCATTTACCTTATCGTTTTTTTTTGGTCACGATAAACAGTTTTTCAGGCGCCATATCTAGACAACGCAACCACTTGGTGCAGGCAGACCAACTTATATGGCATCAGAGAGGTATCCTCTATCCGATGAACTAGAGTTCACCCATTTACCTTATCGTTACCATTTTTGTCGTCACCTCCTAGTATAATAAGCCCAAACTCGTGGAGTTTAAAATTGTAGAGTTTCAATTCAACTCTTTGCCTCCATCATTAGATTAAATCAGCTCGACGGCACCAAATTAATCATGAATAAATAAATTGCAAAGTATAAATCGAATATTAGTACTATTTAGTGAAGATAAACTTTTAACAAAAAATTAAACCGTTTTCAAAGTGGGATTGCACTAAAAATTCTAAAATAACTATGTATCTACTTAGAAACTCTTATCTGTCCGTAATTACTACTTTGAAGTCCGCTACCTAATATCTAGAATGTTCTAGAAAAAAAAAGTAGAGTAAGGCTGGCTTAGCTATCCTGAAAACCTCACATCAGTGTATTGCCCTTGTTTGCCAGTTACAGTCGAGGACATACATATATATACTTACACTTTGTGGAATTCAATAGCAATAATAGTTTATGTTAAAAGCTTAGGTTAAAAGATTCTGCCTGCAAAATATCTCATAATTTCGGTCAATAGTTTGAGAGAAAATCTTTCAATCGTTGATGAATTTCATTAAGTGTATACATATGTATGTCTTCGACTGTACTTACTTTAACAAAACTGTAATGAAATGTGTCTATTCAATGTAAATGATGTCACACAATTCTCCAGTATATATCCTAGCTAACAGAAAGTTTATGAGCATCTGAATCCAGTCGTACTTAATGGAGCTACCCACTGAACCAGAAGAGCTGCTCCGTTGCAAATAAACGGTACACGTGTTTTAAAACACGTGCCACTGTGACAAAAGTCTCCGATTTCACTTGAAGTAGTTTAATTGCATCTTATGCAAGCTACATTGGTAATCTGTAAACCATTTTGCTTACTTAGAGTTAGACTTGCAAATTAAAATACATAGAAAGTTGAAGACATGTAAAATTATATTTACGTTTGAAATAATCGTTCTGGGTGTGGGTAAAATTAAATTGGTAATCATAACTAATATTATAAATGCGAAAGTTAGTTTGTATGTTTATTTATTTATTTGTTTGTTACGCCTTCACGCCTCAACTACTCAACGGAGTATGATGAGGACATAGGCTACTTTTTATCCCGGGAACGCGGGTGAAACCGCGGGGACAGCTAGTTTATTTTATAAATTGGTATTATTTTATTAATATATTTATTTGAGAAGTCAATAGCGATACAAAGTTAAATAGTAGGTATAAAATTATTGATCGAAAGTAAGGCCAATTACAGATTTCTACAGATGAGATTATGAAAGGGGAGAATAACGTTTAGTTACCCAAAGAGTAGTTCGATTGGGGAAGTACTCGTATCTCCACCTTACAGAATACCGCAGCCAAATAAGTTTATGTTGTGTTCGTGAGTAAGGTCACCTAGTCTCACTGGGGAGGGGGGAAGGGTCGGTAACGCAACGCGTGTGTGATGCCTCGTGTGTTGCAAGCGGCCATATACCGCGTACCATCAGGCGGACCGTATGCCTGATTACCGACCTCGTCGAAAAAAAAACAAAATACTTGTGTGGTGATCTCTGGAACTCCTGATTGGATTATGAAAATTCTTGCACTAGGAAGCTATATTATCCTCGAGTGATATAGCCTAATTTGCATCCTATAAACGCGGATGACGCCGCGGGGAAAATTTAATGAAATATGAATATTACCAATAATACTGTAGACAATCATGTTCCATTTCCAATAATAATAAAAGGCATGTATTTAATGCCTTAACTATTCATTCTTTCTATTACAACACAACAAATCAAAACTAGAACCAAAAATACTGAATTGCATACTAAATACGCGCACTAAATAAATCAAACTGAGTATCAGTTTTATGGTTTATGCAAAACTGTTTGAACTGAATGATCATCTAGCGCTCGCCGGCCGCTGCCGCGACACCGCTCGCTTAGCTCACTCGGCTCGCGCGCGATATTGTCACAGTTCTTTTCACGTATTTGGAGTGCCCCGAGTCGGTTCAGGATGATAGAAAATGTTTCGATGAATACGTAGTTTAATTGTACAACAGTCATTTTTCTGATATGCAATACGTAATTTTTAAACAGAGGTGCAATTAATAATATCCCATACTTAATAGAATCGCAACCAAACGCAGGTGCACGTGCAGTTTCGAAACCTGAATTTGTACGTAGTAGATTTATTAACTCTGTGCCTGAATTAATAACTATTTTGATAACGTCAGTTGCTGAATTGCATAACCAAATAATGGATGTATTTCAGTCACCATCTTCCAATGCAATTACGTAGGTACGTATGGTATGGTGTTATGCAAGTGCTGACGTTTTTTACAATAATGATACAAACTATAAACTTGTTACCACCTTTGTATAATAACACTTTATTTATATAGTTTGGGATAAGGTTTTTGATGTTTGAGTTTGATAATTTTTTTTGACAAAAATCATAGAACTAGCTTGAGGTTTTGGTCAAGAAATCATCGTTAGGAAACAGTAGCACGATGTTAATGTACATTTTAGTACCTACCTGGCAGGACTACCACCCTTAAGATGCTAATCTGTCGCCAAGCACATACCGGTGTCCATTTAGAGTGTAAATAAATAATAAATAAATAAATAAATAAATATCCTGGGACATTCCTCACACACGGTCATCTGATCCCAAACTAAGCAGAGCTTGTACTATGGAAACCAGATAACTGATATAATACATATACTACTTTTTGTTTGTAAATACATACTTAATATACATAATTACACCCAGACTCAGGACATACAGACATGTTCATGCACACAAATGCATGTCCTGTGTGGGAATCGAACCCACGGCCTGCGGCGCGTAAGGCGAACCTTAACCAACTGCGCCAACTGGAAACCAACTGCGCCAACTGGAAAGTGAGTTGCCTTCTAGGTTTTCTCAGCATCAAAATCAAATCTAAATCAAAATCAAAAAGTCATTTATTCAGTTTAGGCCCTAGTAAGGCACTTATGAACGTTAAATTGGTACATACAGTTGAATTTACCACCGGTTCGGAGTACACTTAAACTGAAAAGACTCCGGCAAGAAACTCAGCAAGGCTTCTTTTTGTGGAAGATCTTTTAATATCACAGCTTTTTTCCAAATACTTATACATTATTATATATTATTATTATGCTTATTCATACAATTGTCACTTAGCCAGGGGGATGAAAGTGCAGAGAGAAGCTACTACAACCATATATTCTTGTCTTCCACGTAATGAGTCACCTTATAGTAAGTAGGCCATCGGGTAGATCCTGCATGTTAGCATTTTTTTGGATATAGGAAACTTATATCCCAGAAAAATGAGTGAAATCGCAGAGCCAAGGCTTGTCTAAAATAATGTACAAAATTAGGTAGGTAGTACATAATATATATTTATAGGAACTCACGTCTTTTGTGGAAACGACATACTGAAATTAAATTCTTATTTCATAACCATCTTGGGTTGCCAAACATTCAAAGAGCCCTGGAATATTATTTCTTTGATGTGTATATCAATCTAATTATTATTCTGTATACCTATGTTGTAGTTATATACTTACTATAATGTTAAATAGATTGTAAATGTGTTACCAAAAAGAATCCGCATAGTTTAAGGCACCTAGATATACTAAGGTATGGCTAAATATACCTGGTATAAAATATGTTTTTTTTTTATTATCTTAATAGGGTATTTGACAGTGTGAAAAATAAATGGTAAAACACTACACTGAAAAAAATGGACTACAAGTGACTACAAAACTTTATTTAACAATAACACAAAATTTAACGACCAATAACCTAAACAGGGTGACTTGCGAACTAAACTTACCAGTAACAAAACTAGTTGTTTGTTCGTTACTAAATTATTTGATTAAATGTAACTAAAGTTAGTTTCCCGACAACTAAACGTCAACTAACATAACTAGTTGTAGATAATTTTTTTCAGTGTATTCAGTATATAAGACAACAAAAAATACACCGAAACGTCATATAAGTTGTACATTTTAAGCTTTTCATGATATTTTTTGTACAAGTTAAACCAATAATAGTAGGTTAGTTGACACTGTAAAATTGTGACGTCACCTGTTTGTATTTCATACAAACCTCCATATAAACTATCGTTTTTGACATTTAATTAAAAGCTGCTGTCGTCAAATACCCTATTTTTACAACTGTAGGTATAAAAGAGTATTTTTAAAATAACATCAGAGAATCAAGGACCTAAGAACTAAGGAGAGGTTTTTAACAAATGATTATGTTAACTATGATAAAAAAAATGAACTCTATACTTCGCAACATAGATCTCAAAATACAACTGCTCTTCTTTGAATAAAGCTTAGTGAGCCTTTTCTTCTCAAAACCGTCTTCAAAATTTTTATTTATATGGTATATTTTCGAGTCCTTATATTGTTCTACTTTTTCTTAAGCTGTTTGCAATTTTCAATATAAGTTCGTATGGAGGATTCTACGCCTATAAGAAAACTGGCTCTCAAGTGCCGTAACGCATTGGTGACAGATACTTATTTTCAACTTGAGGCTGGAACCAATTATGGATTTTTCCTGATATTTTTTTTTCTACAAAAGTAAGTGACTAAAGTGACTACAAAATTTTATTTAACAGTAACACAAAATTTGACGACCAATAACCTAAACTTGCGAACTAAAACTAACCAGTAACAAAACTAGTTTTTGTTCGTTACTAAATTATTTGATTAAATGTAACTAAAGTTAGTTTCCCGACAACTAAAGTTAGTTTCCCCACAACAAAACGTCAACTTACATAAATATGTTTTGTAGATCATTTTTTGCTTAATATGAGCTTTTATCGCATGATAGAAAACCTATTCATATCAATATAGGTACCGCTCAATGTAGGCCAATGAATACTGCGTGGAAGGTGAATAGCCTAACAGACTAGTATAAGGATAGAAAAGGTCTAACCTTTTGTATCTGTGACGTAATTGACAGTAGAGATTTATAGCGTTTGTACTAGTTTATTCACTATTGTATAAGAGATATAGGTGGCTCTCGCGGCTTTATTATATTGAAAAGGATCACTAATAACTTGTTTTTAGTTTATGATAAAAATATATTGTATTTTACACAACATTTACCTTTTTTTAAAAGGACAAGTATAAAAAGTTTTGATTTGCAATTTGGTGACTATCCCGCCCCTAATGGAGGACTTTAACCGCCCCTAAAGAAGCCTATTTGCTTTGTTCTTTAAAGTCCCTAGATTATTGGAGTCTGAAAGAAACTTAAACTATTTTGATAATAATATAACTTCGTCATTAGTATCTCGCACACCAATAATATTCATATTATATATACGGTACTCTAGTAATACTCCGAAATCGGATTATTCACTTACTGAACAGTTAGCGTAATTGTTTTCCTAATGGAAGCTTTTACTCGCGTAGGTCTTAATACAATAATGAAAATACATTGCAAACTAAACAAATTCATTGATTTTTATATTGGACAGCGGACTCAGTTGCCTACATCATTGCATTTTATGACTGGGCTCTATCGACTATGAAAATTTTATCATGTAATCGGAAGCGGTGAACTGAATATTTTTTATTGGCACTCGTTAAATTTTAACGGTTGATAAGAACCTTGTTGCGTTAAGTAATTCCTGGAAAACCATAAATTACTTTTCACTTTTATATTGCTTTGAGGCTCAGGTATTTGGGGCTGGTTGTTAAATTGAGTTTGTTTTGTATTTATTCTCAAAATACGGTTTCTGAATTTGGAAAATACCAATACAGTACTTTGCGCATAAAATGAAAGTGTATTCTTAGTAGACCCATTTGTAATCGGTGCTACGATGTGCTACGACTGGTTATAGTGCTACAAAAAGCGTCAGTGCTACGAAGTCAAGTTTCTTGCTTTCTTTCAAGAATGCGCTACGGCCTAGGGTACAATGTAATTGCAGTTTTAGTACATGTATTTTAGTTTCAAATTCGAAAAATACCTCAAAATACCTAACATATTTCCATTATGTAATAGAATGCTAATGTTTATATGACCTTGTTTTCAAGGCCTCAAGAAACGTAGGTAGTTGTTGTGGGCGGAGTAATTCCATCTAGTAAACATAGAAGTTCCACCTACGTTCAAATCTTCAGATGAAATTGGGCATTCCATCAACCACTGGTGGAATAATACACAAAAAGTGTTTCAGTAGGTAATCAACGATTGTAGTTGGTTAAACATTTGTAAATATTGTAATAAACTGATTTTAATTGGTCACTTAAATAACGTCCAATTGTTCGACAATGACGGCAAAGTGACGTTATTTATTTGACCATTTCATTAGTAGGATTAGTTGAATAGCGTTTATGAGTAAGGCCTTTAGTGTATAAAGTCTAGCAAACGAAAGTTGACACTCGAATTATTTGCTTTTATTTCATACATGGCAATGAAAAAAGCATTAAGTTTGCCTCTACATTCGTAACCAGTCTCAGGTGCCTATTTGAATACTATATTTAGGCAATGGTTACAAAAATAAGGAAGATATTCCCACAGATAGTCACTTTCTAACGTCATATATCAAAAAGAGACGAGGCTATATTAAAACCTGGGTTTGCAGTAAACCACTTTTTGTAATAAGGGGAATGAAGTTTAAACACTAATCTGTATATTCATACGTGAAGATAAAACTTTGTACCCCTTTTAGTGCATATAGAGCGCATGAAATTCCATGAATGGCGGTTAAATTTGACCACTGGGCGACTAGTATACATAAATAAATAAATCGTTTGTTTCAGCCGGAGCTATACAAGAACGAGCTAGTACGCCAGTCGTCCACCGACAGCGCTGAGCTGGAGTTCTGCGGGAAGCTACACTTCGCTTTGAAATACGACCAGGAGGTCGATGCCCTTATTGTTAAGGTACAATTATTTAAAAAAAACATCTTTATACAAATTTCCAGTGCAAATCTTTATTACCTCGATATTACCATGTTAAGTGATGATGTGGCCGTAGGTGGTAAGCACACAAGGCTTAGCAGGAACTGGTTAAAAATATATTTTATGTGGTACACCGTTTTTAGCGGCAGTGCGCCCATGTCGTAATGGCTGGGTGGAGACTTATTTTCGGTGTTGAAATGGAGATAGATTTCCGAGAGTGAGAACTTTTTGCAACGAAATTTCTTCTTATTTAAGAATTTTTTACCAAAATATCTTAAATATGAATAGTTTTTGAGTTATTATTAACTAAATACCATAAGTATAAGGCAATATTTTTTATAAGAAATAAAAACACGCTATAATTTTCCTTCCCAATTAAGAAAAATTATAAACCTAAAAAATATTTTTGAATTAACCTAAGTACACGAAAATTCAGCTCTTTAAAAACATTCAATAATAGTTCAGTACCCATTGAAAAGGTTGTTGACTTTAAAAAGTTATTCCAACTATCTATTGAAAGAATTCATTTGAATTCAAGAGTAAATACCCAATAACTTAAAGTTTGCTCGAATCTTATATTTAAATTAAAGAGAATCTTGGTTTGAAAATATTTATGTTGCAAACTTTATTGAAACAAAAAGGGTTAGATACGGTACATAAAGTAGATACCTACAGAAGACAGAGAACTTACTTAAAGTCATACCATGACAATAGTCTCCAAATGGTATTCTGTAACTAATTAAACTTTTTTAGCAGAAGTTTGGAACTGGCAAAAGTATTGGGTATAAAATAAGACAAAATATTATAGTAACTTAGCGTGTGGTGGGCTAAGATTCCACCTATCACGCCGCAGGTCGTGAATTCGATTCCCACTCAGGATATGCATTTGTGTGCATGAATATGTCTGTATGTCCTTATCAGTTATCTGGCTTCCATAGTACAAGCTCTGCTTAGTTTGGGATCAGATGACCGTGTGTGAGGAATGCCCCGAGATATTTATTTATTTTTATTAGATTAATATCTAAATTATAAATACAAAACCTACCCTAACATAATTTACATAAGGTAGTAAAGATACGATAGAGTCGTTGTTAGATCGATAGCTAAGCCAAGGACATTTATACGTAATAATGCTCTATTTACAATAAATTGTGTGATACACTAGCGTCAGCCAGACGTAGTCTTGTTGTCCTACGTAGGTACGTGGAAAACTGAACCGTAACTATCCTACCTTTCAAATTTTAATCTAAGCTTGAACTTCTACAGGGTCAGTGAAGCTAAAACAATGTATTATTAGTTAGAAGTTGTATTATATTGTTTACTAATTGTCTGGATTCCCATCACAAGCTCTGCTTAATTTCGGATCACACGCTCCAGGGCCTCGATTCTCGGGCTTTCGATATTAAAATATTAATGAAATTTCTTTGATATCCACCATGTTTTTCGCCAAATGTCTAAACAGGACAACAGAAAATTATTTTGAAAAAAAATAATAGTGAAATTGTTAAAGAATAAAATATTGAATTCTGACCTGAATTTGAATGATGTAAGTAGCTTTATTAAACAAAACATTTCGCACCCTTCCTGGAAGAATGTTGTAAGTGAAAAGTGACAACTTTTCAGGAGCGTAAAAAAACTGTCCTAAAAATTTATCAACATTATTAAAAATATGTAGTATACATCAAATGATAGCTAAAACTACCTGTGACGGGCCTACGTGTTTATATTTTAAATTTACTCAATGTGTATTGAGAAAAACCTAAAAAGGAGCGTTGCGTAATTATTCTTCGAAACATATTAAACACTTGATGGAGTAATTATGAATATTGCATTGTTGACATGTTATGGAAGTCTCGCTGTTCGGTATTATTGCAGATAACTCTTTATTTTAATTCTGATTTAGTAGTGCATTTAATGTGTAAGTGTCGTTTACATAGGTTTTCCTCGAGCTACTCGTTTGTGTAAATAACGTATCAATTGTTATATAATATAATGTGGATAAAAGTTTCGTGGATAAAGTAAGCAACTAGACTTGCACTACGATACCCACCAAATAAATTCGTTCAAAATGTATGTAGTATGAATATGCTATTAGTCATATGGAACTTTAGTGAATAATTAAGTGCAAATATATTAACTTCGTTTTTATGATGGAAATATAAATATTTTAATGTTGCAATATTTTACATATTTGTATTTTATTCCTTCATTTTCAAGATAAAAATTATGAAAAAAATTGACAATATGTATTAGTTTTTTCTTGATTTTTTAGTGCAATAAAAAAAAAATCACGCAAGTCGACTTGCATCTTTGTTCCAGGGGGGGTGCGATTTCTTAGTACAACAAAACCGAAACCCTTACGTAAAACTTATACATGAGTTTACAATCAGTCTTATATTTGTATGCATGGCAGGACAAGCGTGTTCTTAGGCAATCGAAAGACAAGAACAGGTGCAAATATTAAGGCATTTATTAAGGTATGCGATCAATATCCTCTATGTAAGTTGGGCGAATGTAACGTCCTAAGTCGTAAACCGACCCGGGCTAACCCTACTTTGTTGTTAAGCCCTGAACTCGATTGGCATGCATTAGAGCGGTTTTACACACACATTATTCAGCTATTACATACATTCTGCTATCTGGTTTTAAAATTATGCCCATAGTTAGATTAGGCTACAGATAATGTTCATCCGAAGATATTCTTAGCATATGCATATGATCCCAAACTAAGCTTAGCTAGTACTATGGAAACCAGATAATATAATATTACCTTTTCATTTAAATAACAATTTACATCCAGACTTAGATCGAAGTTTGTCCTGAATGGGAATCGAACCCACGATCTATTGCATGCATTCGGAGTATCTAACCTACGCGCCAACTGCAGCCTGTTATATATAAACATGATTCCTTCTTCAAAAAATCGTGTAATACATTCTTGAATATCTTTGGTCGTTTTGGTACGTCGTCACGATGTCGTATCCACGTCGTATATTGTAGAAGGTACTTTAATTTGTGTAAGATGGTAATCCCGATAAGTTTAGCTACGTCGATGAAACCTTAATTGTAGTCTTATCACATGGAAAGTTCCAGAACTTTACACGTTTGTGCTTGAACCTTCGCTTGTAATGTATTTAGAAAGGATGCAATTCCTGTAAAACTAATCCATTTAAGTAAACACCGTGCTTGTTTTATATCGTTGCAAGGATTTGTTGTTCAAGGTTTATGTTTAGAGAGGGTATTTAGACTTGTATTTTTATTTATTGAACAAACTCTGTTTAGATTATATTTTTTATGTCATTAATTAAGTTATATCAATGCAAAATATGACACAAATAAAAAAAACAACTCCGGGAGTGCCGGCAGAAGTGAAATCTTGAATATTAACGTCGTGCATTTTTGAAATTAGACATTTTTCACTTAGTGTTTTTAAACAAGGAAAAGATAGTTCAAGATACATGTACACACGGCTACAGATCAAGCTATACATTTCCAGTATAAGCTGATCTCGCATTGTAAAGGATTTCCGTACAATGGGAGGTCAGCTTATACTAGAAATGTATAGCTTGATCTGTAGCCGTGTGTACATATAAAACTTTTGAATATGATTTTTTTATTAACTTAAAATGGGAACAAAAATGGTACTTTCCGACTAGCTAGAGAATATTATAAGAATTTGAATATAACCCCAGTATAAATATAGTCTAATTTGCAACTACTCTCCCTCCGTCTTACGAATTTTCGATCAGGGTCACGTGACATCTGACGCGAGTTTAACATTTATTACCCATCCCAAAAAGTGCATAACGCCGCTAAAGAAGTTTTCACTTCAACAATGGTGTACTTAAATAAATAATTAATAAATGGGAGTGTAGCGACATCTATGAGCCATCTATCAGTAACACTAAGATAGTTCACACACTGAAAGATAGATGGCGTGGCGCCACATTATCCTACATCCTGCATCGCGCTTAAGAAGTTTTCTCGAGACATCCTGCATCGCGCTTAAGAAGTTTTCTCGAGAATCTGCATATATACAACTGTCCGACATGTACAGTTGGACCGCGGTCCCCAGGCACGATGACCCAGCCTGGCGGAAGATCTTCCCTTTTAAATGGAGGTGTCATCCACCTTGCACCTCCATAGTCACGTCTCCATGTCGCTACAGGAGTATTGTCAGTGTTGCGGAATTGGCGAAATAGATTTCTCACAAAATGACATTATGCTTTGGGTTGATTCTAAGATGGTAGTTAATTACAGAAAGGTATCACAAAGTCGTAACAGTATCTTGTTACCAAGTTGAATAATAACAATCAATGTACGAGTATCTCAAGTTTATAGATGTCTCCCTATAGTTCTACGACACTAATTAGAAGTAATAACACAAGCGTAACAGTTCTCAATTTCTCACAGCCGTTGACATCTGTCCTATTATTAAATTTTATCATCCCAATCAAGTCTGAGGCCGCAGAGAATAATGCCCCCAATAAGGATTCGAACTGAAATCTATGGAAAAGCGATAATGGATAAAAATCTTTTTTTAGAAATCCCTACGGGTGAAACGAGTTGATTGAATCTCTTGGGTCTTTTAAATGCGTTTGGAGGTCGAGGCACTCTTTTTAATTATTCGACGGTTTAGGTTTATCTACATTGATATATTTTTTTTACGCTATCTAAAACTTATGTCTCGGGTGATTCAGGCCGTGTGTCAAAGCGGAATATTTCAGATACCATTAATGATATTGGAAAGGAATCTCGATAAATATTGCTTATCCAATAATATGGGAAATGAAATATTTAAAAAAAAACCTTTGCTTAGCGAACCGAAATGGGAGACAGAAATTTCAAAGATAGAGCTTCAACTTGTAAATTTAAAAACAGATTTTTATTTTCTTTTATGTTTTTGACTAAGATGAAAAATTTAAAATATATTGGAAACGTGCTCGGAGAATGAATAGTTAGTTACTATACTCAAATTCAAATCTCAAACAAAAATCATTTATTCAAATAGACCTTCGCAGGCACTTATGAAAAGTTTGACTCTAATACCGGTTCGGAAGGTTGCATTTGCGAGAAGAGCCGGCAATAAATTCAGTAATTACTCTTTTCTAAACAAGCTTAGATTCATTACATAATATTTACATTCTAATCGCACTGACAACAATTGCGTGCCCCGGCGCGGAGGCAAAATTACAAAGCAGACTGAATAAATATTTAACAAGTAAATAAATAGCAAACTTAAGCAGACCAGCTCCCACACGCAGCACCTGTTCACAAGTATGATGCGTGTGGCAGCCATCGCCCTTCTCGCCATATTAGAGAGAAGTGAGCGACCCGTCACACGACGCCGCCGCAAGCAATGGCATGACTTACTTAAGTCTGCCTTAGAAATAAAAAATTAACTAAAGGGAAACTACTAAACACACAATTTATTATCACTTACGGATATATAAAGGTGATAAAAAAATCTTTAGTCAAAGTAAAATTCAATGTTGGCCTAGCCCTATGAAGGTCAAAGCTATTGAAGTTCGTAAGTCGATCTTCAACTGAGAAAAACAGGCAAGAAACTCAGAAAGACATCTTCATCTTTCAAGGTGTATTACAAATTATCCGGCACGTTTCACCACCGTTACCTAACACGATCTCCTTTTATTTATATTAGATTTGTTATGATGGATGGTTACCAAATGAAATGTCAACTCGTGATTATGAAAAATTACCTCCGCCACGCCGACGTGTTTTCACGATTCCGGAACCCACTTTAAATTAATTAGGGAGACCTTCCCGAGTGACAGGCTTGTCATTTTATTAGAGTAAAGATCTGTGTTTGCAGTTGATTGAAAATGGGGGACGGGGGATGGTTTTGATGCTCAGACAATACGTAATTGATAACGAAGATTATTGCTGATCATACTTTCATTCAGAAAGGGTAAAGGTTAAAAAATACTGAGTTAGAAGAGTTAGAATTTTTTTGTATCCGATTTTCGTAAACACACACGTCGATGTTCATGTTTGGAGTCGACATTAAAATATTTGAATTTGGAACCTGCCCCAATGATATTTGGTTTATTTTCGATTAAAACGATATATTCCTGAGACTACTGATACTAATATAGGCATTAGCATTCACTGACTGACTGGCTGGTAGTCACGCAACGGAATATTTTTCTTTTCAAAAAATATGTCGCAGAATTAATTCTAAGCGACTGAAGCCACATAAACAGCTCGTTTTAGCTTCTTTGAATGAGATAAGCTTTACTGGAAGAAACATAACGCTACCGTCTGTGCGTATGCCTCACCTTCTCATGATACGAAAAGCTCTATTTGTATCGTGTCTAACTCCTTTTTCCCTTCCTCAGATATTCGAAGCCCGCGACTTGCCAATCAAGGACGTATCTGGCAGCAGTGATCCTTACATTAAGGTGTTCCTGCTACCAGATCGCAAGAAAAAGTTCCAGACTAAAGTGCACCGCAAGAATCTAAATCCTGTGTTCAACGAGACCTTTCTCTTCAGGTAAGATTCCTTGGATTTTATGAAGGTCAGGTTAATTGTGTTATTGACTAAACATATTGCTTTATTTTCAACCCTTGCGGAAATTATAAAAAAGGCACGGTGAATAGGGTACTTTGCTGTACCCTGTACCCCCGTGGGCATTCCATCCACTGCTCTTGAGAGCTCGTCTCTCTTCTAGGGGTTTTGTCCATACCATCCTCGGCCAAATTTATTCTTGAACTGACAAGATTATTAAAAAAACGGTCCAGTGCGTGTCGCGCAGGTTACAATATGCGGACTTAGAAGGGAGGATTCAGTTTTACACAACTAACAACGTCATCTAAGTATTTTACAATGGAATTTATTTGAAAGTTTCCTTTTTACTTCTATATACAAGTACATTTTGTAAGTTAGTCAACTATTACTCGTTAACTTGTAAAGCCTACTTAGCTGTGATAGTTTTCCTTTAAACTTTATTATATATTACTACAGAAAAAATAACGGTGTCATAAATAATTGAATTTACTCATAAAAGCTTCCTTTAATCTGTATCAAATACTTTCTCCGAAAATTCAGCCAATTATTTTCACAAATCATTTTATTTCTGAGAAATGAAGATTTAAACAATTTTTACAGACAGCTTCGTTTGTATATTTTTTCCATGTTAATAGACATAATAATGTGATCATTACCTTAATATTTTATAATAGTCTCAAGTCTAGCCTGTCGCTACTGTGAAATATTTGAGAAAATCAAGAAACTCGGGTATTTACCATATTTACGTAAGGTTACAAGTTTCTTTAAAGATTTAAATAAGCTTAGTAAAAAAAGCTTGAAAGAATACATTCACTAATTTAAAAAATATCGATATTTACAACACAGTAAACACATTCTTAGGTTGACAAAATTTTAGGTAACATAATTACGTTAGCTGCTTGACCGACCTCCCATAAAATGGTAAATCGAATTTTACCACAGATGACACTTTATATTTTTGGAGTCTAGGTATTTCACCCTCATCCTAAAACATTTGCTTCTAATGTTATCAACGTTATTAAGTTTCGGTAATGGGAAGTCTTCTCTAAATTTCTCTAAAAAGCAAAGAAGTGCCTGTCGGTGTTTCAGCTTATGTGCTCAATATGCGTTGCAATGACCCTTTACTACGTCTGAAACTATTGACGAACAATAACTGTACGAAGTTTAAAAAAACTTTTTTAACGGTTTATTATTATGTTAACAAATAATGAGTACGTATAGAGTGCGTTAGTTAAGTATATTATACATTTGGAAGTACAAATATTATACAGTCAACACCGTTTATAACGACTTCGAAGGCACCATCGGTTACAGTCGTTATAGCCGACCGTCGTTATAACCAACAACTATTGCAAACAAAAATGACGGAACCTCAAAATGTCATCGTAATATCCAGTACGTGGTTGTTATAAACGGTTTTGACTGTACATGTAAAATAAATTAACCCCACCATATTGGCCGTGCCTCACGTGCCCAGTGGTTTCACACGAATGGTTTTCTAGCAGATATTACGTGCCAGTTGGCGCAGTTGGTTAAGACTCCACCTATTGCACCGCAGGTCGTGGGTTCGATTCCCATACAGGACATGCATTAGTGTGCATGTCCTGAGTCTGGGTGTAATTATGTATATTAAGTATGTATTTACAAACAAAAAGTAGTATATGTATTATATCAGTTATCTGGTTTCCATAGTACAAGCTCTGCTTAGTTTGGGATCAGATGACCGTGTGTGAGGAATGTCCCAGGATATTTATTATTATGTATCTGAAACTCGGTACTTTTTACAAGCATTTATTTAGTTTAACCTGTCCCGATATCTATCTCTTTTGCAAGTTAAATTTGATCCACTTCCCGGTGTCCGATTGAGCTCAAATGTTATTAAATAATTTTATTATGACATGGAGCTGATCTGATGATGGAGCCCGAAGGTGGCCACGGGAACTTTGTAATAAAACGACGCAACCCCATTGATCTTAGGTTCGTTTGTTTCGTCTAGACAAGAAATTGGTTGTAGGGTTGTTGTTTAAGTTGGTCGACTATTATATAAAAAATATTGTTTAATAAAAATATTTAATTATTTATTGTGTGGCCACATAATTACACAGTACTAAGAGTAGGTATGGATACTTTGTGCTCTCTGATAGTACGGTTAGATTGTGGTCATACTTCAAGGGTATCAGAATCAGAATCATTTATTCGTAAAACATGGGTAAGCATAATTGGATATATCGTATCGTAGCGTATCGAAAGAATTCCGTGGATTCCGAGTGATTCCGAACTGGTAGTATCTTCAACTGTACATATCTACTACTTAAAGTTCAAAAGTGCCTTACCAAAGCCTAAACTGAATAAACTAACTTTTTGAGTCTAAGGATTTAAAAGAATGTAAAAATAATAATTGGACTGTTTTACAAAAACCTTAAACCGACTTCAAAGTACACTAAGAAGTAATCAAATCCTGATCTGATGACAATGGGACCAAACGGGAAGCGTACCCTTTCAAATAAAAAAAGCATTTTCCAAATCAGTTAATAAATGAAGGATTTATGAGGTAACAAACATAAAAAAAAAATACGTTCGAATTGAGAACCTCCTCCTTTTTTTGAAGTCGGTTAATAAACTTTTTTCACACGACCGCCTGAAATAAAGAGTTTGTAATGGTTGTCCGTTTCTTTATTTCAACCTTTTTGTAAATGCTTGAACCGATTTAAAAGTGTCTGGTATTGTACGGTTTCAACACCGTACATTTTTCTGTGTACGCAGTAACCTACTTTTGTCGCCCGCTAATAATAGCATAAATACACGGATTCTAAACATTTTACTAGAGTGCATTATAACGTTTTATATCAACAACATCAAGAGGAACGAATCACCAAACTTTTGTGAATATAATCAATATAGCTTTGATGCTACACAAGTGGTTTCTCTACGCACTCCAACATCAACTACAATACAAATGTACTGGGCTAACTACTACTAGCTCCGTACAGGTATTGTTAGAATACTTATGTCAAAAATACGTTCAAAATAAGTAATTTTGTAATGATAGTAAACATTTTGAACTTTTATTTCACTTTTTGTAACAGCAATTGTGTTTTGTTTTTTTTTTATTAATTCCCTATCTTATATTGAAACGCAAAATTTGTTTTGTCAGTCTGTCAGACCGTTTGTTTACAAAAGTTACGTATAATTAAGTAAGTTCGTCGTTTGTTTCCACTTCGAAATTAATTAAAATCAACGTTGAGAGAACTTTGATTGAATCTCAATATTTGGTATAAGAAACAGTTACCAGTTTTATTTATGTCTAATTTAGTTACAGTGAAACAAATAAAAACTGTAAGTGTCTTAAATAAAAACAAGATAAATATATGTATTATATACGTAAAACATATACGTATCTTAGCATCACACGTACGTTAACACGTATACACCGTGACATTTTATTCGTCTTAGAAAAGCAGCCCACATGATGTACCCAATGAATAGGTACTAATCATCAAGAATTTTTTTTTTATCATTTGTATTTTTTTTTTTTGTATGCCACTATTAATTTATTATTATTATCTCTTTATTTATTTGGTATCTTAAAATTACCTTTTTCTATAACATTAATGTATGAAATCAAAAAAATATTATAAAAAACCTAATCCTATGCATATATATGATTATTTTTTTTACAATATTTCTATAAAATCAACTAAAAATGTTATAAAAAAAACCTAATTCTAGTGTGCCGCCGGCAGCAGGGTAGTGCCCAAGCTACCGGTGGTTAGGGCTGCAGAGAGAGGAATCTCCTGACGATGCGCGCCGTGTCCAGGAGTACTGCCTTCTGTAACTGACCCTTGACCCAGCCATCTAGCGAGAGCCTCTCAAGACTGTTGGTCGAGACTCTTCGCTATGAGACCATTCGCCGAAACAACTATCGGGACAATGATTATTATTATTAATTTATTAGAATTATGACAAATTGAGTTAATAAATTAAAGTTTACGTATAAAATGGTAGAAAATACCAACTCAGAGCACGAGTCGAGTGGACTGCGCTCGAAACAGGTTGTTTAAAACTACGTCATGCGTCATAATGAATAATATTTGACTTTTCTAAATTATACAAATGTTGAAAAAAATATTATTAGTACCTATTCTTTGGGTACATTATGTGGCCTGCGTTTCTAATACGAATAAAAATTCACGGTGTATAAATATTTTAATAAATTATTATTATTTAACGTTTCATTCCGTACGCCTTCTAAAAGGGCCGGTCATTGAGCTGAAAAATTCCGAAGGACGAAGGGAAATACCTACCGAAAAAAGTGATTATGAATAAAATACTAATTTAAGGGCTCAAAATAATATCTCAAGTATTTATATTAAAAGATGCCGACGTGGTATTTAACTGAATAAATAATCTCACCTTTTTTCCCGAAGTGTAGATCATAAAAGTTTGTATAAATTATTTAGGGTTCAATCTGTATGCCCAACCAAACTGAATTAAATTATTTTCTATTGAACCCTTGAAACCTTATAATAAGTTCACAGACCTTTGGAAAAAGTTGAGGAATTTTATAAGGTAATTTAAACCTTGTATTTCAGAGTTTCAATGCCCAATTACTTCATTACATTAAAGTTTTGCCTGGGGGTATTATAAATGAACATAATTTGATATAAAATTTAAATGTGAATTATTCATAGTTAGCAAATACTATTGTATTTGTTTCACTCTAACAATTGTAAATTTTAAGGTCGTTGCTTTGGTTCAGTACAGTTAGGGAAATATCAAGTTATTTGATATTTTGGACTGGAATAGTATGTGTTTATGGTGCTCACATTATTAATAGGAGTTTTCTAATATATTTCATGTAATTAAGTGTTTTTGCCACTATTTGAGTATTGAACAAAATTACAAAGGCATATCTATATATATAAAATTCAAAGTCCTGACTGACTGACTGACTGATATATCAACGCACAGCCTAAACCACTGGTCCTAGAGACATGAAATTTAGAGGGTATATTCTTTGTGAAGAGTAGGTATCCACTAAGAAAGGGTTTTTCGAAATTCCACCCCTAAGGGGGTAAAATAGGGGATGAAAGTTTGTATGAAAGTCCGTCAGTTTCGAAGTTAGGATATACTATCTTCAAATTTTGTGTTTAGGCTGAAGATTGAAAATTAATGTATACATGTTTCAGTGTTTTTAATAATTTCACCCTCGAAGCGGGATGAAGTTGTTTTGTTTTGTTTTATTGTTGTAGAAAAATATGTCATTTGATTCCTGTAGGCCACGCGGGCGAAGCCGCGAGCAGAAGCTAGTTTTTAATAAAATATTAATGTTTAAATTTTTACCATTAATGATATTCTTAATTTTATGAACAGTAATATTTATTAATATATCAGTTTATTTATTTATATTACATTTGAATTAGTAATATCGTTCAAAATTAAATTACCATCATGATTCAATATTATTCAGTTAAGGCGTGATGTCTTTAACTTGGTTTGAACTTTGACAGCTAAGTTACTGTTTTGACACCTGTCAAGTCTTACAGTATCTTGACGTTTCATTATAAAGATACCGATAATATTCAAAATATTACTGGACCAAATAATGGACGGTACATTTCAACTCTATTCTCTAAAATTTACATCGATTTGAATGGCTACGATAGAAAGACGTCTAGTATTCAGCAATAGTCATCCATCCTGGTAACGTGCCGAATTTGTTTTACTTGTTTAGACTTTAAGATTGCAATTTAATTGTATTGGCTGGTAACATGAGCCATCTATCTAGACTTAAGGACTACCGAATCCTAAAATACGAGTATTTGACTCAGTTTAGGAATCGGTGTCACAACAATATATGTAAAGACTTTTTTCCAGAACAATTTTATTATCATTATTATAATTATGCTTACTTTGCATAGTTTTCTGGGAGGGAAACACCCAAATACATAGCTTCCAAGCCTTTATATATTATGTGAGGGTTATCCGCCGGCAAATTTGATGTAATTCTCATAATAGGTCGAACGCCATGAATAATTGGATCCCCTAAAGTGGACATTCAACCTCTAACAAACGATCAATCTCTATTATCAAGGCCTTTACTCTTTACCTCCCATCTATTCATCCGAACAACCTTCAGCTTGTTTACGACGAAAAACTTCGATGGAAAACATTATTTCTTGGAACGGCTTAAGTATTTTTCTAAACTTGAGATGTTTTCCATTTGATACAACTTTTTAATAAAAAGAAAGTCGTTAAGCATAAATCTTGTGAACTTGGGACTCTAATATAGTTGAAGGCGTCAGTTTTATAGATTTTAATTAAAATGTAGATGATATTTGTTGGCTTTTCATTATTTATGTAGGCATACTATCAAAGTATGTGGACTTTTTGTATTTTATTTCGTAAAGAGAATTAATAGGGATTAAACGGATATTTTTAATTGCACCTCTGTTTAAAAATTACCCAAACTAATTCTTATTTACTTATTGCATATCAGAAAAATGACTGTCGTACAATTAAACTACCTATTCATCAAAACATGTTCTCTCATCCAGAACCGACTCGGGGCACTCCAAATACAGTTGGTTAGAATAGGTTAGAACTGGGATATTATAGCTAGATGATCATTCAGTTCAAACAGTTTTGCATAAAAATAAAACTGATACTCAGTTTGATTTATTTACTGCGCAATTCAGTTTTTTTTTTATACAACTAAGTCGGCAAACAAGCATACGGGCCGCCTGATGGTAAGCGGTTACCGTAGCCATATGGACGCTTGCAACACACGAAGCATCGCTCACGCGTTACCGACCTTTCCCCCCTCCCCTATGAGCCCTGGCGACCTTACTCACGCGCAGGAACACAACATAAAGTTATTTGGGTGCGGTATTCTGTAAGGTGGAGGTACTTCCCCAGTCGAGCTGCTCTTTGTGCGAATATTACGCTATGCTCTACCTCTCTCCGTATTTTTGGTTTTGTGCGTATTTAGTGTGCAATTCAGTATTTTTGGTTTTGTACGTACCTATTTAGTGTGCAATTCAGTATTTTTGGTTCTAGTTTTGATTTGTTGTGTTGGAATAGAGAGAATTAATAGTTAAGGCATTAAATACATGCGTACGTATGCGGGATTAAATACGTTAATTATTATTGTTAATTGAATCAGATCTCGAATTAATTGCGTTATATTAATGCTGAATTCATTTTTTATCAGAGGGAATGATCTGAGGAGAATTAAAATTATTGAAATAATATCAAACAAGACACTACAGCTAAAAAATTATCATGGAAATGTACGAAAAATAATTTCGCTTGCAACGCATTCCATTGACGTCAATTAAATACGATACGTTTGTCATTTGTTACTTTCCGCATTGGAAACATTCCATCACATTATTCGAGCTCCTTTTTTTGTCAGTCCTGTATAAAAAAGTAAAAGTAGTAAAATGCTCTTGTTTTAAATCTTTTTCATCATAAAATTGATTTTTATAAACCCTCCGCTGACCCGCCGTAATAACATCGACCTCTAGACTATTACACCCAAATCTATAGAATGTCAAAATGACCAGTCACTTATTTCATAAAGTATCGACTTATTCGTAAAATTATGTTCAAAACGCGACTGACATTTAGATTTAGTTTATTATAACTTGGAAAACAAAGTGAGTGTAATAGGAGGAAAGTTAGCAAGCAATGTTAGCTAGTATAAGAGTCCGAACTCCATGAGCAAATCAGCGAGCTATGGAAAGAATTACTCGGTGTTCCTATCCACAATGAGATCATTAGACAAAGTAACATACCAACCGACATGGCTCAACGAATTAGCAAGCTGAGTTGGCTACGTCTGTCGAAGAACCGACTGTCGATGGAGACGAGTGTTAGACTAGAGACCGTGTCATGGCAAGCGTAATGTGGGACGTCCCAGCCCAATGAACTTACGTCCTTAAAAAGGTCGCTGGACTGGGCTGGATGCAGATACCAAGGAATTGGAACGAGTGGCGCACTCTGGGGATGCCTCTCAGCCTGTGTCCAGCAGTAGACTGTGAAAAGCTAACCCATGTCAATCATCATCATCATCAGCCTATAATGTCCCAATGCTGAGCACAGGCCTCCTTTCACAAATGAAGGTAAAAGGGAATGGGCAATACTCCATCACGCGCGCCCACTGCGTGATAACCGGGATATTAATTAAGTGATAACCGGGACCAACGGCTTTGCGTGCCTTCTGAAGCACGGAAACGCTCGATTTGAAATACCACTAGGCGATCACCCATCCAGGTACCGACCACGACAAACTTAGCTTAACTTTGCCGAACGATTAAGAACGGCTAATCATGCTACACCACGAGCGCTTCCAACCCATGTCAATAGTTTTCTAAATTTATTTTTCTTCCGCAGTGTTCCCTACGAAGAGCTAAGGCAACGCTACCTGCAGTTCTCGGTATACGACTTCGATCGGTTCAGCCGACACGATCTGATCGGTCACGTGGTGCTGAAGGGTCTACTGGAGTCCGCTGATCTTCAGCAGGAGATCGAGTATACTATGAACATCATGGCTGCGCCGCAGGTATGTTTCTTTTGATATAAGCGGTAATTCTTTAGTGTCGGTTATTTTGGTCCATATTTCCACCACAAAAAGATATAGTACTCATGTAAACAATTCAAAAGCATTTTTTTTGTGTAGTAAGTCGAACAGTTAATTGGGAGAATACATAAAGTCAAGTGAAAAGTAAGTTATTTCCTAAATTACTTTTTATACAGAAAAGAATTCAATTACAGTCGTTATGAAATTTTTTCAAGGAAAATTCTCGTTTTTAATACAAACTTAGGTGACGCAGTATCCTCGAGTATTTTCTTTTAAGCTAAATTAAGTTGACTATTTAGTAGCTTAAGAAGGTAGAAATTTTTTCGGAACATTTTTGTGTCTTAGGCATCGTAAGTAAAATCTAAAAGCCAGTACACACGATGCCTCTTCAGTAATCTCTGACAGTTATGTTTTTTAAAGTACTAACTTCGGTCCCTCGGTTTCACTCGCGTTCCCGAGGGATATATTAGTTTCCCGGGATAAAAAGCCTAGAGCACTCGGGAACAATGTAGCTTCCAATTAGTGAAATAATGTTCAGAATGAAATCAGTAGTTCCGGGATTACTATTTTTTTATACCACAAAGTCGATAAACAAGCATATAAAGTATTCACATATTACATACATACAAAATCCTATCAAGGCATTTTTCGATGTCTCTTCATAATATTATTATCCTTTCTGTATTCAATTTCTAATAAATACAGTAAAATAGTTGCACAACTCTGATTTCTCATTATTGTTACAAATTATTTACAGTAAAGATAGAAAGCAGTGCAGCTTCTAGCTCCAATCCCTGTAAACTCTTGAATCATTAATCAACCGTCCCGGAACCTCACCGATCGTCCCTGGACCTTTTTCTATTCAACCACGGATCCTTTTGGATCCAATTTCGAGGACATCGGCCTTTTGCCATGAATCAATACGACCTTGGAGGTGTGTAATGTGCTGGAATTGCGTTAAATTTAAATCATATGTCAACTTACAAGATAAGACGTTAATTTTAAGAAATTTGCCTCGAAGCTAAACGCTATTTCTAAAAAGTCTTCACTATGATGAACCTCTTAAATAACAAGGCCACGGTAACCATAGCAACTATAAACGAGTAAAATTATGAGAAATCAACAACCCTAGTTGGGACTTTTTGGCGGGAGCATGCAGAGTGCCATTGCGTTTTCATTTTTATTATCATAAATTCGTGTATTTTGAGTTTTATTGCATATTATCAGTGGTATTTTATCCAATAAACATCAATCCATGTGCAGCAGTGAAGTGAAATGAAATGAATCATGTGTATCGTGCCTTTTCAAGTTGTCTCAAGAAGTCCGTGAAAAGTTTTAGTACAACCATCATTGTACTAAAACATGACATTTTTGGACGGTGACTGACTGAGGACTATGTGAAAGTGATTTATTGTGACTAGAACTTATATAACTGGAAAATGGCAAAATACACAAGCCGTGTGACGCCAGCATATTAAAAAAACCTTAGTTGGAGTTGAAGTAACTTCCAATTAAACTAAAAGTACACTTGTATAACTGCAATACTGAGGAACATAGAAAGCTTAATAAAGATACTTCGATAACAAACTTTATGACGAAAGCCACGTGCAAACTGCGCGAGATATTATTGCGCCCTCGGCCATACACGATCTAATACGTAATCCATTTTCCAGTATCTATGATCAAGACCATTATAAGTTTATTACCTCTTAAGTAAGTTAGACGACTAGATTACGTAGACGCCAGGAAAAAGTTCTCAATTTAGTAATGGTAAAAGTTATTCTGACGTCAGTATTTCTTGTTTGAACTAAGGTAGGTACAGTGGCTGAATGAAAAGGTTCGTCAGTTTTCATATTGATTCATTCAACGTATCACGAGCACATATTACCTTTTGAAACTGAACAGACCAAATACAGTGAATTAGAGAAAATAATGATTTAACTGTTCGTTATTAAAGGTCAAAATTATTCAGATCAAAGTTGTTTTAATGTTTATCTTGTCAACAAGATTTTTTTTATTTCATGTTTTGATAAACTAAAACCTTCTTGTTGGTTTAACCTGCTATTGTTATTTATTTCAATTTAAAATTCAAAATAGGGCAATGGCATCATTGAAAAAATTATACTCCATAAATTGTGTTTGACGTGATGTAAAAACAAGCAAAACTTTATTCCAGGGGTTCTCAAACTTATTTTAACTGTGACGCCCTTGGGAAGTTACCATATTTTTGCGACGCCCTGGCCTTCTTGCCATACATTTACCTACTAGTTTTAGTTCTAGCCTAATAACAATTTGTCAGAAATACTCCAAATAGCATCAACTTTTTTATTAGAAAATAAAGAACAAAACTTAAAAACACAAATTAAAGCAAACCCACCCTTTTTTATTTCTTTCCGTTTGGTATTAATGAGAAGGATGTGCTTGCTTTTCTGAGCATACTTTATCAAAATGAGGCTCATGTTTCGAAATTGACAGTCTCGTCTCTGTCTCTAAATTTATTTTCGATCTATACTTGTGCTTAATTACTGCAACTGTATAGAAACCTGTCTCGCACAAGTATAATGTCGCAAACGGTAATAAAACCAATGCGGCAGTGCTGATGGAACGATATTCTTGATAAACTGAGCTCCAAAATTCTAGTAGCTGACACAGACAGCCAAACTATTTAGATCGCCTCACGACGCCCGCGACTTCCCTGGGATAATACCGCGAAACCCCAGGGCGTCGCGACGCACAGTTTGGGAGCCCCTGCCTTATTCGATAGCAAACGTCACATTTATGTAAATGTTAGCAGCACTGTTTCTTCCTGTTAGGAATCTCACTGGTAATATATTGGTACCAATATAATAATATTGATTCTTGCAATCTGGTGCAAGCGAAAACCAACTCTAAGGTGACGAACCTTTTCATACCCTGACTGTACTTAGTTAAACAGAATGTTTAAGAACACAGTAAATTATTTTACTACCACGCATTCTAAATTCAATGCCAAAATTATTTTTGGAATGATATTTTTGTCTCTATATTTGGCAAATGTAAATGAAGCTACAGAGGTCTAGACGAAAGAGTACTGAACTGTTTTATCGGAAATATTTTGGGAAGATGATAACCGAAACAGATGTTATGTTTTATTAATGACTAACTGTCTGTCCCGCGCGGTTTCACCCGCGTTCCCGGGATAAAAAGCAATCTATGTCCTTTTCCATATCATTGGCTATCTGCATGCCAAATCTCATGATGATCCGTTGAGTATATAGTTGAGGCGTGAAGACGTAACAAAGAAACAAACTCACTTTCGCATTTATAATAATTAGGAGGATAATAGTAAGGATAAGGAGGGATGTGAAGGCTGAAATTACGTAAAGAAAGATATAATGAATGAAAAGCGCAAATATAATTGCGACCTTCTGAGAGTAAGTAGAATCCCATCAAAAACATTTTTATGTACAATGTTGCCGCCAAGACATATGGCTCGTACTGTCAAAAAGTTATCAGATCTCTTGTAGAGCCAAGCTTATAACTCCACATGCACTTACTCTACAAGGCCTAACTTCACAAACTCTACACCTTAGTCAAAATATGTGACTTGGCCGTTTCACTACTACAAGAACTATGAATAACAAAAAAGTAATGAACAGTGAATACATTTTTCACCTTACTCCCATGTGACGGTAAGTGCCCTTTCGCTTCGCTTGGCTGTCTTGGCGGGGGAGATGGAGCATGAAATAGTGAGAAGAGTTCAATCAAAAGATAACACTATCAAAAATATAGTCTAGAATAATAAAGCGGAGCAACAACTACGGACCTCTTACATGAATTGTAATAGCAAACTTTTGTCGGTAATGTTCAGAAATTCCCTATGTCTAAAATCTATTTTATTTTGTCACCAGGAAAAGAAAGATCTTGGTGAACTGATGTTATCGCTATGCTACCTGCCCACTGCTGGTCGCCTTACCGTCACCGTTATCAAGGGCAGGAATCTCAAGGCAATGGACATCAATGGATCTTCAGGTTAGTTTTATAATCATTGTAGTTAATTTTTTAGTATTTCAAACTTTTTAAATAAATTTAGCTGGTGTGTTTTATACAAATGCTTTATTTTAAAAACTTAACGTAATTTACTTTCTTTCCAGTCATAAATATTGTGGAGATTTCCTTTTAAGTATAGGAAGTGTTTATTGAGTAACAGTTAAAATCTAGTCAAAACTAAACACGTGATTCCATTCTACCCTCTTAGGGTTAGAATTTTGAAAAACCCTTCTGTAGTGGATGCCTATGTTTAAGGAACTTGTGTACAAAACTAAAATTTTCTAGCCCTGCTGTTTGCGCTGTAAGTTCATCTGTCAACCACACTGAAAAAAAAATGGACTACAAGTGACTACAAAATTTTATTTAACAGTAACACAAAATTTGACTACCAATAAATAACCTAAACAGAGTGACTTGCCAACTAAACTTACCAGTAACAAAACTAGTTTTTGTTCGTTACTGATTTTTTTAATTAAATGTAACTGAAGTTAGTTTCCCGACAACAAAACTTCAATTTACATAACTAGTTTTGTAGATCATGTTTTTCAGCGCAGTTTCTCCTTTTAAATACATATAGACAGAAAGTTATAAGAATAATTCTTGCAAGGTAATGGTGAAATTAAATTGTTACAAAAGAAAGTAAATTGCGTAAGTTTCCTGTATCCATTTTTCAAAAGATTCAGTTTCGAACTCGCAAGTGGGTTATACAGCTGGCTGTTATAAGTTGAATTTCGGTCATTGCTTCGTAAAAATGTTGATTGATTGTATTTTTCTTCTCTGTTTCCAATTTAACTATAGCTCAGACATATGGCGTGTGTTAGCCAAGGTTGAAAAAGAAAATAACTAGGCACTAGAAAAAAAAAACGGTACAATGTGAAATTGTATGCACTTGATTCAAAGAACTTTTGTATACCTTGGCACGCATTCAAATCTCAATTCTTTTGTCGTTTAACCTGCACGTTTTTCTTTACTGAACATGGCCCCTTTTCATATTTATATTTCTAAGGGAATTACAATGTTTTCCAATGTGACAAAAAAAAAAACATTGCTGAATTTCTTGCCGGAGTCTTCTCAGTTTAAGTGTATTCCGAACCGGTGGTAAATTCAACTGTATGTACCAATTTAACGTTCATAAGTGCCTTATAATTTATTCAGTTAAGGCCCTAGGCCTTAACTAAGGGTCGGCAACGCGCGAGTGATACCCCTGGTGTTGCAAGCGTCCATAGGCTACGGTAACTGCTTACCATCAGGCGGGCCGTATGCTTGTTTGCCACCTAAGTGGTATAAAAAAAAAAAAAAAAAAAAAAAAAAAAAAACTGAATAAATTACTTTTTGATTTTGATCATAATTATGAAAATGGGCACAAGTACACGGATATAACCACAGACTACGGAGGACATATTCTCGCTAACAAAAAAACTGTGTCTATGGAGTCGGCCACCTTTCACACCACACCTTAGTTGCCTATTCCGTGGGAAACTAGACTCTGTCGCCGTTTACACAGAGTCGATTACTCGCGCTCAACTAATGTGTGAATGTGTGCATGCCGGCTTGTACGTACAGCGTGGTGGCCGACTTGAGTGACACAGTTTTTTGTTAGCGAGAATATATCCGACTTTTTCTAACATCCTTGGATATAACAAATACATTATTTAGTTTGTCCCTTTTAAACAGCAATTCTAATACTACAATAATAAGTTTAAATAAAATAAAAACAGTAGAAACTTACGAACGCCAATATAGAATACCTAAAGGCGTATTTGTTCTGGCGACCCTGCGCAATTGAAATATTGAACGAGGTCTGCAATTACTTTGTCTAGAAAATGGCAATTTATTACTCTTCTGTGAGACGTTTGAGAGAGGTCTGTCACGGTCAGGATGCAATGAGGAACATTGGCCTTGACAGAGAATATTAATACAATACGAAAATTAATTAGTACCGCATAATAAGTGGTCATATAAGGTGGTCGTTTAAGGCGATGATAGCTCAATGGGAGTAACAGATACCGAGACGGAGGTCCCGGGTTCGAATCCTACAATGAGCTTGAGCTTTCGGTGAAGGAAAACATTGTGAGGAAACCATAGCATGATGGTAGGGTACTTTGAAGTACCTATCTGGCTGGCTCCCACCCTCAAGTTGAAAATCTGTCGCTAAGCACCTATCGGTGTGTTCTGACAGCTGCACTTGAGAGCCAGTTCCTTCTAGGCTTTGTATGCTTACCACCTTAGGTAATATCATCACATACCAGATTGCGGTTAAACACAGGCTTATACAAAAAAAAAACAGAAATATGAATTAAACAAGACGTTAGAAACAGTTGGATACCCCTGGTGTTGCAAGTGGCCATAGGCTACGGTAACCGCTTACCATTACGCGAGCCGTATGCTTGTTTACCACCTTAGTGGTATAAAAAATAACATGCGTTATCCAAGCATATCTTTGAGATTATTAAATATTTTTGTACTGGATGAGAATTGAATCTACGACCTTCAGCGTGGCATTCAGACTATCATACATACACCCCTATTTCATAATCACAGAATAATTAGATCTTTAATAAGCATAAAAAAAATATACAATACTGGCTGAAGTAAACAAAGGAAAAATTTAGAAATATTTGACTTCATCAAAAATACAAAAACAAATAATACAGCTAAACCGATACACGGTTGATACAGTCACAAACAATGTACTATCAAATAAAGGATACCACCCTGTAGAAATAAAGTAACACAATTACGATTGGGTTTGTTCCCGGGAATAAACCCAAATTCGAGTAAATTTCCAATTTGGTGGGAAAAAACCCGGGAATTTTCCCATTGGCTGGGAAATTACTCAAATGGTCACAGTTACTAGATTATGCGTATATAGCGAGAGACACCTTAACAAAATCGTTTGAATAACATTTAACAAGATTTCTATTAGGGCCATACCACGGTCATACATATATCATACTATAAAATATCTTTTTTTTTTGTGATGAAAAGTGCATTGTTTTTAAAAAAGTGACGTTTTGGGGTTGTGGTGGACAGGCGGTCCCACACAATTACCACGCCGTGGTAGTACATACTCGTCCGACTCAAAGTCGGGAAGTGGATACTCGGTCCAGTCCGCGCAAGGTCCGCGTGGGTCCGCGCGTAGGTAATGTAGGTACATACAACCGCGAGTATGATTAAAATAACAATCAAAAGCATCTAAAAATATTTTTTTAGGTACAAAAAGCCACTTGAGTATTTTCCCGCTGTTCGGGAATTTACCCATATTTTTCCATTCTTTCCCGTATTTTTCTTTTCTTCCCATATTTTTTTCTTTCCCTGCCCATCCCTAAACACAATACATAAGTCACCTTTGAAGCTTTAAAGACATCTCTTGTATCCAACCGTGATTTTGATCCCTGTTCGGTGTAAATGTTTGTCGGTTTTGAGATCCGTAGGAAAAATGAAAAAACATGTATTAGAGAGTTACAAAGAGAAAATATTCAAGCCCTTGAGAAAATAATTTAATCCGATCAAAGTAAAAATAAACAGAAAATCACATCTAAAATATGATTTTAAGTGATATTGTTCGACATATTTATTTAAGCTACCTTTTAACCGAACCAATTGGAAGTTCCGAATGAGGACATTCGTAGGAGAACGAAAACGACGGACATAGCTCGTAGAGTTAGTAAGCTGAAGTGGCAATGGGCAGGCCACATCGCTCGAAGAGCCGATAACCGATGGGGAAGAAAGGTTCTCGAGTGGCGACCACGTATTGGAAAGCGCCGAGCGGGACGACCTTCCACCAGGTGGAGCGACGACCTGGTCAGAGTCGCTGGGCGCCGCTGGATGCAAGCGGCCCAGAACCGTTCGAAGTGGAAATCAATGGGGGAGGCCTATGTTCAGCAGTGGACATCCATGGGCTGATATGATGATGATGAATTGGAAGTTGCTGGAATATGGCATTGAATATACCTATAACTACAGTTTAAACATAGTCCTGTAATAGTACATTAGGATATGTGTGCAAAGTTGGTTATTAACACTCCAGGCGGTTCTAAGCGCGTGAGCCGCAGGCGAAGGGAGCCGCGAGTGTAATAATCAATGCACACGCGTGTCATACGACGTTTTTCAACACACTTGCGAGGAAAAAAACAGACTTGTATTTAGCAATAAATGTCACTTTATGAGCTATTGTTTTGATTTTTATTGATTGATTGAATCACATGAAGTGTTACAAAACAGGCGGGAAGGTGTAACAATTGTTTCAGTACATTAAAATCAGATCATACGAAATACTTCCCGCCGTAAACACAACACCATCCTACCCATTAGAAACAGACCACCATGTATCTCAGGGGATTATTTCAAAGAGAACAATATAACAGATATTCTGTTATACTTTACTGAAAAACCATTTCTTATTGTTGGAGAACATAATAATCATATTGTAGTAGCACAAAGGGCAAAGGGGTTATTAATGGCTTAGATTTTGAGTTCACAGGAAAATGATTTTCAGTGTGAAAATGCTAGAGAAGGTATAATGAGGAAAGGGCGAAGAGAAAGCTTAACCAGGAAGTGAATTTTAATTAGTATTTAGGCGTTTTGTGTAAGAAATATTTTAACCTTTGACATATCATCGAATGAACGAAATTATTTCTTCTACTTTTATTTATGGTCAATGTTGATGTTTATGAAATTAAGATATTTTCTGGTTCGTCTACGCTACGCGAACCGCTCTTCGTTCGTCGCTCGCGATGTCAAGTATGGACGTACACACGGCTACACATCAAGCTATACATTTCCAGTATAAGCTAATCTCGCATTGTATAGGATTTCCGTACAATGAGAGGTCAGAGGTCTTATATTGGAAATGAGCGCGATGCGAATCCCTGTGTTCGTCAATAAACTGTCAATCGGCGGAGCGCAAGTACGTCGACGCTACGCGAATTCATGCTTCACATGTGTTCTGCTCGTGCTCGGTTCGTAGCGTTGACGCACCATAAAGGTAGGTACTGACCGGCGTTACGGGGTGTAATGTAACGTGTAACAAAGCGAGCGATCGTGCAGATTTTAACACACGGCGTAACAATCATGCTCGCTGCGAATGGTACATTGTGCCTCGTAACACCGGTCAGTACCCACCTTTAAATTCCAAAGTTGGACCTAATTTGCTTTTTACACTAAATGCTTCACA
Organism: Polyploca ridens; assembly: GCA_951394255.1. Lineage (NCBI taxonomy): Eukaryota > Metazoa > Arthropoda > Insecta > Lepidoptera > Drepanidae > Polyploca > Polyploca ridens. Next base: position 9,834,000 of record OX596263.1, on the reverse strand, counting down.
AGGTAGCCTTTACATCACAGATTTATGTCGTTTTTTATGTGGAAATATGTAAACATGGCGTGCCAATGGCTATGCCACTGGAATGGAAAGAATTAGATGAAGGTCCCGGGTTCGAAGCCTACAATGAGCTTGAGCTTTCGGTGAAGGAAAACATCGTGAGGAAACCATAGCACGGTGGTAGGGTACTTTGTAGTACCCGCCTGGCTGGCTACCACCCTCAAGTTGAAAATCTGTCGCCAAGCACCTTTCGGTGTGTTCCGATAGCTGCCCTCGAGAGCCAGATCCTTCTAGGCTTTGTGTGCTTACCACCTTCGGCCGCATCATCACTTACCATGGTGAGATTGCGGTCAAACACAGGCCTATAAAAAGTAAAAAAAAAAAAAATATTAGAGATACTTCCCACGACGTTGGGATAAGAAATATGAAGTTGTATTTGTCTTTTTACACTAATTCCTATCTTAAACATTTTATATGGCAATTTATGTGGCGTGGAGTAGTCGTATGACCTTTGCAGGCCAAGTTCTAAGTTATTGTAGTTACTATCAAGGAGTTATGTTACAGAAATTAACGTAAGGGTTATTTCAAAATTCAGAGTTTTCTTTCTGCTTTGTTTATCAAATCAAGATAAAAACTCCAGAGACTATTGTATTATTTTTGGACAAAAATACCAAATATTAGATTTACAACCTAAGCTTGATAAACTTTTCCCTTCTCCTGTAGATCCTTACGTAAAGATCTGCCTCATCTGCCAAGGCAAGAGAATCAAGAAGAAGAAGACAACTGTAAAGAAGAATACCCTCTGCCCTGTGTACAATGAGGCGCTAGTGTTCGACCTACCTGCTGACAATGTGTTTGACATCACGTTGCTAGTCAAAGTCATCGATTATGACAGGTAAGGTGATATAATACTCCTTAGCTTATAACTGATGGAGATTTTGAGATGGCATGAATGTATGAAAAGTAAAAAAAAAATTGAGTATTCAGTGTTGGTCCCATAGTAAAATTTGTTCAACATGACTAACCTAACATAGGTTTCGAAAATATTCCATGTTGAAATCTCCACCCAGTATAACAGCAGAATAAAAAAAGCCAAAGTGCACGTGTGTAGTATCAGAACTGTCTCGCTATACAATTGAGTTAATTTTAGTTCTCTTCGTCATTTGACGTAATGAAAACACACCCTCCCACACCGCTCCACTACCGCAGGAACCTACTCAGTTCTGCGCTATGCCTGTAGTCGCACCCGAGAGTTAGCTGTCTTCTAGTCTTAGTAATTGGTCCTTACTGTTCAAAATCATTGCAAAACTGACTAGTTGCTGAATTGGATTGCTCGGATTAAAGGGATTTTTACTCGATGCAACACCCAGACTCAGGACATGCATCCTGTGATCTGCGGCGTGATAGGTGGAATCTTAACCAACCATGCCAACTGAACCTTCAAGTATAAAAAAAGAAATTTAAAACAGGATCGGGCCAAATGAGCTGATAGGCTGTACGGCCATAGGATCGGCTCTGATAGGCATCGGGCGCGAACACTGGCTGGAGATGTTGGACAACCCTCGCAAGCCGGTCGCGCAGTGGTACCCTCTCAACAAGAGTCCACCCGCGAACATCACTCTACCGACTAATAACCAGCAGAACGCTGGACTGAGCTGCTTGAATGGAAGGTCAGTCAAATGTTTAACCTTATACCACCATCCCCATTTTTACACCGAAATACGAGACGCCGGGTTATCAGTACGTTATTGACATACCGAAAATATGGACAGCGTTTTGTATCCTCATTGACAATTCAGATAGATAGGGAGTGGAACTTGCATCTGGCGTCTCTTTCCTGACTCTTCCAATCTTTCTTTTGGATGGGACATTCAAGGCCAGAGTGAATAGGTTTCTTCTGAGTAAGCGTGTTCCATCTTAGGCTTCGACTTCATCCCTTATGGGCGAGTCAGTGGCCAAACGCAAGCCCATTTAATTAAAAAAAGAGCAAGTTATCAAGGGCTTGCCAATTGCGCGACTGAATTCATATCGCAAACTAAAGTAGAAACGCGACAAGTTGGTTCATAGCACCTTCTATATATCTTCGTTGTGTAAATAATTTATGATTTTTATTTGCATACATTCTATGTAGCTTCTTAAATTATATATTTAAATGTTTCGCAGTTAATATTTTAATGGTATGGAAATTACTGGAATTTGCTAGGCTGATAAAGATATTATTACTAAAATATGCGATAATTTAATATATTGTATAAAACACTTCTCAGCCGCAGCGACATCACAACTATTTTTTAAATAAAAACACGTTCTTAAAGATCCGATGCCGCTTCGAGGCCTCAAGAGCCATTGTATGGGATTCTTTGATGAGTTTCTTTGTTCAGCTAGGCATATAAGTCCCTTTTAACGCGAACAAATGAAAGGTACCAACCACACTTGAGTTTTAAAAAGGGGTTTATCCTTTCTCAGATGAAGAGATGGCGTTCACATGACTGAAGAATCTAACATCCAAAATGGCGACGCTTGGAACTGATCTATAGATCATGAAGGTAATATCATCGATTGACTTTCTCGAGATGCCAAAACTAATGAATAAGTAAATGTGATTAGCTGAATACGGTTGTATGTCCATTTACTGTAGAAAAAAAATATATAAAAATGATATTAAGTGATAATGATATTGTAGATAATGATAATCATAGTGCATCTGTTGAAGTAGATGATGAATTTAACCCATAGATAACTGAATTGTTTATCAGTAGCGATGTATAACCCAATTGTATAATTTATATGTAGGTCGTAGAAAATTTAATTATCCCAAGTCAAATAAATGTTTAGAATTGTCATAAGAATACATTAATTTATTTTATATATGTATAATTTGTTCCAATGTTAATCTTACTATTGTTTTCATAAAATATACACTATTACTTCTATATATTTATATATATTTATATCTAATATACGCACACTTCAATTCAAGACTTGTTCGTGTCATATAATGTACATATAAATTATTAAAAATATCAATGTTATTGTCGTAAATTGTTGTATTTTACAATATTTAAGCGTATTTTAAATATCATATCAAACTAATATCTTGATATATCATTATACTTATGAGAAAAACTTGGATACCTACGATTTGTTAACATGGCGAATGTTCCAAACATTCTTTTAGTGTCGGACAATAATATAGATGGTGTTAAAGCAAAAAGAAATCTTTAAAAAAATATCATTCTAACTATTCACAGTATAAAAATACATCGTATTTGTTATATGTATGTTACAATCTTTGTAAGGTGAAAACGAAGCTTTAAATCGTGTTAAAATTTTAAAATAATAATATAAAAAAAAATGTATATCGAATGTGTAATCAGATGGTGGATTATTTTCTAATAAGTTTGTATTTTTAATCGAATTTAACATTATTGAATTTCTCTGTATATCTGCAAATTACATATTGTAAAAGTCTTGATCATTGAGTGGAATTTATATTGCTCGATAAATACAAATCTTTTCTATTTTATATCTAGTATACGTAGAGTCGAACAAAAAACAAGTGAAGAATGAAGTGAAGATCATGTTTTGAATTTAAATTATTATTTTTAATTTATATTGAAATTTTCTTATGTTTTTATAATTACACGATTCATTGAACTATAATTTCTTATAATTGAAATAAAATAAACATTATTGTTTTATATAATTAATTTGGACTGAAATATAATATAATTTTCTATATACGAATATATTAAGTAAATTATATTATAAGGTGTTAAGACTAAGATTTGAAATTGTCTTCTTATTCCTTCGTGCAAGACTTTTCTACTGAAAGTTCCATTTCAAGGGACTTTAATATTTTATATGCAAAGTTTTCAAAATTATATATAAAGTCCTTGTATGAATACAAAATAAGAGTTGGTAGTAAGTTTTAATATACTTGCGTTAAAAATATACGTTGCATTTGAATATTTGGTAAACAATATCTGCAAAAACATACATATTCACCATCACAATAAAAAAATATGTCATATTTATTTCAAAATATACAGTACCCTTTAAAGAATGATGTTTTTGCGAAACATACCTAATTTATATTACTTAAATATAAGCGTTAAAGAATTTTAAGGACTAAAATATCAGTAATTTAACTGTGTCAAAGTTAAGGACGATACACATTTGTATATCATATGTCATAGTAAAAATTAAACTAAATGGTACCGATTCTGTTGCCAATCGCACTAAACAAATTTTAGTCACATCACATCTCTTTCTTACAAACATTATTGAAAAAGCATAGAACATTTAAAGCTGTCAAATTAGTCTTTGCCGTCTTCATTTGCGGGTATTTAGACGTAACCGCGATAGATGGCGACTAAATTTATATTGAAAAGAAGTATTGGACTAATTTGACAGGACTAAATTTCTTACATTCTTTTCTTATGTTCTTTTTTAGATAGAGACATAGTGAGGTTAAAATTAGTTTAGTTGTAAACAACAGAATCAGGGCCAATGTCTAACGATCCAGTTTTTACCGATATCTTCATTTTGAGTACCTTTTTGTAGTAAATATCAGAAAAGGGGTCATGAGTAAGAGAGAAAAGGTTTTTATATATTCGGAACTTGAATATTGGTAAAAATAATAATGATAGGTAATTAAACTGGCGAATTATCAGTGTCAAAGTCACTTAAGCCTTAATTAAGTGATCTATAAATAGTAATTTGGCTTATGTTGCAGAATGTTAAAGAATTTTAGCTTTTTTAAAATTGTAATTCTGCCAAATGTGTGTCACTATTTAGGAACTTAAGCTAATCTATCCCAACCTAACCTATCATAATCAGTGTTTGTAATTTAGAGACGTGGTAATTATTTAAACGTAGAATATCTACTCTAGGTAGTTTAAATGTATTCAATATCTTTTTCCCAAAAAAATGTATTCGACAGACAAAAATGGAAATCGAAAGTACAAGTGTCGGTTGAATGAGAGGATATTTTTGTATGAGACTAGGTTACTTGTCGTAAACGATACTTAAGCCTTTGTAAACTGTATAGATATAAGTGGATGTAAGTACTTATACTGATTTATGAATAAAATGTTGACATTTTTAATTTATGGTATTTTATTTGGAATTTGTCCACAATGTGCACGTAGCTTAAAAGATTTTACTATCCGTACAAAAATAATGAATATAGAAATTCTACAATAATGTAAAAGTATCAATAAATAAAAAAGATAATTCAAGTAAACTGCAATCTGTGTATGAAAATCACTTCAGAATGTTACTGTAAAATATATTTGAAACTCTATCTAAAAGCACTATGGTCTACAATTCTATATCAATATAATTCAGAAACTCTGACCGTCCGGTGGTATGTTAACAAACAAATTGAATTTTATATTGAATTCCGTGACCTGCCTGTTGCACATACATCAGCAAACATAATTCTGTCGCGGGACTTGGTGATATACCTACGCAGACTCATTTCATAAGGTTTTATATAAGTACTAGTGTTGCTTACTTAGGTACATTCGATAATATATTTGCTTCTGTTTTTTTTCGCCATGAATGCTGGTTTAGGCTTTTAACACACTGCCACGCCCCATGCAGCTTAGCGCATGAATGCGTGTTTTAACGTTGCTTGTAAGTATCTCCGTTTGTATAGAAAACACGCACAGTCCAACACTCAGAAAATGCATCCACGCGCGTTCTTTCAGATCACGCGTCTACATGCGTCAGACGCAAGGTATGGCACACCGAGTCTCGTAGTGCCGTGCGTGATTTTGGATGGGCTCTGCACTGCACTATCACCACAGCGAACGGCTTTGAATGAAATGAGTCAGAGCCGCCGTGAATCGACAAAACGCAACAACGCGCGTGAGTGCGTAAAAAAACCGCGCGTAGGTGCATTGACACGCAACATGCAGCGTGATGCGTGGCAGTGTGATAACCAGCTCTCACCCTTAAAACCTTCGAAAATAATGCAGTAATGAATGGTTTTATCATCATATCAGCCTATCACTGCTGAACATAGACCTCCCCCATTAACTTCCACATCGCACGGTTTTGGGCCGCTTGCATCCAGAGGCACCCAGCCACTCTGACCAGCAGGGTCATTGTCAAATGCTCTCGTTATCGGGAAACCGATAGCGAGGCTCTCGTATGTTTTTATAATTTGGGTATTGGGTATGAAATTAGCCTGGTACAAATAATATAATAATAATAATAACACTTTATTGAAACCAACTTAATAACTAGCTTAAGTTTACAACATTTAATTTTAATAGGCGCAACCACCCATTTCTTTTTTACCGACTATCGGAAAATACAAAAAAAATGTGGAACAAATCGTTCGAGACTCGTAATTTATCCTACACGTTCGATTAACGACCACGCGATTGGGCCGCCAGTACCAGCGCTATGACTATCATTTTCCTTTTCGTCATTACGTAATTAGACCCCTGATTGGTCGCCATACTGGTAACAATGACCACGAAATTTGTGCCAGTATCTCCCGGTCTAATACTCTTTAAAATTGGAATCTCAAATATAAAAGACTATTTAAATCGGATTAGAATTCGAAACTATTTTTTTTATGTTCTTTGATATATGAATGAAAAACTTACCTTATGCCTTGATTTTCCTTTGAAAATTCCTTGGAAATCTCTTAGATTACTTACTTAGCGAATATTTGCGATTGCTGTATAATTTGTTTGGAAGTTCATTTAATTTCTTTTTAATTTTTTGTTGTAATAATTAAATAAGATTTTTTGAATTTTATTTGTTAGTGTATAATATTGGTTTTTAGTTTTAATAGTAAAAATATCCGTATTTGATTTTTCGGGGTGATTTGCATCGAAGTTGATAGCAATACTCCTTAGTGCTTTTGATTAAAATATTCTTCTATATTTGTCATTCCAGTTTTAAAGAGTTTTGCATTGCACCAAGCTTTTATGTGAATTCAACTTTTTTTAATAAAATCGGATTGAGTTTTTAAACATTTTTGTCTGTCTGTTCCGGTTCATAGCTGATGTTATAAGGAGTAATTTAGCTACTTTTATTTTTGAAAAATATTAATTGTTCCGCGCAAAAAAAATCAAACCGTACGCGGGTGAAACCGCGGGGGTCTGCTAGTTATAGATATTAATATCTGGGCTACGTACTGGCTTACGTCATCGTTGAAATTAATTCGTCACAAAGTGTAAATACAATAGTGACATCGACAGTACATACTAATAATAACTACAGACGATTATTGTGCATTTACAAACGCGCGAGTATTGTTTACAAACTCACAACTCCAATACTCCAACATTTACTTACACCAGACTTTACAGTTTTTGTATCGTTTGATTTTGTGCTAAAACTGACACCTTATAGACGCTCAAAAAAGAATGAATAATTAATTATATTAAAAGCTACCTCGTTAGCTAATTTAATTAAAATAAATACACAAGCAGGAATTAACGTTTATTGAGTGACTTTGACTTGCAAACACACCTCAGAGCGACACGAGCGTGGTTGTTGCCGAGATTGTAGATTGGATCCGATTTCAAAGAGCCTGAAACTCATTAAGGTAGTTCCCTCGAGTTTACAGCGAGTTCTCTTTCAAGTTTTCAGTACTCTTGTGTTTTAGCGCGCGTGAAATCCAATGGACTTTGTTATTTTTTACATACGAAAACTTTTGTACTTAGGATTTGTCATTTTCTTTATCTCTTTGTATGTTTTATGTACAATTTGAAAAAAGTTTACTAGTTTCTGAAACAAAAAAGGCCGACTGATGAGCACTGTAACTATAGTAGAAACATTTTTTAAAATAAAAGACCTACTTTATTTATAAATCACCACTTTTTGAATTGGTTAATAATAATCGAATAATAATACAATATAATCACTATGTTTGTTCAGTGATGCACCTAATTTATTCATAACACTTGGTTTGCGTGTATTGGTTTAATTAGTTAATGTTAATTCCCAGCCCTGATCACCACTCATTAATATTGCATTAATTTGAAATTGATCCTGATTTAATATTATAAATACGAAGTTATTCTATGCCATAAAGACGTATAGATTGTATGCACAGCGTAAGTAGGATGATAATGGAGTAGCAATTTTTTATCAAGATGGATTTTCTTACAATAAGGTAACGTTAGGTACGTTACCTTTACCGTTACCTGTTTCTCGCCATGGAAATATGTCAAAAACATTTAAAAAAGAAATACCGTTACAATATGTATGTATGTATCAGTTATCTAATTTCCTTCGTATGAACAAAGAGTTAATAATATAGGAACTACCATAGAGTAAATAATATACGACGTGTACTACGTACAAAGTTTAGTTAGACAGATAATAAAAATTAATTTAAAAAAAAATGCTTCAAAATACACTAAAAAGTATGAAATAACTAATCTGACACTGATTTGAAGTCAACGAAAGAGCACGACGTATTCCATTGAACATATTTCGCTGACTTCAAATCAGTGTCAGATTAGAGTTATTTCATACTTTTTAGTGTATTATGAAGTCGTTTTTTTTTTTTAAATTAATTTTTAATTCGCAATTTTTAGTTTTTCTTAAACGCACTAGAATTTAACCAAGGATTTGAGAAGATTTTCCTTTGACACCACACTCGTAGCTCGTATCAATATGCCAGGCCGTCAAACATATTTGTCCATATCTTGAAAACTACTGAACCGATTACGATGAAACTTACACTGTTCCCCAAGTTGAAGTAAATGTAACCCAATAAAAAAAGAATGGTTACAATCCGATTAATATCTTCGGAGATATGCGTGGACAAACATACATACATACACCTATGAAATTTTGTATATATGTTTGGAAGCCCTAATAGATTATCAAATGTGAATATTTTGCAGTTCCAATAGTGTACAATATACGTGTCGAATTGATAATCTCCTTTTTTTTAAGTCGATTAAAAAAGGTAAATCCGATCCGGACGAATCTTTTGTATTTATCACCTATTTGTTGCGTTTTAATTTTAAGGGTTCCTAGGATATTACAATCAAAACCACTAAATAATTAGGTACCGTCGTTGACGTTGACCTAAGCCTAAATTACGGAGGTCAAGTATTATTCCATTCAGATTTATGGAGACACTTAGTTCCAGTCGATGTATTAAGTGCTAAGAGCCTCCTGACGATAATGGTTCGGGAAGATGGTAGAGGCTATACCACATTTTCTCTGTGTATGTATAAGAGTAGGTAGATAAATATATGTCAATTGGTTTCTATGTTTGGATATAATTTTTATGATCTGTGTAACTCACCAGCCTCGAAAAGAACTGGCTCTCAAATGCAGCTGTCAGACAGAATACACCGGTAGATGCTTGGCGACAGATTTTCAACTTGAGGTTGGTAGCCAGGATAGGGTACTACAAAGTACCCTATGTTGGCTATGGCCACCGTGGCTACCGTGCTATGGTTTCCTCACGATGTTTCCTTCACCGAAAGCTCAAGCTCAATGTAGGATTCGAACCCGGGACTTCGACATGGTATTCAAATTATTTGATTCCTCGGGAACACGGGTATATCCGGGGGATAGAAGCTAGTTATACATAGTGTGGGCCGAAAATTAATAAGGAAAAGGAAAAACGGCGGAGGCGTTATTGACTTTAGCAAAAGTTTTAATTATTATTGGATACCCTTCCTTCGTTATCTTAACAATGTATTTTTTTCACTTTTGAAATCTAATTTTTTCATTCTTTACGTAAGTTCAAACGAAGCAGGAATCAAATTTTGAGTAATTGAAGCAATTGAATATAAAACACGGACCTATGACATAAGGTTTATTTTTCAATAACGTTATCTCGTCTCGTCATATAATACGGCCCAACATTCTTTAATATTCAAATAAGTGCAGAACATGACACTTTTGACCTTTGATCAATTCACTTTTATGGAGAGAAGACCTTTATATTTACAACTTCGACCGTGACCTCGCCTTTTCTCCGCTACTCTTCAAATGGGGCGTGGCAGAGGATAAAAGCAACTTTTATTACTTGTTTCCTTGTGTAATAAAACTGTTGTCTTATTTCTAGTTATGACTTCATCTGGGCTCGTTTGTCATGCGGAGCAATTTTGTGGTTCAATAAATTAAACATAATTTTCTTTTTATTGCGGTACAAAAACAATTTGACTCGTGACTGTTTATGCTTGTTTTTGACGATACTCTCAGCATGGTAAGTGATTATGTGGTCGAATATGGTAAGCACACAAAGACTGAAAGGGAACTGGCAAATTGAGAGTGGTAGCCAGGCAGGCGGGTACTATAAAGTACCCTACCATCATTCTATGGTTTCGTTTACTTGCCTTTACTGGAACCAAAAGTATAGTGGTTGAGACTAACCCCCTTATCTAATCTAATCTAACTAATATTATAAAGAGGAAAGATTTGATTGTTTGTTTGTTTGTTTGCATTGAATAGGCTCCGAAGCTACTGAACCGATTTGAAAAATGCTTTCACTGTTGGGAAGCTACACTATCCCCGGGTGACATAGGCTATATTATATTTTCAAAAGAAATTGGGATCCTTACTAAAACTCCAATAATGTAACCAAAGGTGTAAAAAAATTACTTAAAATATTCTTTAAATCGCGTGCGATGCGAAAACTATTGATGATAGAATAAAATAATGTACTACGATTTTGTAGAACACATCATTATTTACAAAAAATGTAGCGACAGTATATGTCTAACTATTATAGTAATGCCACAATAAGTGTTCTTTTATTTTAAAAAAATTCATTGATATGCCGCCGCTACAAAAGGCTCTTTATTTGTATCTTGGTATTAATTCTTATCAAAATAAATGACTTCATATTCAAGACTGCTTCAATGCCTTTATATAACTTTTTGAATTATTCAATTCGGACATTCCATTCGAAAGATATCACGAGTTTAAAAATGTAAGTATTAGAACGGGAGGGTGGCTTTTTTAAGCCACCTTCCCCCTACATAGGCACAAGGGTGGCGGACTCGGGGAGTCCCATCAACATCGGGCCCGAGTAGTGGAGCGTGTGTTCCCGCACGCTACTCAGGAGGAGATGGCGGGGACAATTGCTCCGGTCTCTGCCGTCAACGAAGAGGAGGCCTCCGATCAGGCCGTCGCTGCTGGATACGCGCACGAATGCTTCGGCGCCCCCGTATATCCAGCCCGTAGCGACAGGTAGGAACGCCGTGGGGTTTTAGTCAGTAGGAGTCTGACATAACCCGGCCGCTCCCCCCGGAGTGCCCGAGTATGCATGAGGATTTCCCCACGTAAAAAAAAAGGTAGGGTAGGGTAGGTTAGGGTAGGGTAGGGTTTAGTCTGCCGCCCATCAATATCAGGCCCGAGTAGTGGAGCGTTTGTTCCCGCACGCTACTCAGGAGGAGACGGCCGAGACAAGAGCTCCGGTCTCTGACGTCGACGAAGAGGAGGCCTCCGATCAGGCCGTCGCTGCTGGATACGAATATATGTGAATATATATGAATTAGGATTTCCCCACGTAAAAAAAAAGGTAGGGTAGGGTAGGTTAGGGTAGGGTAGCACCACAGGTTAGGGTAGTATAATTATAAGTTAGTTACGACGGGCATTATTTAATGTAGTTCTTTTTTTACTGTTTATAGGCCTGTGTTTGACCGCAATCTCACCATGGTAAATGATGATGCGGCCTAAGATGGTAAGCACACAAAGTCTAGAAGGAGCTGGCTCTCAAGTGCAGCTGTCGGAACACACCGAAAAATGCTTGGCGACAGATTTTCAACTTGAGAGTGGTAGCCAGCCAGGCGGCTACTACAAAGTACCCTACCACCGTGCTATGTTTTCCTCACGATGTTTTCCTTCACCGAAAGCTCAAGCTCTCTGTAGGATACGAACCCAGGACCTTCGTCTCGGCATCCGAGTCACTACCACTGAGCTATCATCGCCTTAAAAATAATGACGCCTGATAAAGTTTGCTTTTTACAGAAAATCATTATCATTTATATTTTAAAAGATTCGAAATTAGCAAGAAACGGTAGTCCCGATACCGTGACGGGGCGGACTAAGGCGGGCGCGGGCGCACAAATCTATCGACACCTCATTACGACATTGCACCCGTGCGAAGCCGGGGCGGGTCGCTAGTAGTAAATATACATAAAGACAAAATATAGACAAGAAATAATTAATAAATTAATGAATATATTAATAAGAACATGGTATTCATTTTATAGATAAGTACAAGTTTTTTAAGTAACATAAATAACTTAATCTATATTAATTATATGCGACAGATTATTCTAAGTAGATTTTATTTAAAAACATTACTTATTTGCTGCATGAAGCGATGAGGGCGATTATTAAATAAATCAATAGCGGCATTGTTAAGAGCTCATTGTAAACGCGACACATTCTAGTAATGGGATTGTAAAAAGATGTGTTATTTAAATATATAAGTATGTTATTCATTATCGCATTAAACTTCACATGATGAAGATACTATAATATTTTATTTTAAGATCACAGCACTATACTAGGAAAAGAGAAACAACTATCGTCACTTTCCATCTCTTTCACTAGTATAGCACTGTCTCATTGTTCTTAAGATAAAATATCATAGTATCTCCATCATGTAAAGCGAGCTTTAATCTTGTTAGGTATTCGTTTTCTGGTACATACAAATAATAACGTTGTATAAATAACAACACAGACTACCTCGTTACTCCATATCATTTCACAATTTGCACTCTCTTACACTTTCATCGCATGAAACCTCATAAAACCAAAATCCAAGATAGGAAACTGCAATATCAGTAATGATATTCATAGACTGCACTCGAATCTCGTATAATAAAATTAAATTAGGGTCCGACATCGTAAATATATCGTCACAAGAGAGTTAATCACGTAAACAACGTATCTGGTTACGTTACCACGTAGTGCAACGTTGAAGGGTCGTTTATCTTAGAGATTGTCTGGACTTTGTGTTGGTTGGATATTTGTTTTGTTTGTTCGTTATCGAAGCTTGTAGTATTTAATGACCGATTTATATTCGGCACGTATAGTAGTTAGATGAGTGAGTACCCTTTATAATGCACAGTAACGATTGAATACTGGCCAGTTATAAGTTATGTTGGCTTAAAAATAGGTTTGACACCTTTCCTTAAAAGTTATTCTACCAATTAATAAGACGCCGATCCCACAGAAAAGAGTTCTAGAGTTCCGCGTTCTGAGTTCTGAGTTCCGCGTGCACACAGGAAGCAGTCTAGAGTTCTAGAGTTTGCAATATTCGCTACTGATCACGCGTCATACACGCGCCGCATAGCTTACAGTGAACGCGGAATGCAGAACTAGAACACCGAACTCTAGATCTGTGGGATCGGCGCCTAAGAAGAATTTTCCAAAAGACTGTGACAATCGTTTAGTTAAGACAATAATAACATCAAAAGTCATTAGTTCTGTTCATTTGTTTTTGACAAAATAAAGAATTTGACAAATTTTCTAATTTCGATTTAAAATCAGAAAATGTATACGCCAGTTTTAAAGGATACTACTGCCTTGTCTCCAAACTTCTCTCTGCCACATCATCAGCATCTATCTACAGTCATCGACTGATTTACATAAGCCTATCAGAATAGATTAAAAATCTTTTGATAGTCTATTTTCTGCATCCGATGTTCCGAAATGTAGCAAATAAAACGGTGGCATAACTAAAACTGGAGTATCCCCTTTATTAGCCATTTTAGACGTACCCATAGCAATACAAACTCAGTTTCGGCTGATCAGATTGGGCCCTATTACGATGGACAGTACATCGCATCGGTTGAACATGTAAGCGTGGATCTGTTAATCGATTTTCCATGTTTTTGGGGCACAGTAAGTTTGGAAATACGATCTGTATGTATTGTTTATCGATAGCAATGTCTCTCGATGGTGAAATATAAAATAAAAAGTATTAAGGCTGTAAGGTGATGCCTAGATATCCATCAATGGAAATCCAGTAACTTTTTAATTTTCACCATACACTTATCACATCACACTGCAATCTTTTTTTAACCTATGAAAAAACGGAGGAGGTTTACAAGTCGACACGTATATTATTATTTTTTTCATTTATGATCATCACGCATAACTTTTTACAGAGTTGTCCGATTTTGATAATTCTTTTTGTATTGGATAGGTGTTCCTCGAGTTGGTTCCATATAAATTTGGATAAAAAAAAACCTATGTCGTATTTTTTTTTGTAATATTTGTTTATACCCGACTGCAACCCCTTATAAAATTCAAGTTATATTCAAAATTATTTTTTGCTTTCGGTGGTTTATTTTTTTTTAGCACGAGTGGCTAAAAATTCCTCTTTCCTACTAACAAGAAAACCTCCACAGAACCTACTCTGCAGGTAAGGATCACCCGTCTCACTTTGACATCGGATCCACGAGGTAACGAGCACTTTAGTGTGGGTGTGTACATCGATATGAAAAAACCCTAGATTCACAATAGGAACGATTTCTGCATTCAAGATAAGTGATCAAAAATACACGGAAATCAAATAATTATGTTCTCATGTTATGCTTCGAATGATTTTTAATTATCAATTTAACTGTAAGGTATAATATAATTACCATTTAAAATGATGACTTTACAAATCACCATTTCATACAAAACTAAAACATCGTTTGGACATTTGTTAAAAAGTTGATATTTTGGAGTCATCATCCCTATTGTTATACTAAAAGTAAGTAAGCATTTCGTAGTTTCTTACAGACAAATGACACGCCTTAATTTATGAAAAAAAGCGAACATAAATTTTGTTAACTTTAATTTTGTTTTCAAGAAAACGAGTGATAAAATACGTACTTTCTAATTCATTAGTTTTAAAATGTAGTGCCATTATTAAGTAGCATATTTTCGTGAATGTGATATTGGTTGTACACTAACTCTTTTTGTTTACAATGTATTTTTATTTTTATGTGTTATCAATTGTTTGTTTTCCTAAATAAATAAAAGTAAAATAAATAAATAAAGCTATATTCTTAATTAAAATTACCGATCATATACCCAAGCAGGCAATGGACTTGAATCGGCAAGGGAAACGTAAGCGTCCCAAATAAACCTGGGTGCCTAGACAAGATGGTTGGTGACAATCGTCATCGTTAGTAAACGATCAACCTTTGTATGGTATTGACATTTCAAATCAAAATATCACGTGATTTTTAACAATCTCTTATGTCAATCCCATACAAAGGTTGATCGTGTACTAACGATGACGATTGTCGACTACCATCTTGTCTAGGGGGGCTGGCGATGAACTTTGCTTGACGAAGCGAAGAAGATCGGGAAGTCTTGGAGTCAGATCAAGCGCAAAGCTCAAGACCGATCGGGATGGAGAGTTTTTGTGGACGCCCTCTGCCCCATCTAGGGGACACAGGATCATAAGTCAAGTAAGTCTTAATTAAAATGAAAAAATGTTTTAATTTTTTACGGCAGACATTTAATATTTTCTACTCTACTTTATATGACCCACCAAGTGCGTGTCGGGTTCCGTAGTTTGCTCGGTTTCAATAAACAAAAACGAATCGTTTTGCTTACCAATGGTAGGTATTTTTATTGCCAAACTGGACATATAGATCATTTTGTAAGCTAATATTACCTGTGATAGCTACTTCCATATTGGAGGGTCTGCTATGTAAAGCTTTGAGATCTTTGCTTCATTATTAGTAAACATATAAGAGTCCTTATTTTAATAAATCTTAACCGATACCGGTCCGTAAATTATTGAAACCGGGCCTTAGAAGGGAGCTATTTACTACCTGTTTAACACAACTAATAACTTCTCCTAAGTATTATTCAATGGAATTTGTACAAACTTTTCTATTGTTGGTATGTTTTGCAAGTTAGTCGACTACCTATTACTCATTAACCTAAAGTTTACTTATCTGTGATAGTTTTTCTAACCATCGCTAATATAATTACAGCTGCCGTGAATCGTTTAACAATAAAAAACAACCGTTTTAAAAAAAATGCACATTAAAGATTTATATTTCGTAAAACGGATCTCAGAATCGTAAAATGGTTTTCTCACAACTCTAATATTTTTGAACAACCAATTACATACCGGGATATACGGAAAAAAATCCGAACGTGTAGGGGAGGAAAACAAAAAAAAAACACGATTTTATTTACCACTGTGTCTTGATATGTCAAATTACACTAAAATATATTATATTAGTTTAGGGTCGGCAACGCCCGAGTGATACCCCTGGTGTTGCAAGCGTCCATAGGCTACGGTAACTGCTTACCATCAGGCGGGCCGTATGCTTGATTGCCACCTAAGTCTAAAAAAAAAAAAAAGACCATGGGACCGTGGGGGTCCGAAGCTCGCCGTTTTGCTCGCACCTTGTCATCAAAATTGATCGAGACCTCCGGAGACCAGCGGGCGGGGAGCTTTTTCCGCCAACGCGTCAGCTTGGCTATCCAAAGAGGAAACGCTGCCAGCCTTCTGGGAACCCTGCCGGAAGCAGCGGCAGGCTTGAGGAAATTTTCCATATATAGATTGTATTTTGTACATATTTGTTGTAAATAAAGACAGTTGTAGCTTTCCATATATATTTGTTACTCTTTTTCAAACTAATAGTGAAGTCATATCAATCTAACGTGAACGCGTTTATAGGAATTTCTTATTTACCGTGCATCTAGACTATTTTACATCAATGTACCGACTTTAGTCGAGTATGTTTGTTGTGTATTTATTACTCTGGACCTATACGACGTAAAAAATGTCTCTGCTCCGGAAATGAAACGTTAGAGATGTAATTGGGTCTCAGTTTACAATGATTCTTCAACAAGGTGCCTTTCCACGCTTTATTTTGGTAAAGTGATATCTACTAAGTATTATATTATACTTTTAGTCAGAACTCTCTTCATAGCTATAAACTTAACTAGTTTACACCCGCGGTTTTACCTACGTTCCCGACGAATCTTATGTGTTCCTGGGATAAAAGTATTCTATATGTTATTCCTGGTCATGATAAAATATAAGTTCATTGTTAAAAAAAACATTTTTAATACAAGCTTTTTTGTGTGACTGTACTTGCATTGTTATCCAGTACACTAACGTATACCAAAATACAAGTCAATCCGACCACTGGAAGTGGGTGAAATTCGACATGCAAGACACAGTAACAAACGTAACAGCGGGTGCTGCGCCCACCCGGTGCAGACCAGCCGCGCCCTGCACGAGTCCCGATGCGCCCGGCGCCCCGCCGCTGCTGGCACTGGTGCCTGCGACCGCCCTCTCGGCGTGCCGCTCAGCTGCCTCCAGCGCTAGCGCCAGCTCCACCGCCCTTTTGTAGTCCAATGTGGGTTCCGCAAACAGGCGAGATCTCATTTCTTCACTACGCAATCCCGACACAAACTGGTCTCTAATGTTCTCTTCCAGTGTAACTCCAAAATTACAATATGACAGATGTTTTAAGCTCTGAAGGAATGCGCCAATGGTCTCGTTGTCTGTCTGTCGTCTTAGACGAAAAACGTGCCTTTCGGCGATCTCAGATGTTTTCGGCTCCAGGTGATTGCGAACTAATGCCACCAGCACTTCGAACTCCTTATTTTCTGGATGTTCAGGCGCGCACAAGTCACACATCAGCTCGTAGGTCGCCGCTCCTACATGCGTAACTAAAATGGCCACGCGTAGTTCCTTTTTAATTTCGTTTAACAATATATATTGTTCGACGAGTCGTATATACGCGTCCCAATTACTGCGCCTGCTTAATTCGAACTCGTGTAACTTTCCAAAAGGCATTTTGAGCTGTTTTCGTCACTTTTTCACCAATTCGTCGCCAGTTATGGTATATGAAATGAAACTCATGGACGGCAAATTTAAGACTGGTTTATTTACCAAAAGCAGGTGTACATAAAAAACTATTTATAGAATTGCAAGTTAAATAATAGCTTGTAATGATAAAAATGAAAGATCTACAGTAGATACAATGAAAGTTCTACAGTTGGTCCAATGAAAGATCTACAGTAGGTCCAACTCGACAAAATACCATTGCCATTCAGTGGAATAGGCACGCATCCAATGAGTGCTATTTTTATTAATTTAAATTATTTAGGTAATTTTAATCTTTGTCTTTTACTTTGAGTTTAATGTTAAATAAAAAGCACTTAATATCACAGTAAAGTTTATGTGTTTACAACCAAGGGATGATCCAAGTTAATTGTTTACTCTAAAATTTTATCAGATTTTGCTCGGATACTAACATAATTTCAGTCTGTTGGCAGGCCTCTTATTGTAAACATCTTTGAAGTTTCATGAAAATAATTCATTATTATTCGATAAAAATATGTAACCCAAAATTGTGTAAAGCGAAGATAGACATATGCGAGTGTAGGCAGAAAATGTCCTGCTGGTGATTTTATTTCATGAGGACCCAGAGCATTGGAATATTTATTTCGTAATTATGTTGTATGTGCTTAGATTTAATCACATTTATAGGGTTATTTACTGATTTATTTATTAATTGTTACTAGGATAAGGTTTATGTTAAAACCTAAAATGGAAAGTTGTTATTTAGAGAACATTCAGAGAGAGAGTTTGTGAAAGATATCATGTCTTAGGCGAATAGGAAGATTTGAAAAGAAAAGAAAAGAATGTGCATAAAATTACTGTTGAATTAAAATGATAATTTTAATAAAAGATGTTTGTTTTCGAGTCCAATCGAGTATTTATTTCACACCTTTTAAAATAAATAAGTCACGTAATACGAATTATTTTTATTAAAAGTTTTTTTACAAGATTTTATAAAACTTGCCTTGTTAGTAAGAATTTTGCAACTGAGTTTTAAAACAGTTATCCACGATTGAGATGAAATTTTGCATACACGTTAAGATTAGATGACAATACGAAATAAGTTTGTTTTTAAAAAGTTTTTTAAATTATTATATTAATTAAATTGTCAGTTGTAAAAAACTTTCGTTACTTTTCACGCAAAATTCACGCACAACAAAATATTTTAAAATGCATAAAGAATCTCAAATATACAGAGTGTATTTCGCATGGTAACGCAAACTTCGCGAAAAGGCTACACCTAATGCCACTAATCAAATTGTGAAAGTCATTCACCTCGCTAATGATCGGTTATAGAAATTGTCATTTTCGAGCGCGCAATGTATTGTGAATACCGCGATTTAAAAATTCAAAAAAAAAAAAAATTAAAAATTCAAAATCATTTATTCAAATAGACCTTCGCAGGCACTTATGAAAAGTCTGACTCTAATACTCTAATACCGGTTCGGAAGGTTGCATTTGCTGAGAAGAGCCGGCAATAAACTCAGCAATTACTCTTTTCAAAACAAGCTTAGATTCATTACATAATATTTACATTCTAATCGCACTGACAACAATAGCGTGCCCCGGCGCGGCCGCAAAACGACAAAGTAGACTGAATCTATATTTAATAAGTAAATAAATAAATGGCAAACTTAAGCAGACCAACCCCCACAAGCAGCACCTGTTCACAAGTATGACGCGTGTGGCAGCCATCGCCCTCCTCGCCATATTGGAGGGAAGTGAGCGACCCGTCACACGACGCCGCCGCAAGCAAAGGCCTTAAGACTGCGTATAAAGCAAAATAACAATCTTAGAATTGAAATTTAACCAAGTAAATAGTATTTAAATGAAAAAATATTTTTATATAGGTATTTTCATTATATACGCGAGGGTTCTGCCTGAGCAAAAACATAATGGAATGAAATTTCCTCGATAGAAAAAAATCACAAAGATACCTCTAATAATAATGAATTTTCGGTTTTATTCGTTCATGGTGTATCTAATTAACACAAAAATTCGATAAATAATATCACTAACATATGACCTAGGGCTGCTACTAACGATTTTTTAAAATATTCTATACTTTACGAGTTATTTAGATAAAAAGCGCTTAGTTCATTTTTGTTCCGCGGAACTATATGTACACCGAGCCAAGCTCAGTCAACCAGGGTACTATTAGAGTGATAAATAGAGTATGTGTATATAATAATAGATAATCGACGTTATTCAATAAGACTGTAGTAAAATTGTAGAGCAGATTCTATTTTATTTAACACGAATGTTTTTATTCGGATAAACTCGTAAATGACGTAATATAATTATAGACAGTGTGTGCTGAAGTATGCTCCAACCTTTTCGGCATAAGATGGCTTTTTATTTGATTTTCCCGTTTCATTTTTTTACGACAAACTGTACCGTACCTAACGTAGAATATGGTACTTTTCAAATATGTTTTTCAAACATTTTTATGATACCGTTTTATTGTTTTATAAAGAAATTATATTATGGTGCATCTACGCTACGCGAACCGAGCACGAGCCGTGCCTCTTCGTTTGTCACTCGCGATGTCAAACGATCCTACAACACAACACGAGAACTATGCGAATCCCTGTGTTCCTTAAAAACTGACAATTGGCGGAGTGCAACGAGCGAGAGCCAAATGCTCTTTCGAGCCTCGCATGTCCTATGCGAATTCATACTCCGCGTGTACCTACGGCTCGTGCTCGGTTCGCGTAGCGTAGATGCACCTTTATAAAACAACGTTTCTTAAAAGTATGTAAGTATTGGATCATGTAATTATGAAATGCAGACTTTAATTTAATTATTAAGTATGATTTGATGTAATAAATCATTATATTTATTTTCCTTTTGTACTCTTCTTCTAAATTTAGATATGTATATCAAGTAGCACAATGGAAAATCTCTAGTTACTTAATGTTGATTAATTATTTATTATTAAGAACTGAGACCAAAATAGAAGTATCAAATTAGTACAAGCCTCTAAAATTTAGAAAAGTGTAAAAGAAATTCTGGCACATAAAAATAAGGGTAATTTCACAATTAGTAAAATAAGCCCCTCCTAATTACAACGGTTCCGATGATTCATTAGTGAATTCAAAGGACAGAGGTATTCGGGCAGTTTCCTTTATGATAAATGACTCTAGTATTTGAATAATAACTTTTATTTTTATTTGATGCCTTCATTCCGGTTTTATCGAATCTATTTTTGATATTAATTTAAATTAAATTAAATTTAAATGTTATATGTCATCTTCTCTCACTAATATTAAAATGTGTAAGTTGGGATGTTTGCATTTGTATTTCAGATTTTTTGTGGCTCAATCACACATCAACGGCTTAACGGATTTGGATGAAATTTTGCATACAGATAGAATTATTCTGGATTAACATATAGGGTACTTGTTATCTCGGGAAAACAATAGATCTCTCAGTAACGGTGTAACCGCGGGGCGGTAGCTATCTGCAAATAAATTTGTGATTTTACACAAATATTACAAAATATTTGAGCAATTTCACATAATTTGGAATCGCTGCAATTTGTATTATTGTAGAACGCTACTAATAAGTCAAAGTAAGTTAAAATGTGATTCATATAATAGTTAGGGTCCCGTATCGAAATGGTAAAAAGGAACCATTGTGGTAAGACTTCAGATGTCTATCGCCACAATTCATTTGTTAAACACACTTGCCAGCATATTATTTAGGTAAAAGATTGGAAGATATATTTATTGGAAATTGGGTCTCATAATATGTTAAAATATGAAAATTGGATTATTAAGGGAAATAGGGTATCATGCAACCGTTTATATGCCCTATTTGCCTTAATAAGCTCGTGCTTTGTACATTATAAAAAAAATAAAAAAATAAAAAAAAATAACACATAACTTATTTATTTATAAGTAGTACCTACTTGACTTCTGGGCAAAAATATTTCAGGCCGTCGTCGGATTAAATTTAACATAAATATCATTTTTAATTTTGATTATATTTTTTTTGATATAGACTATAATCATTGTTTGTAATTTTTTGTTAAAAAGTTTCCTAGCTAAATTGTTGATTTAATTATTATTATTGTACGGAACTCTTCATATCCTCCGAGTCAAACTCAATTTTGCCTGGTTATTATAAATTACCTACGGCATGGATTATTTAGAAAACTTTCATAACTGTCATAATTTTGTGAAATAAATAAATATATTGTTAGGTAAAATTTTTGGGAACCAGTAAGCAAATGGCAGATTAAAACAAAACCTTGTTGTGTCTAGCTTGTGAATCATAAACTAGCTTCGGAACCGCGGTGATTCCCGAGTTCCCGGGAATAAACGTACACACTTCACAGGCCCATAACCTATCTCTATACAAAAAATCAGGCCGATCCGTTGCTCCGTTTTGCTGCGTGAATGAAAGACAAACATAATATTAGTTGGGTAAAGTGTGCTGATTTCCAACGACTTAATGACCTGCACCATAAAATCTAATTTTACGTACTCCAGTGAAAATTTGTTTCCTCAGCCACGTAGCATCCTCCCACGCAGGCTTCGTTTGTGTAAAGTTCTATAAATAGCTGTATATTGAAGGACGCGCCCTTCGGAGTCGTTCCTCAACTGTAAGTAGGTCACCAAGTTACGGTCTTGTATGATATTGAACTTGAGCGCACGTTCGTAGTTGACGACGTCTGAAGAGGCTTTACTTTTTTATTGGAAAAGTAGTTAAATAATAAGGATATTTCCGATATATTAATTTTGCTTTTGTGAAGTATATTTTTCAAATACCTATTATTGTGTTGGCGTCTATTATCGTATCGAAAATATATGATGACGGTGCCTAGATGGCATGATATACCAGAGCCATCGAGTGGAGATAAAGAATGTAAACAAACTTTCAATTTTTATTTAAAGAAATCATGTTCACCGTTGCTTTACCGAGCGTTTTCCTGTACCACGAATCACTTAACGACAGCTGTCGTCGACCAAATTGACGTCATTATTGCGAGAGATAATTATCGCTCGCTATCGTAATGTAACTCAGTAGAGGTCGATTGTTTACATATTATATCTACACTCAATGGCTCTAGTATAGTAGGGTCATGTATTGTACCTATGGACATTTCAGAATACCTGAACTTCCTAGCCACTTCACGCAGTGTATAATCAAGGTATCTATATGGCAAAGCTTTTATGTTATACGTTATATGGTCTAGAATTACTGTATTTTTTGTGGTAGCTCGACTGTTGCCAGTTTTTGATTTAAGAAACAAACATTTAAGTGGGCTGTTTTGTCCAATGGTACGTTACACGTTTCTACCTTTGGACAACCTTGTTTGTACCTTAGGACAAAATAAAACATAACATTTTATTATGAAATCAGTCTTGTAATAATCTTAAGTAAACTCTTATTATTAAGGTAACGCGTGAAATTAATGAACATAAAACTTAGAGTTTTATGTTCATTAATTTCACGCGTTACCTTAATAATATATTCATAAATAATCTTTAGTATTCATGTAGGAGCTTTTTAATTAATTAGGCCTACTAAATATTCAAACAAAAGCTTTTCTTCTTCATCAGAAAATACCTATTTTACTGCGTAATTCGGTGTGAAAGTTATTAAATTTGGTGCAGAACTGCTTCGAATAGTTTTAGTACCTGTGGACACGTCCACAGGTACAAACGCAGCCCTGTCCCAAGGTACAAACAATACAACTTTGAAAAAAAACTTAAATAAATTTGTTTTAAGTTAGAAACTCTTTTCTTTACTTGTTGAATTGTAAATAGAACTAGCTATAGATAAGTTACTGATATTAATTTGTAAAATATAAGCATGCATTATTCAAGTAAAAGTAATCAGAAAAATCATGAAAAACTTACTTTTTAACACAAAAATTTTCAAAACTACCTCACGCTACAAACAACACCGGTTGGGTCACGCCACTCACTGGTGTTACATACTAATAAAAACGCTACCCAAATGGTACGATGTTATATTTTTAATGCTGTCAGTTTTTTTATTATGATGAACGTCCAAAGGTAAAAGCGTCCATAGGTACGATACATGACCCTACCTGTTTGATTGGCTACCTAGAATTTCTGCTACAGTGTACCCGCAGAGTGGCAACAGATTTATATTGTCATATAATGTAAAGTAACCATTGTAAAAAAAACTCAGCTAACTCATTTGGCATTGTCAGTTAATTGTAGTAGCAAAGGGCCCGTAATCTGGCAGGATAACTTGGGGAAGAAAGGTTTCCGAGTCAAATTCAAATTCAAAATTATTTATTCAAATAGACCTTCGCAGGCACTTATGAAAATTCTGACTCTAATTCTGTAATACCGGAAGGTAGCATTTGCTGAGAAGAGCCGGCAAAAAACTCAGCAATTACGCTTTTCAAAATAAGCTTAGATTCGTTACATAATATTTATATTCTAATCGCACTGGCAACAATTGCGAGCCCCGGCGCGGTGGCAAAGCTACAAAGTGGACTGACTCGATATTTAATAAGTGGATAAATGCAGACCAGCCCAAAAAGCATCACCTGTGTGGCGAGCACCTACTAGAAAGCATCAAGCGGAACGTCCCCACCATGTAGACAGAAGAACTGTTGTTGAGGTCGTTCGTTGTGAAAATCAACGGCATAAGTTAAGCGGATTGACTATTATGATAAATGCTTAAATAAAGGTAACTTACCCCTGGTGTTGCATAAATACGCCAAGGGTGGCCAAACTTTTGACCTATGAGATCTAATTATGTTCAAAAATATTTCATGCGGTCGAATGCAAAGTAGGGTTTAAAAATGCGAAATGAAACAGTTTTTAGAAGTTAGAATTTATTATCCAATGAATTTCACTTTAAGAATTCTAGATTGCGTCTTTGGGTGGAAGTTTGGCATTGCATCATCATCATCATCATCATCATCTGCCTGCCCTGCTCCCAATAATTTGGGGTCGGCACAATATGTATGCTTCTTCCATTCGTCTCTTCTATCCGTCATACTAGCATTCACTCCTTTCTTACCCATGTCAAGTTTCACACAATCCATCCATCTCTTTTTTGGTCTTCCTCTTCGCGTATATCCATCCACTTTCATATTCATATTTTTTTTAGTGACGTGGCTTTCATTTCTCCTCATAACATATCCATACCAGGATAAACGGTTCCCTCTCAACTTTTCAGTCACTGGCGCTACTTTCAAGCTTCCCCTTATTATCTTATCCATTCTTGTCACTCCACATATCCATCTCAACATCCTCATCTCAGCTGTATGTAATCGTCTTTCAAGTTTGGCATGGCATGTCCACAAGTAATTCATACTGCGCAGTGAATTTAAGTATCTATATTTAAAATGTATTTTTTTTCTCTTTTTCTTTATTTTTATCATCTAAATTGCCTTCGCCATCGAGCGGTCAACCTCTTGGCCACCACTAGGCTATGGTAACTGCTTACCATCAAGCGGCTTCAATGCTTGTTTACCCCGTGGTTTTCCCATTGGAGTACAGCATGAGGTTCTTCAAA
Organism: Polyploca ridens; assembly: GCA_951394255.1. Taxonomy (NCBI): domain Eukaryota; kingdom Metazoa; phylum Arthropoda; class Insecta; order Lepidoptera; family Drepanidae; genus Polyploca; species Polyploca ridens. The sequence continues at coordinate 9,808,658 of OX596263.1, read as the reverse complement.
AAGGGTGTGAAGAGATTTCTTCAGGGTCGGCAACGCGCGAGTGATGCCCCTGGTGTTGCAAGCGTCCATAGGCTACGGTAACTGCTTACCATCAGGCGGGCCGTATGCTTGTTTGCCACCTTAGTGGTATAAAAAAAAAAAAACCTTTACTAAAATAATATTAGCTTTGTGTGTTATTTAGTGATGTACAGGATCAAGAAATCCTCCTAGAATGTAACATTACATTATCAACCGAAATGATGTAAATTTACATCAAACCTAATGGAATAAGTAGTCCTTCTGGTAATTTCACGGCAAATTTCGTCGACATAGTATATTCAATTGTGTCAAGTCCGTAAATTATTAAATTAAACAATATTTTCGTTAACAAACTGTATGCGACAATATTTTATGTAAACAATGTGGTAATTGAAACAGTTGTGTATTTAAGCATTGATTTATATCCAGCTGATGCAGACTTTTTGAAGAATAAATGTTTTTTTTTTGTGAGATTAATAGCGCCCGCAGTTGTTGGTGATTGCAATCGGGGGGCACGGCAGTGCCCCCGCCGAGTCGAGCGCGAAGCAAACACTGCCGTACCATCCTTTACTGGAACCATTTCGCCGCATTTTCAGGCCCCTATTTGAGAACCTCTGGATAAGACCCGAACGCAGAAATTTTCGTCATCCAGTAAGCTATAATCACATACTTAAAATCCAGTTGTGTGATTGGCTGTGAACGGCCAAGTCACACAACATTAACTATAATAATAAAGAAATCGCAGTAAGGAACCTTAGACTTGGCACGACTTTGTCTAGATTTCATTACTTTTTAGAGATAAACAAGCAGCTCCATCGAGACTTGGCTAGTTTTTTACAGAATGTTTTTGATGGGATATACTTGATTGCTCCTACGCATTTTTTTGTACTGTTTATAGGCCTGTGTTTGACCGCAATCTCACCATGGTAAGTGATGATGCGGCCGAAGGTGGTAAGCACACAAAGCCTAGAAGGAGCTGGCTCTCAAGTGCAGCTATCGGAATACACCGAAAGGTGCTGGGCGACAGATTTTTCAACTTGAGGATGGTAGCCAGCCAGGCGGGTACTGCAAAATACCCTACCACCGTGCTATGGCTTCCTCACGATGTTTTCCTTCACCGAAATCTCAAGCTCATTGTAGGATTCGAACCCGGGACCTTCGTCTCGGTACCCGACGTCACTACCACTGAGCTATCATGGCCTGAAATGTGTATAACGTGTGACGGAAAAGGTATCCATATAAAGTGCACGACTTCTTTGGATGATAACAAACTGTACGGCAAAGGTTTTTATTACAAGTAACGTGAAAAGATCACCCGTTGACACCTGATGACACGTTGGTTATGATTTTGATATGAATTCTTTGAGTAATTTTTTTTGAGCTGAAAGTTTTTATATGGAGTCTATACATGTATTGTAGTGTTCACCCCTTTCAGATACATACATTATTTCCGTTACAAGCCGTACGTAATATGTCGCAAGAATAATTATCTTTGCTTAGGTTTGTGTTCGACAAAAATTTCACCGTGGTAAGCACTTGTGATATGATGTATCTCGTTTTTTTATATATATACCTCACTAGCATTCCCCTCCGTTTCGCCTGATCCCCTATTTACCCCACCTTAGAGCTTGAATTTTTTTCTTATTTGCCTTCGGATCACTTCATCATCATCGAGGGTCCGGCTAAGGCAAGATTATCTGCCACCCAGCTGTGACGGCCCCGCTCCTGCGTCGGATCCTGTCTGCACCTTCGTGCCACTTACAAGACGGGGAGTGCCGGACTTCGCGAAGTAAAAATTTGGCGGGCCATATAATCCTTGTGTAATATTATACTAATATATTTATTGTGTTGACAAAGGAATTTTTATTTATAAAATCCTAACCGTCACACTGGCGCCCAACGTGGGGGGGGGACATGCTTACATTATAAAGAACGTGTTGTAGAACTTCATGTATCTAGAATCTGCTGTTTTTCTTTATGTTTTATTCAAATTCAAATTCAAGCATTTATTCAAATTAGGCCCTGATAAGGCACTTATGAACGTTAACAAATGGCTCTACATTTATTACTTTCATATATACCTACCCCCCTAGACAAGATGGTTGTCGACAATCGTTATTCTATTTCAAATTGAAGTATGCCCAATGCGTGTCACGTCCGTTCCGTTAGTGTCACGCCCGCTCCATCTGTCTTGTACTCTTGTAGCTGGCCAGCACATCGCCTAATACCTTAGTTTGTGAGGATGTTTAATGTTTGTTATTCTTTCACACAAAAGCTACGGAACGAATTCAGATAAAATTTGGCACACAGATAGAAAATGTTCTGGATTAACACGTAGAGTACTTTTTGACTCGGAAAAACAATAAGTCCCTCGGGAACGCGGGTAAAACCGCAAGGCAGAAATAGTGAGCTATAAGGAAATTTACAAGAAGCTTAGTAAATATTTATCTGTTGTCTTGAAAAAGACGCTTGCCTGTAATTATCTTATTAAATGAACAATGCCCAACGTGCCAAGGTAAAATTGATAAGCAATACCGCAGGATAAAGTGCTGTTAAACAGTAAATACAATAATATTCTTACTGTAAGCACCCAATACACCGAGGAAATTAACTGGTATACCTACGCGAAAATAATTGTACACATAGATATATGAACTTTTAGACTTGACAAGGTGTTTTAATCTGAGTAATAAATGTCTGGATATGACCATCGAACAGTTAACCCAAAGAAGCGCAATGACTTTAATTTCCCCTAATTCCCCACCACCGGCAATGCACTCTGATTGGCTAATTCAATGACACTCTATACATTTAGATACAGTGATTGGTCGATACTGTTAATAATCAGTGCAAAAGCACTTACTAGTTTCGGAATTGGATTGCTCGGTATTACTACTCTAAAGGTATATTTTCCTCTATGGTTTGAACTTATATTAAGCGTCCCTAGTCTTTGAAACTAGGAACTAATTTCGCTAAATAAGTTTAAACTTCGCAGTAAAGAAATTTGAACTTCTTAAATTAATCTTGCCAGTTAAGACGAACTCTGGAATTAATGACAGTAGTTCTTGAAGATTTAAATACCTGATACCCAAGTCTGGTATTACAATTCTTATTGTAATACTTTAAGAACTGTACTACTACTGAACTGTAGAACTGTCAGTGGTTGTCAAATTTATAGATAAGCATACGGCCCGCCTGATGGTAAGCAGTTACGGTAGCCTATGGACGCTTGCAACACCAGGGGTATCACTCGCCCGTTACCGACCCTGAAGAAATCTCTTTCAAACCCTTTTTGAAGAACCCCATGCTGTACACCATTGGGAAACTACGGCAGGGAGCTCATTTCTACAGTCCAACAGTCAGAGTCAGTTATAATACAATGTTGATGATAAAATTGCTTTTAAATAAATTGTGGCTTTATTTTGTACTGAACTGAAGATCTTGAAATTATCGACAGATTTTATTGAAAACTTATCATTCGTCGACACTTTTGAACTTACATGTACTATCAGAATATCACCACTCTTTTGCTGGGTACAGTTTATACCTACGACAAAGTAAAATAGAATTGACACAGAGCAAGCTATCAATGCAATTCTACGTTTTCGTATAAGGGTTAATACAAAGGTTGATCGTTTACTCATCATCAGCCATTTTTAAGTCCACTGCTGGACATAGGCCTCTCCCAGAGCGCGCCACTCCTTCCGGTTTCTTGCCAACCGCACCCAGCTCAGTCCAGCCACTTTTTTGAGGTCGTAGGTCTATCGGGCTGGGGGCACCCCACACTACGTTTGCCAAGACGCGGTCCCCACTCTAAGACTCATCTGCTCCATCGACCGTCGGTTCTGCGACAGATGTGACCGGCCCATTGCCACTTCAGCTTGCTAATTCGTTGAGCTATGTCGGTCACTTTGGATGACTTCGTTGCGGATTCTATCCTTCAAAGAAACTCCGAGCATAGCTGTTTCCATAGCTTGCTTGTGACTTTAAATTTTTGGACCAGTCTATGCGTCAGTGTCCACGTCTCGACTCCGGAGGCAGGACGCATTGTATACCTTTGTTTTGAGACTCTGCGGTATAGGCGACTTAAAGATATGACGAAGTTTTCCAACGATGTTTTTACTAACGATGACGATTGTCGACAACCATCTTGTCTAGGGGGGCAGGCAATGCAAAGAAAGTCTTGCCGCGTTGTAGTAAGGTATAATTTAGCATGTGCAAACGAGGTACATTTGCTCGAGGTACGTTAGTACTATTATTTATTCTGTGCTCGAGCTTCGTTGATACTAAATAAAAAACTAAAAAGCTAGTTTTGCTCATTATCTCCGAAAATGAATAAATATTTATGTAATATATATACATCTACATATCTACATTTATTCATTATTACTGTTTCTCTTTGCTCAGTCCTGACAGTCTTATATTCCAGCGAGCTTTGTTTAAAATTCAGGAAAACATAATATTATATGTATGAAATACAATGTTTCCATAATGGTAGTAAAATATTCACATGCTTTAATTAGTAATTATGTGTCGTGTTACATTTTAGCTACCCCTTTTATGGATTATTTGTTTTAGAGATTTTGTGGAATAGTTTTGATGTCAAAAATACCTACCTCTCTCGCTCTAATGAACTTGAGCTTTCGGTGAAGGAAAACGCTGTGAAGAAACGATAGTAAGGTGGTAGGATACCATCGTTCTACTTTTTTTTCACAACCTCAAGTTGAAAATCTGTCGCCAAAGCACCTACGTAATGTTCCGGCGGCAATTGAGAATTAGTTTGCTTCTATAGGCTTTGTGTGCTTACCACCATCGGTTCATCATCACTTCATTCTCATTAATCAAAGGGTACAGATTCCTTTAAATGTTTTAACCCTTGATTGACGTTCTAGAATATGGACCTAAGTGCCTGTCCAGAAGGGATGAAATCGCGGCGATTTTAAAATACAGTAAATCGCGTGCACTTTCCCGCGAGAGAATCGTGGCGAAATCGCCCCTTCTGGACAGGGTCTAAGCCGCCTATTGTAAGCTTTGAGATGATGAAAGAAAAAAAAAATTCAGTTCTAAAACTTTCCAAGCTCTCAAGTACAGTGATCACAGCATGACTCCCACCCGAACATTAAATGAAACAATCGACCGAAAGCGTCTGTACGCATTCCGTCTCCCGAGAGCGCCATGTGGTCGTCATACCTAGCCAGGTAAAGGTTCTACTACATTTCACTGACTAGCTGGCTATCTAGCCGCCTTGTAGTCATAGCCATTTTGTTTATGGATGGGTTTATGTTTACCACATGCATGTGGTAAAACATGAACCCAGTCCATACACAACTAATCTTTCTCTCATCTCTCCTTTGCAACTGTCCGAACATACCGGTAAGTGTGACGGTGTGGTATGCACTGACGTACTGCTGAGTTTTTAACACTGATTTTCTGCAAACATCGTCAGCAAAGTCTTAAATAAATGTCTTTTCATCTCAAATCAAAACCAAAAGCACGTAAAGTCCGCCATTTCCAAAAAAGTTAAGTCCGGTACTTGGCCCGCGTGCTATGGCCTCGATCCATCTTTACCTCCATCTACATTAACCTGTTGATTCTCGAAAGATACGCGCGTCCCATGATAACAATGGAATCAATTACTGCTATTTCCGCGATACAATGTATTTAAAAATAGACGACTAAATAAAACCTCTTTTGAAAAAAAGAACACGATAAGAAAAACCACTAATAACAGATTCTGCGCGTACCTTAACAACTAACCAACAGAGCAATTTCATTCGATTATTATTTGGTGTTTATTTAGTGTGAGCTATTATGTTTGAGGGGAAAATAAGACGTTCCAGGAAAGGTCAAGTTAGAAACCTTCATATTAGATTGAAATGGGAACGTGACTCGGGCTATTGGTTTGCTACATTAACCATACAATTGATTTGTGAAATAATGCCTATGTAAATGTTATTACGGCCGATAATTTAATGAAAATATTTTTTCGAACACTTGAGGTATGACCATTTTTGCCCTCACCTGAAAGCATGACCAGGAAATTCATATTTTTAAGTCTCATTCATAAATTAGAACTAGATTGTTGATGTTATTCTAGACTTGATCAAAGCTGCAGTTTAGAATTGAGTTCAAAAAAGCTATACATGATGATTTTTTTTGCAGTCAGTGAGGGCAACTTCTGAACTACAGGTCTTAGAGAAAAACGCTGAAAGGAACTCCGAGCTGAATTTTGAAGAAAATAAAAATGCCGTTAAAAAAAGAAAAATAAAATGTTTATTAGTTTTTTCAAAAAAATTCTATTCTTTTTCTGCTTCTTATAAAAATTGACCTCTAATTGTTTTTCAGAATGCTAAGAGCTAATTCTTTATGGCTAAACATAGTGCGAGATTTGCTCCACCTCGTCAAACTTTAAGTAGGTTAAAACCATGGTCAAGGAAAATATAAAATAATATTTTGGATAACCTCTAGCAACTTCAGAGCAAGATTGTCATACATAATTTTGTTCGTATAGTGATATCGAAACAGAACATTGAAAAAAAAAAATGTTTTTTTGAAAAATTCCATATTTCCGAAAATACTATTTTTTTAAATAAATTTAAATTTTAATTTATTTTCTTTAAAATTCAGCTTGGGGTTCCTTTCAGCGTTTTTCTCTAAGACCTGTAGTTCAGAAGTATCCCATACTGGCTAGAAAAAAAATTCAGCCTGTATTTGTACAAACGAGACAAGGATCTTTTTGTAAGTTGCCAAAATATGAACTAATAGAACAAACGAAGAACAGATCCAAAATGCAGGTCTAGTATGCTTTACAATTCATCATACGTAGCTTTTGGTCACGGCAGTTTTTGGCCTAGGCACTCCACCATATTACAACGATCATCGTCCTTTGACGTTCCATGAGAATGATATAATTTTAAAAACATAGTTTACAGTAACGTTATTTGTCTGAGATCTACTGTAAGGTCTTCAATTTTGAGTGGATTGCAGTTTCCCAAGGTGTACCGAATTTTAAACGGGATTACCTAAATATTTTTTTTCTTGAAATCTTTTTTCAGGTCAGCTCACCTGAAGTATTCTTCGAGTCCTCCATATTACATTTTGACCTTTAAGGTCAGGTAAGTAAAGTAAAATTTACAAAGGTAAATTATACTAACCGTTGGGCCCACACTGATTCAAACAATGAGAATGGACATAGCATTGTTGGACTTCACTTGATGTTGATCTTAGTTTTTGAAACTGTAAAGTTGTGCGAACATTTTACACATAATTCACACTATTCCTCGCTTAGGGGCAAACTACATTTATTTGCTACAATTTGTCATTTAATAAAGTTTCATATTTATTATGTTCTGGTTTTGGGTTATGATTGCAACTAGTCCTAGATTCGGTATATTTTTTATAATCACAACGATCGTATGCAATTTTTCAAAATGTAGACAAGAGGCAGCCTGCCAGTTTGGTATAACCATAAGATTCTTAGTATAACCTCAGAGTATATAAATACTACGTACAAGTATAACCCAATTTTTATAACTGTGCACCTTTCAAAGTCAAAATATTTCTTTTTTGTAAGCATTTCAGCAATAGTATTTTCACACGAGTTACGAGAAAGAAGCATAACGCTTTTGTATCATTTAAATTATTTAACAATTATTTTATTATGTTTAATTTTTTTCAAGTTATATTGTAGGTACAGTAATTTAAATGAAGCTATTTTTTTATAAGTGTTCTACTAAATCAAAATGGTCTCATAATGAACAAAAATAATTTTAGTTCAAAATTGACAACTAAAACATCATTGTGGCACGATTGTAGTTTGAGTAGAAAATCATCGGAAAGCTATTATGGCGCCATTTTGACGATATTGTGTTAGTAGACTAACACCAAAACGTAAAAACAGCGTCTAATTAAAAAAAAAACACTAGATAGCCTTTCCTATATATTTTGCTTTCAGGCTCTAGATTTTCAGGCTTTAGCTTTCAGATAAAACTTTGCAAGGAAAATCAGTTTTGGTAGTCTTATAGTCAAATCTAGGTTCTTTTTTATTTTGACTTATAACTTACTGTTTATATTTTTTTTAATAGAAGAATACACAAAACGTAGTTATGATATCACTCATACCGTTCCCTGTATTGATGTCTGGACCATCCCACGAAAATCTCTCGCAACTGAACCTATAACTTATGCATCAAATGCAACCTGAGAACCGTGACATGGCCCACCGCATCATGCTTGCAAGATTGCAATGATGGTGTGACCATGCTGGACACCGTTTAGTTAGTTCAGTGTAGAGACATCAAACCTGTCGACGGACGTAGTTCTAAGCTCTTTGTAATATTCGTTAATAAATTCGTACTTACAAACCGAATAAGTAGTTTTTAAGAGGAAAGGATGGCTGCAAGAAATTTGGAAAATAGACTTTTAACATATCTATTGCTGTCGCGCTGTGCCCAAGCTATCCCGCCCGAGAGCGATAGAGATAACTACAACTTGGACCGATTATTTATACCTATTTAAATTTGACGAAATCGCTATTTCGGAATCCCCAGTTTTCTCCTCCAAAACTGGATCGATTTAAAAAACAAAAACAAGAATCATAATAAGAAGGGCTTTGGCTATGTCTGTCGGTTGTCCTTTGTTTTTTTTAGTTCGCTGGATGTCTGAATAAGGGCGTTAAAAATTGTAAGATTTTGTGATTTTAGAAGGCTCCTAATTCTATTATATCTTATAGTATTTAATTTATGGAGAAAAACAAAACCGAGGGACATACAGTTGTACCTACAGATTGCATGGTAAAATAATCATCGCTCTAGTGTCATTATCCAGAGAGGAAACTGAGGATTACGTTTGTATGGAAAAAACGCCACTAGTATTTCCTCCCGAAAGTAAACTAAGTACATACAGGACACAAACGTAAACAAAGATGTGATTGTAAAAATCATTATAAAACGTAAACAACGTGTTTACGTTGGCTCATCTTACAAAATGCCATATGGGTTTCTAAAAGATGACTTCTGGAATATTTCACGGTGTATAACGTGTGTTGCATTTCTATAGAGGTAAGTAATCCCTCCCACGTTCGTATGATATTGCTGAAGTCGGAAGTTAGCTAATGAAACGCTTAGGCCGACCTGAAGCGCAGTTCTGTATAACTTTCAAGGTGGGAAAAGTGCGAACAATGGTTTAAAGGATAGCGTACACTATGCTCTGGTTTCTGTATTTATTTTTCGATAACAAATAATTAATAATTTTGATAGAAATATGTTAATATGTGAGATTAAGTTATTTAGTATAGTTTAGTCAAAAGATAAATAAATAAATATCCTGGGACATTCCACACACAAGGCTATCTGATTCCAAACTAAGCAGAGCTTGTACTATGAAAACCAGATAACTGATATAATACATATACTACTTTTTGTTTGTAAATACATACTTAATATACATAATTACACCCAGACGCAGGACATAAATACATGTTCATGTGCACAAATGTGCATGTCCTGTGTGGGAATTGAACCCACGACCTGCGGCGCGATAGGTGGAGTCTTAACCAACTGCGCCAACTGGCCCATTAAAGATGGTTGTTGCAGTCCATTTCTTCTCAGGCGTCGTCCTAATTGTCTATGATCCTACGATCAAACGATGCGATTATTTCGCGCGATGAAAATGATCGTGCTTGATGTTTGTTGATTGTCTGTGCTAGCGCGATGACTTGCGAGCTTCAATTAGGACACTTCAAAGAGATTCTCGTCGTCCGACGAAATCGCATCGTTTGATCGTACGATCGCAAACCTTTACCGGTATGTTTCGGCACTTGCAATTGCGAGTCAGTGATCTTTTGGGCTTTGCCTCATCTTCATCTTGTACCTTTTTAACCGTTATATTTTATTCTATAGATATATTGCTCCTGTTTCATTGCCCTCAATATTGTATTAAGACAGCAGTCAGATTAGAATTTCTATATACCTATAGGTATAATTATTTTATATTTTGTTAAAAAGTTTTAATGATTTTCATATAATAGCAACTGAAATCTCATTTTGCAATAAACATATTCTAAAGCTACAAATTATTAATTGAACTACTTAATGAAATTTATTGCAATCGAAACAATTCCAATTTCTAATTGGGTTTAGATCTTGAGTTTGCGATTTGTAAAAAACTGTACTCGGGATCGTGACCTTTTGTACACCTTATTTATCTATTCCGTGTTTTGTACTGTATGTATTCACTGTGCGTTGGTCCTAAGGCGTCTACACTTCGCAACAATTGGAAGTTTGTTATGAAACTCATACCCTCATTGTTGTGATGAAAACAAATACATATACTTCAATAAAGTACCTTCTGTCAAGGTTTATAACACTAGTTTGGTCTTGCAGTTTCACTTGTTTTCTAGGTCTATTATGGGGTTTTAAGTTCTACATAAATCTTTGGTTAGCCGAGAAAATTGGACAAATAGACAAGAAGTCAGATAAACTGACATGCACATTTATAATACTGGTGGATCTGTAAGCTGTAGACTTCGCGAGTCTCGGATGATCGAATTATATGAATACGGCGAAGCCATTTTGAAAAAATCCAAAAACTGAATCGACAAAAAAATTCCATTATAATTATCGAACCGCTCACAAAATTTCACAAGATTCGTTTGAGAAATGCAAACTATAGAGGACAACAGCCGGACATCCAACGGACACCGGACAGACAAAACGAAAGCATTTTCGCCCAAGATAAAACGGAAACGCTTTGCTAGGACAATAAAGTAATAGTTTTTCAACTTTTAACTATAATTATTATGTTAATGATGATGAAAATATTTATTCGAAGGTTATTTGCAATAATTCTATAATATTATTCAAAATGGAAAATCCACAGTGAATATAAAATAGTGACAAATAAACTTAATCAAATCCACGCCTCACGTCTTTCAGCACCCAAACTCCGAAACTCAAGCAGCAGTTTTTCAAACTTTCTACCGAGTGACAAAAAGTCACGAAAATGCTGGATGTTGCCAGACAATACTACAGCATTAGCATTGAGAGGCCTTGGGGATCTATCATTACCGCAGGCCTTGAATTCGCGACCCCTCCGAGCATTCCATGCATAATAAAATAATAATTCTATAATAATATAGGTTATTCTCCCGGAATAAAATACCCTCATAGGGTATAGGGTCCTAGAGTTAGGCATAATGTATGTAGTACCTCAGAGTATATAAATACTACGTAGTACTGAGTACCTTATTTTTATTAAGTTTTTTAACACAATGTAAATAATATTGAATACTATGAAAAAAACGTCCTATTAGCCGCGAAAAAGAAAAACTGTATTTAAACCTCTTAGCTACAATCTAAATAATATCAAAAAATCAAATCAAAAAAGTATTTTTGACGGGCAAGTTGGCGCGGTTGTTTAAGTTTCCACCTATCGCGCCGCAGGTTGTGGGTTCGATCCCACGCAGGACATGCATTTACGTGCATGAACATGTTTGTATGTCCTGAGTCTGGGTGTAATCTATATATATAAAATTCAAAGTCCTGACTGACTGACTGACTGATTGACTGATATATCAACGCACAGCCCAAACCGCTGGTCCTAGAGACTTGAAATTTAGAGGGTATATTCTTTGTGAAGAGTAAGTATCCACTAAGAAAGGGTTTTTCGAAATTCCACCCCTAAGGGGGTAAAATAGGGGATGAAAGTTTGTATGAAAGTCCGTCAATTTCGATGTTAGGATTTTCAAAATTTGTGTTAAGGCTGAAGATTGAAAATTAATTTATACGTGTCTCAGCGTTTCTAATAATTCCACCCTCGAAGCGGGATGAAGTTGTTTTGTTTTATTGTTGTAAAAAAATATGTCATTTGTTTCCTGTAGGCCGCGCGGGCGAAGCCGCGAGCAGAAGCTAGTTATGTATATATGTAGTATATCAGTTTCCATAGTACAAGCTCTGCTTAGTTTGGAGGTGCGAACCGTGCGTGACGAATGTCCCCATAACAACTGCTTTGAACGCTAGTGCAACCGCGCGGGACAGCTAGAAAAATACATTATTCCCCATACTCATAAAACGTTATTTAACTAATATACTGTTTAAAGGGTCACGTAAATAACGTCACTCTATTGTCATTGTCAAATAATGTGACATTATTTACGTGACCATATGAGTAAGGGTATTTTCAAAATAAAAACGCTAATATAAAATAATGTAATCACAAAAATAAATTCATTGATGTACTAAAGAATTAAAGTGTCTTTAAATAAGTGAATTGCTTTAAAATACTCTACATTATACTGCACTTGCTCTTCATTACATCGCTTCGCTGGTATTTTGTTAAAGAATTGTAAAATAAGCTTTTAAAAACTTACTTGTTGTGGGAGCTTAAAATATAATAAGATCACATTTTGGTACTTAGGCATTTCTTTATTCAAACAAGACTATTTTTGTGTATTATTCCACATTAACTGAAATAAATTATACTTCGATGTTACATCCTCGAGATTTAATTATACCATGTAGTCCGTCTCTCAATATACTGCATCGTCACACTGTTTATAGTCTTATTTTTTAAATAAGAAAAATAAAATTGTAGGTAGGTACTTGCGATTCACTAGTTTGTTCACCAACTGTCATGTTTCATTCGTTTTTCGTGTGCCGCATCGTTAACATCTATTTTGCAGTGTTCGTTCTTAGTACTGTTAATTGTGAACATTGAAGTTATTATCAGCTATGGGTAAAAGAAAGCACAAAGATGACAATGCTGATACTATTTATCGAAAAATACGTCGTTTGAAAAGAAAATTACGCCGTCGTTCCGTGCATTCCGAAGGTTAGTATCAATCTACCCTAAATGTTTAAGAACATTAATTGTTTACATTGTGCTACATAACGATCAATCCTACCGTCTTAATGTGGTAATACCAGATATTACCCTGATGGTGTAACAAAGTCATATTCCCTAATGTGGTGATACGAGATATCATCCAGGAATAAATAAATTAATTTACTTTCTTAATGTGTTGTTACCCGATACCAACCGGAAAGTAATAATAATAATAAAATAAAAATAAATTTTCTTCAGATCGCGGTGGATCTGTAACTCCATCTTCGTACACGATGTCTAATCGACAAGTTAGCGAAGAGAGAAGTATTCATGACATGGAAAGTGTTTACCTGGAAGAGGACTACCCAGAACCAAATTTACCATCGGTTGTGAGAGTGGTCACACCACAGCTACCGACAGTTGCTATGGTGACTTCATTGCCGAGTGCATCTACGTCCTCGGCTCCTGTACCGGTCTCGTTTCCGGCTCAGGTTCCGGTTCTGGCTCAGACACAGGTTACGGTTTCTGATCAGGTTTCAACTCCGGCTCAGCCGGTTCTAGTTCCAACCATGACTACATCATTATCTGAACCTAACCAGCCCTCTTTTTTGGTTGTGCCAGATGAGATTTTGGAAGTATTAGGTGAAGCCAAAACAATTGAAGAAACTTTAGGTGAACCAATACCAAAGGAGATCTCCGAACGATGGGGGAAGATACTGCTGGACGGCCTTGCCAAAGAACAAAAGGAGTCCCTTATTGAAAATATGCCTATCCCAGATAACTTTCTACTGGCCCGGGCTCCTAAATTAAACCCGGAAGTGAACGCAGTATTGTCTGATTCTTCCAAAAATCGTGACAAAAGGTTGGAGAAAGCGCAAAATCAATTGGGATCTGGAATTGCTGGTTTAGTTAACCTTACAAAAGACTTAATAAAATCAGACATAGACAAGCTAGACATTATTAAGCGATTGTCGGAGATAAGTCAAATTTTACTTGACCTGCACTGCGAAGAAACTGTCAATAGACGTAAACTTGTAATCCCGTTGCTAGATAAAAGCTTTTGGAGCACGATACAAGGTGTTAAAAGGGAAACCTTCCTGTTTGGTGACAAATTGGGAGAAAATATAAAAAATTCAAAAGATATCGAGAAAACTGGTCACCAAATCAAAAAACTGGCAACTACCCGCTCAAATTTTCAACGAAAAACCCCCATGTCGGGAAACGCGCGATTCCCTCCTCGTCAACAGAACAACCCAAGGCCAGCGACAGCAGCTCCGAGGCAGTACTACGAGCCGCAGCCATCGACGTCAACGAGGAGGAACATGAGCACGTCGCAACCGCCGCGCACCAACAAGCCTCCTGCGAACAAGTCGCGCGACCGCCGTCGCCGATAGAGGTACCTCATTCTGGACGAATACAGTATTTCCTTAATAATTGGTTAACAATTACAGACGACCCAGTAATATTGTCTTATGTCCAGGGATATAAAATCCCTTTAACTAATTTCATCCCACAAGTCACTGAACCTAGTAATCCGCCATTTTCTCAAGATGAAATGGATCTTGCTATATCTAAGCTAATTAATCTTGGTGCAATATCATCTTGCCCTGAACAGATAGGTCAATACATCTCCCCCGTGTTCCTAACACCTAAAAGTAATGGCGGATTTAGATTTATATTAAATTTAAAGAGATTAAACAAATTTATCGTTACGCATCACTTCAAAATGGAAGATATCCGTACCGCTTCAAAATTAGTGTCTAATGGCGATTTCATGGCGACAATTGACCTCAAAGAGGCATATTTTTTAGTACCTATCAATCAATCAGATAAGAAATATTTAAGGTTCCGATTTGGTCAGTTATATGAATTTAATTGTTTACCTTACGGCCTTAGTTCAGCCCCATATGTGTTTACTAAATTGCTCAAACCTCTTTTATCTCTACTTCGGGACCAAGGCCACACAATCGTTGCATACCTTGACGATATATTGTGTATTGGATCAGATTTAAGGAGTTGCCAAAACACAGTTAGCGCCGTAGTTACAAGTTTAGAAAATCTAGGATTTGTAATCAACTATGACAAAAGTAACATGTATCCAAGACAACTATGTCAGTTCCTAGGTCTTCTAATTAATACAAAAAATACGTCACTAGAATTGCCCACTGAAAAAATTCATAAAATTTCTATCTTAGTTAAAACTATAAAAATAAAATAAAATAAAATAAGCCTTTATTGCTGAAAAAACATTTTTCCTTAAATAATAATATAATAATAATAGTTAAAATAATGGTTCCGTTACATCAACAACCGGTTGTTTCGTTTTTTTTATTTCAGCTTGTCCGTTGACAAAGGCCTCCCCCAGATTTTTCCACTCCTTTCTATTCTGTGTCAGTCTAGTCCACATTGTTCCTGCCAATGCCGTTATGTCATCCTTCCAACGTTTTTGTGGTCTTCCTCTTTTCCTTTTATTATGTCTAGGATACCAGTTCGTTACCATTTTTGTCCATTTCCTCTCATTACTCCGCATCATGTGTCCTGTCCATGTCCATTTTAGTTGTTTGATGGTTTTAATTACATTTTTCAAATTTGTCTGTCTTTTTATGTAGTCTAGTCTGATCTTTTCCTTTAACCGAATTCCCATTATACTTCTCTCTATATTGTTTTGGCATACTCTTAGTTTATTTAGGTTTTTTCCAGTTAATGGCCATGTCTGGCAGCCATATGTTAAGCAAGGTAGTAGGCATACATCAAATAGTTTTTTCTTTTCCTTCATGGGTATATCCTTGTTTTTCATGATTTCTTTAAACGACCAGTACCTGTTCCATGTGTTTGTAATTCTACGTTGAATTTCTTTATCAGTGTCTTCCTTGGCTGATATGATCTGACCTAAATATATGTATTCCTCCACACATTCAATGGGCTTACCGTCTAGCAATATATAAAATTTTTCTGCATTGGATAAAACTTTTGTTTTTGAGGCGTTAATGGAGAGGCCTACTTTTGTACTCTCATTTGACAATTGTTGTAACATTTTTTCTAGATCTTCTATTTTTTCAGAAAATAGAACAACGTCATCTGCAAATCTCAGGTTAGAAAGTCTTTCACCATCAATGTTTATCCCATAATCCTGCCAGTTCATTTTTCGGAACAAATGTTCTAAAACCGCAGAGAAAAGTTTAGGTGAAATAGGATCACCTTGCCTAACTCCTCGTTGTACCTGAGTTAAAACTATACAAAATAAAAAATACATTACCATCCGTGAATTTGCTAGATTTATAGGTACTCTGACTGCTTCCTGTCCAGCTGTAAGCTACGGTTGGTTATACACCAAAAACTTTGAACGCGAAAAGTATTTGGCGCTTCAACAATCTAGCGATGATTATGATTCTCGAATGAGCCTTAAAAAATACTTACAAAAAGATTTGTTTTGGTGGGCGAATATTTCTGACAAAGCTAAAAATAAATTACATAAAAATAACTACAAAATGGAAATATTTACAGACTCATCGCTGACGGGCTGGGGGGCCGCCTGCAATGGTGATGTGACCAGAGGTCACTGGTCTGCACGTGAAATGACACATCATATTAATTATCTTGAACTTCTTGCCGCTTTCTTAGGACTAAAATCATTTTGTGATGATTGTTGTAACACTAATGTGTTACTCAGAATTGACAACACCACTGCTATCTCTTATATAAATAGAATGGGGGGCATACAATTCCCCCATCTCAATCAAATTACTAGAGATATTTGGCAGTGGTGTGAGGCGAGAAATATTTTCATATTTGCTTCCTACATCAGATCTCGCGACAACACAGACGCAGACCGGGCCTCTAGACACACCAACATCGATACAGAATGGGATTTAAACGCAAATAGTTTTCAAAATATTATTAAAAAGTTCGGTAAACCAAATATCGACTTATTCGCATCTCGGCTTAATAATAAGTGTGATCGGTATATTTCATGGAAACGAGATCCAGGTGCTCATGAAATTGACGCGTTCACGATCAATTGGAATGATTATTATTTTTACGCCTTTCCCCCATTCGCTCTTGTCTTAAAATGCCTTCGAAAAATTATTGAAGAAGAAGCCTGTGGAATTTTTGTCATCCCATACTGGCCCAGCCAACCTTGGTTCCCATTATTTAAATCTCTGGTAAGCTCAGAAATGCTATATTTAAGGCCTAGCAAAAATCTTTTATTATCTCCTTCCAGGGAACATCATCCATTATGGCGCAAGCTTACCCTGGTGTGCGCCATATTATCCGGCAAGCATATCTAAGACAAGATCTTCTCGATGATTCTATAGACATTATTTTAAATTCATTATCAAATAATACTTTAAGCCAGTACAACGTAGCGTTGAAACAATGGTTTCTTTTTTGCCAAATAAATAATAAAGATTGTTACAATACATCTAATAAAGAAATACTAAGATTCCTTACCGAACAGTTTCAAAAAGGAGCCAGTTATGGCACTTTAAACTCTTTTCGCAGTGCTTTATCGTTGATTATAGGCAAAGATTGTTGTAATAGTGATTGTATAAGACGATTTTTTAAAGGTGTTTTTAAAATGAAACCCAATTTTCCAAAATATCATTCGACTTGGGACCCAAACATTGTTTTGGAATCTTTATCAAATCTTTTCCCAAATGATTCTATATCAATTGATTTGTTAACAAAGAAATTGGTGACTCTTCTCGCGTTATCAACAGGACAACGTGTGCAGACGTTATCTGTGATTGAACTTAGTTGTATATTTGTACAAAGTTCTCAAATTGTTATAACAATTAATGACATTATAAAAACATCTATGCCTAATCGTCGCAACCCAAGACTAGTTATTCCTTTTTTTGTGAAAAATTATTCTATATGTCCAGCAAAGGCTCTGACTTCGTATATAGAAAGAACTAAACAATTTAGAAATCTTCAAAATACAAACAAACTAATTCTTACCATTAAAAAACCTGTTCACAATGCTAGCTCTCAAACTATAAGTCGATGGATAAAACAATCGTTGTGTGAGAGTGGCGTGGACGTGACTATGTTCACAGCACATAGCACGCGCCACGCCTCAACATCTGCAGCAAGCAGAGCTGGAATTTCCATCGACTTGATTAAGAGAGCAGCAGGATGGACAGGCAATTCTCTTTGTTTCGCAAAGTTTTATAATCAACCCTTACCTGATTCAGAAGACACAACCTTTGCTGAAGCAATACTATCACCTGAATGATATACTTACTTATTTATTTATTGCTTTCTGTTAATTTAGTAAAATCATTTACAAAGTTACTTTCACATTACAGTATTTGGTAATTATTGGAGTGTTTTTCATTCTGCAACAAACGCTAAACATCTACATGGTATAATTAAATCTCGAGGATGTAACATCGAAGTATAATTTATGGTTAAAAGAACTTACCTTAAGTGAATTTCTACCAAAATTATACGAGATGTTACATCCGAAGAGATTTAAACTCCCCCCCACCCTTTTAATCATTGAAAATTACAATGTAAAACCCAAGAGTTGCAGAATACCAGACAAACGGCCAGCTCTAAAACAAATGAAACATGACAGTTGGTGAACAAACTAGTGAATCGCAAGTACCTACCTACAATTTTATTTTTCTTATTTAAAAAATAAGACTATAAACAGTGTGACGATGCAGTATATTGAGAGACGGACTACATGGTATAATTAAATCTCTTCGGATGTAACATCTCGTATAATTTTGGTAGAAATTCACTTAAGGTAAGTTCTTTTAACCATAAATAATGCACTTGATATTGTGTTAGTAAAATAAGTTACAAAGAGGACTTATATTGTAAAATTTGTTAAATTATAAATATAATAAGTTTTTTGTTATAAACATATTTTTTTAATACAAGCTTGACTGCAATTTTTATTGATTGTACTTGCATTGTTATCCAATATACTAATGTATATCAAATATCGAGTCAATCCGACCACTAGAAGTGGGTGTTTGACTTCCAAGATTTGACCCGAAGATTTGAGCCGTTAATAAAAAGCTTGTAAACACGTGTGTGCATCAGAAGAAAACTATAGTAAACTTTACAGCGAAAAACTTTACAGCCAAGCCCCGAACGAACAGGATTCGTTCATTGTTCGCGTAGCTGCGTAGCGTGGAACGACTTGCGAGGCTTGAACGTGCATTCGTCTCGCGCTCGACTGTACTCCGCCCGATTGTCAGTTTTTTCACGAAAACAGGGATTAGCATCGCGCTCAGTGGCGTAACAATAGGGTGGCAGGGCTGGCAAAATGCCACGGGCCCCCGACCCAAGAGGGCCCCGGCCCAACAGGCCGCGAGCTCAAAAATTTTTTTACATTGTACCTGAGTTACAGATCTCACGATGTTGTTCCTTCACCGAAAAGCTAGCAAAAGAGATGATAAATGCATTGGGATATTATGTTCTATGGAAATTACCAAAACGCATTGGGCTAGCGACTACAGACCATTCCCTCTCGCCTAAGAGAGGAGGCCTATGGCCATTAGTGGGACATATACAACGTGTAATTGAGTACGCTGAAAATCTCGAAGTTTATTAAAATTAAACTGAGTACAACGTGACGATTTTTACTGATAGGGCCCCATCAAAAGAATTTTCCACGGGCCCCAGATGGTATAGTTACGCCACTGATCGCGCTTGTTATAAAGTCCACACTAGACACCGCGAGCAACGAACGAATTCTGTTCGTTCTGGCTCAGTTCATAGACGCACAATAAATATTTTAAATATATGTATGCACTTCATCATCATCATCATCAGCCTATAATGTCCCACGGCTCAGCACAGGCCTCTTTTAACAAATGAGGATGAAAGGGAATGGGCAATACTCCACCACGCGTGCCCACTGCGGATCGGTGGAGGTAGGCTAGTGGTCAACCTACTGTTAGAATTTTTCAAGCCGCCTAGGAGACATCTAACTAGCTTAACGACTATCACAATTAAGTGATGACCGGGACCAACGGCTTTACGTGCCTTCCGAAGCACGGAAACGCTCGATTTGATATACCACTAGGCGGTCACCCATCCAGGTACCGACCACGACGGTGGTAGCTTAACTTTGCCGATCGATTAAGAACGGCTAATCATGCTACACCACGAGCGCTTCACGTATGTACTTACTTTGAGAAATATTGCAAAATATCTCAGCTCAGGGCAAGCTACTATGTAGTTGTATGTCTACAAAATTTATGACTTGGTTGGTAGGTACGTTTCAGAAATCCTACCTATAAATACATTTTAAAATATGAATGCATCTGCAGAAAAATTCAAACTTGGAAAACCATAATGTCGGCGCGAACATTTACAATGAAAGAAAAAAACGGCCTTTGTGTTTCCGAGCGGGATTTCCAAGAAGAAAATTACAACTGAACGTTTCATACGTATAGATATAATGCGACATTTTATGGTATTACATTGGTATTCCCACAAAGGCTATGTTTTTGTGAAAAATAAAGATGACAACATGACAAAATAATGAGCTCCGTATTATTTCGTTGTTACAATTGGCGAGTATAATAACTTTTAATTAGCCTAAGCCTAACTAATTTGATACAGGAATTGTATTAAAAAATGCAGGATCCATTGATATTCCAACTGAGAACAGAAGAATGCGTAGAATAGACCAGTGAAATCATGACGTTATCAAAACATAATTATAGTTTCTGACGGATTTGTCGTCTCAATGGTTTGATCACAACAAGACGCTGACGCTGAAACAAAATTTTTGGCTGTTACGCACAAAATTTTAGCGTAAAATATTTAGTTGTTATGCTCTTAATGGGGCAGTCATGGTCTTGATGTGGAGATATCAGGGATAGATGTGATCTATCGCTAAGATGACGATTTTTTACGCAAAGCATTCAATGTCTTTCATAGAGAAGATTTATTGAATACTCCAACATTGTGTCAGCGGATTGATGCTGCTTAGTGCCATATTTTTGGAATATATAAATATTGTTAAGGAGTTCTGTCCACGATCTAGCTCTGTTCTTGACCACCACATTCCAGAGCAACTATCTTCTATTAAATTTATTGTAGCATCCAAGATTCTGTAAATGTATAAACATAATTTTAGAAACTTTGGTGAAATTTCGGTTATTCTTTTTTTTATGAGAATAACGTATACCTACAATTATATATTGCATTGCTCTATAGCTTTTATAAATCAATAGCAAACAATCCTAAACGAGCTTTGAAAAATCCGTGTATTTGAATCTACTAGCTTCTGGATGTAGACAGAAAAACGTCAAAAGCAAAATTAAGTCGTCAAAAGTCGATACACTGGATTTTTGAGCATGCTAGTTTACACTAGTGTACGATATATCTATGAATGCATCTATATGCAAACTGCTTACACTTCGCAAAAGTTATGTTGTTATAGTCTGGCATACGAAAGTAGAACCTGAAAAAGCGCGGCAAATTAAAAAAAACTAGATGTGGTATCACTAAGTATAGTAGGAATAAATTGTTTTGATACTTTACAAAAAAAATATAAATATGTTTGTTTTTTTTTAAGTAATATTTGCATGTAAATGAGTTAAAATTTTAAACTCGTTATATCCTATTTTTATACAGGGTGTTGTTTTGGTCGGCGACAAGCTACCCAGGAGCGGTAGTACAAAATATATATTCCCCAAAAATGGACTTAATTCCATTAAATACTCTAAATAATGTTGAGAAATACCTTATTGAATTTGAAATAAAATTACCGCAAAGTATGGTTACTAGGCACGTGCACAGACTAGAGCTAGGCGCAAGCCGCCATCGCCCCACCCCTTTACTCCCTCGTACTCCCGTTGAGTATTATGTCTACACTTTAGATTATTACATGATTTTCAAAATTTTAATTTTTTTATTTTTATTATTAAAAAAAAAGTATATTTTTATATTTTTTTAGCACCAGTATCATTTGTATTATCGACCCTGAGTCGCTCGTCGCTGACCAAAACAACGACCTGTATAGAATGCTTTTAAATAAATAAATCTCGTTATGTTCTATTTTTATATAAAATGCTTTTAAATAAATATCCTGGGATATTCCTCACAAACGGTTATCTGATTTTATTTTATTTTATTCGGAAAACCAACAGCTAGTTACTGATACCTAATTGAGCGTACTATATTATATTCAAATTCAAAAATTGAGGAAATTTATATATTTTTTTATAGTCTATATTTTTTTACCATCGTAGAGCAATATGGATAGATGTTTCAGTGATTAGCGACCGTAGAAGTTTATTTAGTATATTTTAGAACACTAAGGTAATCGAAAGAATGAGAAGCTGGACACTATAACACTCATTTAGCTATCAAAACTGGTTAGTAGACACTTTTTATGCCGGGTGACGAAAGTGACAATAATATAATGTTGCCATGTAAAGAGTTTCAATTACAGCCAGGCTCAACTTTCGTTTGCCAGACTCTAACGCTATCACTCTATGAATATTCTTACTCTATGACGAAGCCACTACGAGTTAAATCAATCAGTACTTTTGTCGGTATCTGATATAAAATCACCTATAATCACTGAGTGACGTAAACTGTTGATCAACAAATTTCGCTAGTCATTAGACCTAATTTAATACCTAATATAGTAACACGGCGCCGTCGGATAGTCTACCCCGGCTTAGAACTTGATCACAATGTCAGGTAGAAGTCAAATTAAATTACCTTTATATCACGTTTTCATAACGCAAAGCCTTGGCAACAGACGCTAGCTGTTGCTTATCAAAACATTAGTTGGCTTACATTTAAAAAGTTTAGAAGTGGCTTAAAATATTTGTTATTTTTTGCTTTGTTTGAATATCACGCATAATTTTCAGAAGCAATTTTAATGTGCTTGGGAAGGCACGTAAAGCCGTTATCACTTAGTTGTGATAGTCGTTAAGCTGGATGCCTCCTAGGCGGCTTGAAAAATTTCAACAGTAGGTTGACCACTAGCCTACCTCCACCGATCTGGAGTGCGTGGTGGAGTATCTGCCCATTCCCTTTCACCCTCATTTGTGAAAGGAGGCCTGTGCTCAGCATTGGGACAATATAGGCTGATGATGAGGCTGAAGGAGCGCCACAGAGAAAGAAGAAAGAGAGAGAAAGAAAGCACATAGAACTAGAAAGATGGCTATAAAGTGCACATAGAAAAACTGAAAAATGGTTTTTTACTTTTCGGATTTTGACGGGCCAGCGCCGCACCCAAGACATGTATTTGTGTGCATAAACATGTCTGCATGTTCTAAGTCTGGGTGTAATTACGTACATTAAATGTATGTAAACAAAATGGTAGTAGATATATAGTGTATCAGCTATCTGGTTTCCATATTACAAGCTCTGCTTAGTATAGGATCAGATAGGCGTGTACAAAAACACTTGAACGAGCAAGGCAGGCCGGTACGAAATTTCAATTTAATTGTGAAATTCGAACCCAACCCTTCACGTATTCGAAAAATATGTTTCAAAGTGAGAAAAAATCCAGAAGGAACAAAGGACCTTTTATCCAATTAGCACATTCATTATTTAAGGGTACGTCCATAATTACTTTTAATGATGAAAAAGTTTCACTACACTGTTCTTTTAATTAATTACCCATCCATGTTTCCAAACGAGATTAAAGAGCCGTTTTACAGTCAATACTGTTACTAATTAACATTCTCTACGTAATTAATTTGTTACGAAGGAAATTCTTCAATTCGGTGAGCTGTCACTATTATCTGAAATCATGGCAAAAAGATGTCTTAAAAGACCATGATTTTTATTAAAACTATAATCTCTTCATATTATTAAACGTCTCCGTTTATCTGTTACTAGCTATCTCAGGAATGTTTATAAGTCGCAGGTCCGGCCTCATATCGAGTACTGCTGTCATCTATGGGCGGGAGCACCTGGATACCAGCTTGGGCCCTTAGACTCGGTTCAGAGACGTGCCATCAGAATTGTTGACGATCCCGAGCTCACAAGCGGCTTAGATCCCCTCAGTCTGAGGAGAGACTTTGCCTCCTTATGTGTGTTCTACCGCTTGTACA
Organism: Polyploca ridens; assembly: GCA_951394255.1. NCBI lineage: Eukaryota > Metazoa > Arthropoda > Insecta > Lepidoptera > Drepanidae > Polyploca > Polyploca ridens. Next base: position 9,784,767 of record OX596263.1, on the reverse strand, counting down.
ACGGACAGTGTTCTAAAGAATTGTTCGACTTCATGCCCACGGCTACCTTCCACCATCGTAACTCTCGCCATCAACGGGGAGTCCATCCTCACACTTTGAAACCAGAATTGTTTCGAACTGTGCGGGCTAAAAGGAGTTTTCTTCCGCTGACGGTCGAACTGAGCTCCCCGCCGTGGTTTTCCCAATGGAGTACAGCATGGAGTTCTTCAAAAAGGGTGTGAAGGGATTTCTTCAGGGTCGGCAACGCGCGAGTTATATCCCTGGTGTTGCAAGCGTCCATAGGCTACGGTAACTGCTTACCATCAGGCGGGCCGTATGCTTGTTTGCCACCATAGTGGTATAAAATATCTGGAGTTCCATAACATTTAGACCAGATCACCGGGGATGGCTTTCTTAACTCGTTTCATATTTAAATGTTATATAAATATAATATAATTGTAGAATAAGTTCTTTGTTAAAAATTTAATTTTGTGTACAAGTTTATTTTGAGTGACTGTATGTCATCCAATATACTCATGTATACCAAATATCAAGTCAATCCGACCACTGGAAGTGGGTGAAATTCGACATGCAAGATTCCACCCGAACAAACATACATACATAAAAGCTTGTAAAAAGGAATGCAATTTCAATGAAAATCATTAGCATTGACTTACGTGGTAGGCTCGCAGTTTCCATTACAAGTTTTACTTCAAGAAAGACGGGTATTTACTGTGTTTTATAAAGGTTTTTGTAATTAGTTTTCCATAATATATTTTTATCATACATAACATAAATACTACAGGTCCTCACTATAAAAAAATCAATAACTACTGCCCCATACCGGTCTTCCCGTTGAGTAAAAGCGTGGCAGGCTAATAATAATCACGTGGCGAGCTTCAATAACCACGTTTTTGTATTCCTATTACCTAATTACCCCTGAAGCCCAATTACCCGTGAGGGGTAATGAAAGTTTCCGCCTATTGTCCTTACTCAGTGACTCGTACAGTGCCAGCTTTTAATACGTTTTCTACGTTATTGGGATGGGATACTTTTTTACTCTCCGCCGCGGTTCCATAATATTAATCTATATCCTCATATAATCTTGTTATTATCTACTGTACACCTACAATAATATATGGATTTGGCGAATTTTGAGTAGCGATTTCTGCGGCTTTCTGCGAACAGTTGAATTAATCGCCTTTATGTTCGTCGAAATCAAAATCACACAGCATCTTTCTAATATAATAAACTAACTATCCCCCGCGGTGTCACCGGTGTTCCCGGGATAAAAAGCCTATGTCCTTCCATTCCATAGGCTATCTGCATACCAAAGAATCATGGTGAGATCCATACATTGATTTGTACAAAAAAAAATCTAAGAGTTTTGAATCACTTTCAATGTTGAGATTACATTACCAGCAATATATTAATAGAACTTGAAATATTTTATAAACCCCGCAAAACAACAACAACATAAAGGTTTTGGTCGAGATTCGCCGGCAAGGCATAGAATGTCGCATTTTTATCCCGGGGATATAAAAATATTTTAAATGCCTCAAGTTATTCCTTAGGCACTAAGGATAAATAATAACTTCAATTCAACGTCTCTAAAAATCTTTTTTTTTTGTACAAATATCGCCATGATTCTTTCGTGATGATCCGTAGAGTAGAACCAAACAAACAAACTCACTTTCGCATGTATGTGAGTTTGTATGTTGTTTGTTGTATCTTGACTATTCTTGACGACTCAGTTAAAATTTTGACACGCAGGTAGTTGACGAAGTGACATTAGTAAGTCAAACTTAATTTATTTATCAACTTTGAGTTTTATATGCGTTTTCAATACCAATGATTTTTTACTGACCAAGGATGTGCATATAAAATAATGACCGGTGTTCATTAAAAATCAGTTTTTCGTACTGTATTGACTTCGGAGTAAGAAGTCTTTCAAGTGTCCTGTGCCACTATCTATAATGGTTAATACATTTTAGTGCATCTTTAAAACAATAAGTAACAAAGAAAAATTGCTAAAGTTCCGGAATTACAGACGAACTTGTCAAGAGAGTGCTACTTCCATATAAAGCTCTTGTTATTGAATCAATGGGCAATGTTAGAAGCTGAGAGTTTAAAGAAAGATATAAGAAGTTTTCTAAATGTGCAGTTTTATTCGACACCTCCGGATAATAGTAGTCAATATCCGGTGTGCGGTGGGTAGCAACGAGTCCGGATAATCACCCCGGTTATTCTCTCTTTTTAATAAATAGTTGGTGAACTGAACTGTTATATAATATCTGATTTTGAAAATTAAATTTTTACGTGATCATAGCGTTTTCTGAGTAAGATTAAACTATGGACATGCTAAGAAATTATATTTCACGAGAGGGTGTCTCTTCTTGACGCACTATGTTTGTCTCTTTTTGACACATGGATGTATATGGGCTGTCACAAGTGACCTAATAGGAAGGCCCTATTTTTAAATATTACCGTTTTTTCCCAATCATGTGGTGTATCTATCAAATATTAGGTAATTGTGATTGGCAGATCAAAAGTAATAAAAAAAAAACATCTTAACAATATCTCAAAACTTCACGTATACTACCTTGGCAACAAATAATAGCCAATATTTGAATCAAATTATATAAAATATAAAAACATACTTCGCAAAGAGCATGTACGTAAGCGAACACGACATTGGACCAATTTTGCCAATAATAACAGTGCCCTAGGACACATACCCTTACCGTGTATTTTCAAGCTGGCCACATAAACAAAAGCGTCACTGCGAGGGATAATAATGACGCACAATATTAGTCTACGTCATAATATTTGAATTCATATTTGGTCCGTTTGGTTGGTCATTGTTATATTTTGGGGCAAGTTATAGGCGATCTTCGTATCTACTTAAAATAATTTATACTTTAAGCATTTATTTCCATACTTTGTTAAATACTTACCCCCTTATTCATAATCGCTTTTTAACTAAATCAGTGTAATAGTGTGCCCCGTCTCACTCTTTCAATCACCAAATGTCACCTGTCAGATAAAGTCTTCGGAATTTTAGCTAATCAATGTTTGATAACTTTATTATTAATAAGGGGATTGTACAATAAAGAGTTAGCTATTCATCTAATAATATACACAGTGATTTAGCTACACGACGTTATTTTGCTACACGGATGTGTGGCGGTTCGCAGAAGATACCTAGTTCCCTATCTTTCAACCATGGAGTCTCAATATATTCCAAGTACCTACTACTGTGCGCGATAAGTTGAGACCTGAGTGGAATGCGATTCCTTTGCCTACTTCCTCTGCACTTCCATGATGGCGCCCGTGTATGTACAATACGGGAGCCATGCTTCATGATGTGTAGTATGTGTGTAGTATAGAAGCATGCAACTGTGACGTCACCGCGTCAGGGCTGAACTTATTGAGCACGCGTATCTTTTGAAATTTTTCATGCAAAAACTGAATCCTTATGTTTGTCTGACTTCAATATCGAAAACATGAGAATGTATTTATCTATTCAAAACATAAACAATGATACATTATCATATAAAACGATAACAACTGCAGTAGTTAGAAACTGAGTCGCAGTTATTAACACCCACCTCAGAGCAACAATAATAAATCAGAGAACAATATTAATGCATGAAATAATAGGTACATAAAATAATGAAGCTATGTTTTTAGTTTTTGAATATTATGTCTCGTATGTGAATGTTAGTTTTTTTATATTTAATTTAATATGAAAAATAATTAAATAAACATTATTTACTTATTATGTATACTATACCTACACAATATTCATTAGATTTGTATGTGTTTGTGTTATTGTTTTAGTATTAATTATATACAAGATAAAATTTTAACCAGTGCGGATTTTTTTTTGATGGTTCAGTGTCAGTAATAGAAAACATTTCCGTATTTTTTTTTTAATTTTCTTTGGACATAATCTTGAATAGGCGTGCGTGGCAAACGCGGCTGGAGTCAGTGGTCAATCCCCACCCGGGCCACAGGGCGCGCGTGTTTCGTTACACCCGTACGCAAACGAGTATCAAAGTAGAGATCTTTTGTTACTGATAACTGAAGTTTTTTGTACTAAGACATATTAAAATAAAAAACCGGCCAAGTGCGAGCCGGACTCGTGCACCGAGGGTTCCGTACATACTTGTAGATATGTAAATAGTTCGTTCTTTTTCTTTTTTTTTCCTTTTTTCAATTGTTATTTCTTTTTCTATCTTTTGATTGCGTTGGCTTAGAAGTTTGATTACCTGAGTATTTGATATGAATTTCAGCTTGATACCTCCACGTGATCCTGAGAATAAGGGTCTTGACAGACAGACTGGCAACAAAGTGATCCTATAATGGTTCCGTTTTTTCCTTTTGAGGTACGGAACCCTAAAAATAGGTGTTTAATAAAACTCGTTTAACTTTATTTTGTCAAAATTTCCACACTGGTATTTTTTTCCTGTACAGGAATTTGTGAGTTGCACTTTGCATTCCCTTATATACCGAGTATATTTTTAATTCTGTGGTACAGTATGGATGAAGGTAATTGGGTAACTGGTGGGAGCCTACTATCAACATGTCACTTTTTTCATACATTCTGAAGTTCTTTAAAACTTTTAAGTTCGATTCAGTTGGTTTGCAATAAGAGTTGGTGGTGGCCACTGCTCTTTTGACTTGTACCACATAAAATATAATTATGTCGGTGTGGAGCCCACAATATTGGCTCCACGAACCAGTTTTATTTAGTTGCAGAACCTCAGCGAGCTGATCACGCGTTCAATTGCTTTCTAAACAAACTTCGATCGTTTCGTTTGACATTTGAATTGATGTTTTATGATCAAACTAGTTGTCCAGCGCGGTTTCACTCGCATTCCCGAGGGATCATATGTTTTCCCGGGATAAAAAGTATCTAAAAGTATGTGGTTATCCAGAACATATTCTATCTGTGTGCCAAATTTCATCCAAATCCGTTCAATATTTTTTGCGTGAAAGAGTAACAAATTATAAATAAATAAATAGTAAATTTATAATATTAGTAGGATTATTTATTAGCGGAATTAGGATATTTTAATTATTTATTGTAATACAAGTTTTGTAATATTATTGGTTATAATAATAAAATATACGTTTTCAACACACTAGCTCGTAAAGTGACCTTTATTGCAAAATACATGTCTGTTTTTTCCTCGCAAGTGTGTTGAAAAACGTCGTATGACACGCGTGTGCATTGATTATTACACTCTTGGCTCCCTTATCGCGTTCGCCTGCAACTCACGGGCGTTAATAACCAACTTTGCACACATGTATATTAATGTACTATTATTCTCATTCTAGTGGCCTATAGATATACCTTACAAACTAACATAAATAGTATAATAAAACATTTTGTTAATATAAACACTAAACACTAGTTAGTGCGATCGTGCGGCTCGATTCCAGCAGCTGCACCCTCGGCGTGTACCTACTTGATTTTTTGGCGCACGTACTCCACGATGTCCTGCGCCTTATTGGTGTAGTGAAGGCGGGAGATGTACACCGAAGTGTTCGGCTTCATGTTCACCGGAGTGTTTTGCGTGTTATATTTCTGAAAAATCTAATGTGATTTAAATAGATATATCCAAAATCTACTAATGGCTTCAAAATCATGGTATCTAGAGATTCTCGATCGGGCTATAACTCAAATATACTAAGCTGTATTCTTACCATACAAACAATGAAATATTCACAGTGCATATTAGGCAAAGTATTTTTTTACTGTGTATAGGCCTGCAATCTCACCATGGTAAGTGATGATGTGGTAGGAAGGTAGGAAGCACACAAAGGCTAATTACAGCCGTCAGAACATACCAATAGGTGCTTGGCGACAGGTTTTCAACTTGGGGCTGGTGGCCAGTCAGGTGGGTACTACAAAGTACCCTAACACCGTGCTACGTACATAGATACTAATATTTGCACTAAACACTATGAGTAATAGCAAATTCCAAACGTAACCCAATCTCCTTTGGAAATCCGTCAGCAGAACGATAAATTCCCATTTACATCCGGGGCAACTTCTGTTCCCTAACTCAGTTGGTAATTCTATCACGTACACGTATGACTATGACCCAAATGGTGTCCCGGGAACCTAACTCGGTGACGACAACCGGCTTAGTTCAATCGATAGTAGTCTCGGGCTGTCCCGGGTATTGTTGTAGTCTTAGTAAAAAAAAGTTACGCACTTATTGAACACGTATTAAAATTTACTAGTGTCTAACGATTGTTTTTTGTTAGTAAAATGTTAGTGTACCTTTGAGAATATTATATTCATTTAAAACATGCATTAATGATATAGCAAGGATATCTTAATTTTTTTTGCTAGCATATCTATCTCCTAAACTTTTTAGGATTACTATTAGGATAGACAATTAAATATTAATAAAACCCAATACAGGAATCGAACCCAGTACCTCTCACCTCAATAACCTCCCGGCAATGGACCCGACATTTTATCGGCATCTCTATTTGCATATAAAGCTCCACCAATATTTATACAACAGGGACATTTCAATTCCATTTTATACCCTCGACAAATATTGGCCCAAACATTTGACATGTCAAGTATCGATGCGGTGACCTTGGCAAACAACGTGGGGGTATATTGGACCATGAACACGTGATCCAATCTTGACATTGACTTCCTTGTGCTTGACAGTGAAATTGTCGTCAGCAATGGACTGATGGAAATCTTAGAGTTAGTTCTATAATCAATTATGGAAGTGAAACAGGTGCGCTTAGAATTATGTTAGGAGTACGCTCTCGAATGTGTTGTAGAGTGTTCGTTTTTTTACTGCTCATATGAGAATTATTATTTATATTTCCTGGATGGAGCATAGGGCATCCATTTAAGGTATATGGCCCGATGATAGCTCAAAAGTAATGAAGTCAAATACCTAGGCGAAGGTCATGGGTTCGAATCCAGGGAAAACATTGAACCACATAATGATAGGGTCTTCTGTAGTAGGCTGAAGTTGAAAATGTATCGCAAAGCATGCACTTGAGATCCAGTTCTCTTGTAGATCTTGTGTGCTTTTCACTTTTGGCCATTTCATCACTTACCACTTACCTGTGAGATTCTGGTAAAACTCAAGGTAAACCATAATTTAAAGAAATATATACAGTGTTATTGGTAAAACATGAACAACCTTTCAGGACTATATTACTAACATCCTAAACAACAATTTTTGTCCGAATTTTAATAATTCATCAGTTTTTAAAACATAAAACATATTGACATATAATTATTTAAATTCTACGCTCTAAATATTACGAACTTTACGCATAACAAAAAGACTGAGTGATAGAGTACGGGAGGCGTATGTAAAATATAGAATTGAAATGTTTCCCCTACAATAACGAAAACTTGAAAGATTGTTTTTGTAATTTTTTTCCCCCTTTTTACAGAACATGGTTTAAAGCAAACCCAGGCTTTAAAATAACCTCGTCTCTTTTTGTTATATTACATTAAAAAGTGATTGACTAATTTTACTAAACTTGCTTTTAATTTATCTTTGGTAATAAAGGGGGAATATTATGTTTTTTGAAAAATCATAGAACAAATGTTGTTATGAGACAGTCTTGCAAGGTTGTTAGTGTTTTACCAATCATCCTGTATTATGTATGAAAATTATAATGTTAAGAATTTAAATATTAAATCACCTGTATTATAGGTATAATTTTATAAATTTAATATTATTATGTTGATCATGTTCCTATCTCACTTCCAGATTACAAAATCTTCGTAAAACCATGTCTGGTCAATCACATACATTTTATAATTAGTGTAGAATTTACACGTATAGATGTCGCTACAAACATCGTTTGGACTGATTGAGAATTAATTCTTAGTCAAAACGCTACTAAATCACTTTTGATGAAGCTTTGTTGCAAGGGAATATAATTTGAGGTTTAATAATTTACTAAATTCATATGTAAAACTCGTATCTTAAATATTTGCAATTTATGTAATTTTACTTAAATCTTACGACCTTACATAGATGGCCTACGCGTCGCGCGTCAATTTACGAAATTTTTTAAAAGATAATGGGCGGTGTCTTACTTTGTGTTGTAAACCTTATCATATCAAATGAAATCTATGTCATATGAAAGGTCTTCATGAGTATTACATTTGTTAGTATGGGCATATGTAAGTATGTATCGCGTGCAAGGAAAAAGTTATAGTGGTTTAATTTATTCAACAAAATAGCTTAGATTACAATTACAGATATTAAGATACTTTTCAGTAAATAGACAGCTTTTACTCGGCGAATTTGCTCTAATATAGTAATGTCGAGTAGCAGCTATATAGTAGCTTCTTAAACATGAAACATGGTAATCGACAACTCTATTACTGCACTCATGTGTGGTATAAACGTGAAATGGTAGCTACTATACGACTATTGAATAAATGTACTATAAGAATATCGAGTAAACGTTTACACAACACGGTTAAAGCACTTAAAGCAAAAAATGCTAAAAAGTCGTAATAAAAGCTTTTACACTACATTGTAGCAACTACTCAACATTTATTCCATCTGTAGCCGAATAACTCATTCATTATTCGACTGTTTGCTAGTTGGGGAGCTTACCCAGCAACTACATTGACGACAAGGATGTATTGAAGTAGCCTGTCTGCACTTGCTTCCCTTGGCAGTTAATTCAAGGCTCAATTCTAATTAATAATTATGCCTATAACAGGTGGAGATTTCGAGATGGCATATTAATTTATTACGAAAATTAGGTTTATCATGGCATACAGAGTCAATCAGGATGTGATAGAATAGTAGATTGTTATTTAAGGAGCTAAAATTACCCATCATACACGAGGTAGTTCTACTTCCGAGCTTTAGAGAGGAGTAAATAGAAACAGAGTAATAATGGGATTTTAGCGCCGTGTGTAACATTCTATTTTTCACTACGATTACGAGAAAATAAAATCAACCAATACAATTTTTTTTTTCTCTTTCTCTTCCATTTGTACATTATGTTCCTTCTCACTACACATATGATAACATGTTCACTATTGTAAAATAAATTACGGTCACCAACTCAATTTGCACTTATTCTAAAGATTTCACACCAATGCCTTTTATTTAATTTCTTCTATAGCCGTAACGCAATGCATTAGGTCTGTTTTCCGTAGTCATTTGTTGAATGGATATAAATAAAAGAAACTGAAAAGAAAGCGGATAAATTTATTTTGGATGACGAGGATTATTTTTCAGTGGGTCCAATGGAAGAAACAACTTTTATTGGACTTGCTGAACGATAAGTAATAGTGCTAAGTTTCAAATTTATAAACCCAAGGAATGAGATTTTTCAAGAGAAAAAGAGCGCGACGGACTGAGCGAGCGTTGGAACATGACGTCACACGCATCGAGTACCGAGCGGTTGAATCGCGCGTCGCGCGCTCATTTAAAAATTCTATATCTCGGAATGTAATTGTCGTATTGAAATAATTCTTTCACATATATTTTTTATTTTCTACAGAAAATACGATTAGCTAACATTCAGAATTAGTGAAAATTCTTCATTGTTGGTGAACAATAGCTAGAGTATTTTGGGAATTGTCTCAATTAACCGTGGGGTAAGATGCAACTTAAAATCAGTATTTTTAGAATTGAATAACATAATAATAATTCTTTGGATTAGTTTAGGACTTAATGTATGGAATTCTTATCTTTTTTGAACAAAAGTATATAGTAAATGCTACGCTCTACCTCTCTTACACAAAAACAAAAAAGAAATACAAATGTGCTCATTGTTCTTTAAAATTAAATTCTTTCAACAGTGTCATCTGTTGTCATTTACTGAAAAACAAACATTGCTGTAGTCACTTACAAACCCAGAATAGGAATTAGTACCCCAATCTCGCCACCGGCGCTGTACTTGCGCGAGTTATGGTGGTAACTTTTGAAGTATGGGCGCTGTCTCTCTGTTGTACGTAGTATTTATATACTCTGAGGTAAAACTAAACTGTCCATTCTTCACGTTTGTAGACTAAATTGAAATACGCCGCTACAAATTTACATCTTATCTCCCATATCATAAGGTTGATATTAGCATCACAGATAATTTCATTAGTTGGACCACGCTATCGGTTTACGGCCACGTGTTATCGTAAATAACTTTGTGCGTGCGTTTTATTGGAATTTGAGCTCAATTGTAAAGTGTTAGGAGTGTAAATAAGTGTTGGTATTAACGATCTATTTTAGATGTCTAATGAAGTGTAATAAACGTGAGCAAAGAGGGTTCTTTCGTTTTAGTTGGTTTACCGATAGTCGAGTACAAAATAAACTGGGGTAACTAACTCTGGTTGAGAGTGGGTGTAACATGGTTTAAAATTTGGAACATATGGACGAAAATGATTTTCCTCTAACCGTGATTAGGAAAATACAGTAAGCAGAACTTTATTAAGTTTAAAATACATACGTATCTATCGGCGACATTGGTGCCTGTCATTGGTGTAGGCAGAAACCACAGATTTACAATACAGTTTCTTCTTTGGACAAATTATATGCTATTTATAGGTTAAAAAAAACTTTGGTTATATTAGCATTTTTTATTAGTCAAACAGCAAAAGATATTGGCAGCGGTGGGATTCGAACCCACGCCTCCGAAGAGACTGGTGCCTTAAACCAGCGCCTTAGACCGCTCGGCCACGCTACCACTTGATATCCTCGTCGAAATTATGATATTTATAACACTGTAATTTTTAGCATGCTGCTCTATTTAGTATGATTATCTACCTAACTATTTAAATAAATCAACACTGATGATTAACAACTTAATCTTAAATGCAATAAGTGACACAATAATCTTACACAAAATTTCCAACAGACCGGGAATACAATATTTCAATAGCGATATAATAGAGTTATACTAGCGCTAACAAGTTACCTTGTTCGAAGCGTGAGCAGTTTTCATATACAGAGTGAAATCGAAAACATTTGACAAACTTTAAGGGAGGATTCTATTACCGATACATATTAATTTTGTGAGGTTTTAAAAAAAATCCGAAACCTTGAAAAAAAAAAATATTTTTCTCTAGCCGTTTTTGGAATACAACGTTATACGTTTTTGGTCTTATGATATACAAGCATAAAATAAAGCTTTATACACCGGTCTAATAACATATCATATTAATAATCCCATAACACTTTTGGTTAAACATGTATCAAGCCGCAATTTATTTGTTTATACCTAGCCTCTATGTGAATCCCGCACCGCACACCGACAAAAGGAGTGGTTTTTAATACATAATGGCATTCAGACTATTTTTTTATTAATCTATATTATGAGTGTAAAGTCCTATTAAATTTTGTAAAATGATTTCAATTTCACCCTGTAGATGCATTCACAGATATATCGTACACTAGTGGATTTACAGTCAGACAAAATCTCGGTATGGATTCCTTGTCATATGTTCTTGGTAAAAGTATCGATAAAAAACGAGAAATTGCCATTCATTATACATATTTTAGTCGTTGAAACTATGCACGTGCATTAATTTCAAGGCATTTAGACCGTACCCGTGCTCACAGACCGTACTCTCGTATAGTCGCTCTATAATATTCTAATTCTATGCTTCGAACATACTCAGATGATATTACGTAAGCCTAAATCTTAGTAGCCTAAATCAAGCAGACATTTGTTTCGTTATTTCTGAAGAGAAGACGGGGAATTAAATTTATATGAAACAGGTCAAAATTCAATTCAAATTCAAAATCATTTATTCAAATAGACCTTCGCAGGCACTTATGAAAAGTCTGACTCTAATACTCTAATACCGGTTCGGAAGGTTGCATTTGCTGAGAAGAGCCGGCAATAAACTCAGCAATTACTCTTTTCAAAACAAGCTTAGATTCATTACATAATATTTACATTCTAATCGCACTGACAACAATTGCGTGCCCCGGCGCGGCCGCAAAACTACAAAGTAGACTGAATCTATATTTAATAAGTAAATAAATAAATGGCAAACTTAAGCAGACCAACCCCCACAAGCAGCACCTGTTCACAAGTATGACGCGTGTGGCAGCCATCGCCCTCCTCGCCATATTGGAGGGAAGTGAGCGACCCGTCACACGACGCCGACGCAAGCAAAGGCCTTAAAGTGAGCATGACTTACTTAAGTCTGGCTTAGAAATAAAAAATAAACTAAAGGGAAACTACTAAACACGCAATTTGTTATCACTGTGACTATTGACAAGTTTATACTAAATATCATTTAGGTCTTCATAACCATAAGTTTCTTAGCTAAAAGTAAATGGATTCAATAATGCAATTTAACCTCAATATAACATAAGTACATCATAAATTCATCATCATCACACAACCGCTAACAATCGACCCAATAACGGTATTCCATAGAACCATTCAATATTCAGTGCGGGTGCACCGAATAGGCACGATGTATAATAGAGCGGTTAGCACGATGACTATTGTAAAATCAATTACGCCTATTGTAACTGCTTTTATGAAATACTTTGTTTTAGATTTCAATAGGAGAGCTCAGAACTGAGTCCAAGAACATTCCACATCCTAGACACATGAAACGTTGAAAGTACCAAAAAGGTATAAGTACGCTTACCACATAATTTGATATCAATAAAGAATAACTCGATCTAAAATTATTGATAAAAAAAACTAGAAACACGCTTTAAAAAGCCCTGTACTAAAAAGTATTAACGATGGTACCAAATTATTTTATTGTTATCAGTCCTTGATAAATACTTAGCTATGCAAATTTTCTGTTTGAACATACATACCGGTAAAGCTAATAAAAACGTGTTAAAAATATATTTCTCTGGTGGAACCGAGAACAAAACAAACAAATTGAACGTGTATAGGTAAAGTGTTTTTTATAGCCTCAGACCATATAATACGTATAAATCAAAACAAAAGCTTTTTGCTCTAAAATTACAAAAACCGTAAAGCGTCGTAAAGCTGCATGGATTATTATTATTGAAACGACAATTTACGATTTAGTTTTATTAGCCGATTATAATAAATGCACTGAAAATCAATTGTCCAAAATATCGTTAAGATTAATTTTCGTCGCAGTTTAAGGGCCTTTCGTCTCTCCGTCAACCTGGCGTCAACCTAACTGCTTGCTTACGTTAGTAGCAAACGCGGATCGGTAGCTCCTCGGCTATGACTAGGGGGCAAACGCCGCGCTTACGGCTCGCCGACCGCTGCGCGCTGGTTGACGGCTAGGCGAGGCATTTACGTTACGATTCCGATAAGTGTGCGTTGAAGCAGGGAGTTTCATACAAATAATACTGAATGACTTGAGTTGATATGGTTATGTTCCGTATACGAGTTTTGACCCTTAGGCCCGGTTTCAATAATTTGCGGACCGGTATCGGTTAAGATTTATTAAAATCAAGACTCTTTACTAATAATGAAGCAAAGACCTCAAAGCTTTGCATAGCAGACCCTCCCATATGGAAGTAGCTATCACAGGTAAAATTTGCTTACGAAATGATCTATATGCCCAGTTTGGCAATAAAATACCTACCATTGGTAAGCAAAACGATTCGTTTTTGTTTATTGAAACCGGGCATTAGTCGATGATAAAGGTCCGAAAAACCATAAGGTAACCTGCAATATAAATATATATGCAGGTCTTCCAATTCGTGTGATATTGGAATGTAACGAAATTATTTTTATATCTTTGACATTAGCTCAAACATTTACTACAAGTGGCCAGCCATTATCAAATTATTATTAATTTATTATTTAAATAAATAAATAAATCATCATCAAATCAGCCCATGGATGTCCACTGCTGAACATAGACCTCCCCCATTGATTTCCACTTCGAACGGTTCTGGGCCGCTTGCATCCAGCGGCGCCCAGCGACTCTGGCCAGGTCGTCGCTCCACCTGGTGGGAGGTCGTCCCGCTCGGCGCTTTCCAATACGTGGTCGCCACTCGAGAACCTTTCTTCCCCATCGGTTATCGCCTCTTCGAGCGATGTGGCCTGCCCATTGCCACTTCAGCTTACTAACTCTACGAGCTATGTCCGTCGTTTCCGTTCTCCTACGAATGTCCTCATTACGGACCCTGTCACGTAGAGAAATTCCGAGCATAGCTCGTTCCATAGCTCGCTGAGTGACTCTAAGCTTATTTTAAATAAATAAATATCCTGGGACATTCCTCACACAGGGCCCATCTGATCCCAAATTAAGCAGAGCTTGTACTATGGAAACCAGATAACTGATATTTTTAATTGGTCTACAATTTTATTAGACAAACACACTATTATTTTATCTTTAACCAAGATCGCTCTTAACTCTTGCAAACCCATCAACTGGATTACACTTCACGTTTGTCATTACATTAAAAAACCCTGTCTGAAGCAAACCTAACTCATTCTTATTTGAGCTCTATTACTAACCTTTTAAGTCTGCTTTGAGATTAAACAGTTGTCATTACAGCTAGGGAAAACTCCATTAATTTGGTAGGTTTAGGAACAAAGTGAGCACAGACGGCACGTTACGGTCCAGACGTGGCAGCTGCGAAGGATATGTCATAAAGCTACGTCTTATTTAGTTTATGGTATAGGGATACATCCATTGGGATGTCTCGGTACAGTTAGTGTACGTGAAAGTTGAAATAACTAATGTTCTTAATCATTTATGTTAATTTCTGAAAAGCTATATAAATCTCAGCAGGTACAGACTCTCTATAAAAAGTTTCAGCTTCAAAATAAATTACTCAAAAATTCATGCCAAATTGCATTCAAGTTTATTGAATTAAAATCATAACCAACATGTCACCGGTCAATGAGGGTAATCTGGGGGCACGGGAGTGCCCCCCGCCAAGACGTAGAGTAAGGGCAAGTAGAGTTATAAGCTTGGCTCTACATGAGATCTGATAACTTTAACAGTGCAAGCCATATGTCTTGGCAACATTTTACATAAAAATGTTTTAAGTGAGATTATTATTTTGCGTCCCTTGCTAATATTAATATAAAATAAAAATACCAAAAAAGTGGATTACTGTAATGTATATACACTTTCCGTTGCATCCTGTATTCTGTCATTTGCGCTGCAGTAAAACTCATCAGTTCTCGGCGTCTAGTAAATTCACAGTTTAGTAGTTTAAGTGCACATACGAAGAGTGAAGGGTTATAATGAAGTACGTTCGATATTACTTTTTATATTATAACGGTTGATATAATTATTATTATCAACAAACTCGCTCGTAAAGTAACATTTATTGCAAAATACAAGTCTGTTTTTTTCCTCGCAAGTGTGTTGAAAAACGTCGTATGACACGCGTGTGCATTGATCATTACACTCTCGGCTCCCTTATCGCGCTTAATACAAACTGGAGTGTTAATAACCAACTTTGCGCACATGTATCATAATGTACTATTAGATTACAGATTTTATTCAGGCTGTTACGAACTAGTTAGGTTATCCAAAATACTCTCACGGACAAAACGTGAGGTATCAATATCCCATCACCGGCCATGCGCGCTGATTGGCTAAGACACAGACAAATGCGCTCTGATTGGCCAAGTCAAGAACACACGATGCAGTGATTGGCCCTTACTGTTCAAAATCAGTGCAAAATCACTGACTAGTTGCGGAATCGGATTGCTCGGTATTGCTACCTTAAAGGTTTGCCTCGATGGATGAGTGGCAGTTGATGGCTGGGTTGACTGATGAAATCATATGCTTATCTTCTTCCTAATCATTCAGAAATCAGCGCATTTTTATGCTTGTAAGGGGTTGCCAGGAATAGTGTGGCGTTTATCCATCATATAGCTACCGAGACACGACCACGCTTACCATGACCGCAGTAACACAGATTAAGTAAAACTTACTACATAAGCTGCAGTAGATACGGTCGGAATATAAAATAAATAAATATCCTGGGACATTCCTCACACACGGTCATCTGATCCCAAACAAAGCAGAGCTTGTACTATGGAAACCAGATAACTGATATAATACATATACTACTTTTAGTTTGTAAATACATACTTAATATACATAATTACACCCAGACTCAGGACATACAGACATGTTTATGCAAGCAAATGTATGTTCTTTGTGGGAATCGAAACCACGACCTGCGGCGCGTAAAGTGAACCTTAACCAACTGCGCCAACCGGCCCGTCAATATGATGATCAAGACGACAAAATAGTGTCTTCCGCTTCCAAATGTGCTCCATTATTTGTCTCCCTCGTGCCCTGTACTCACTGTTGACAGCCCTTGAAGAGCACTTCCACTCTACATATCAGGCTTATGTATATTCATAGCTCGTTATCGTCGCTTTTTGAACCTTATTATGTTACCAAATACGGTAGTGTTTGCAGTCATTTTGCATTTTATTTGTGCAGTACTAAAGTTGTAAAAGCGACTCGTTTTGCATGACAAATTATAATGTAGTTTGTATGACACTTTTTGTGGAGTAGTTGTTTGAAGTCCTTATTCCATCTGGGAGATAACTATTGAATTTCTCTTTCACATTTCTTAATTTTTCTCCTTTCTTTGTATATAGCCAGGGTGATGATAGCTCAGTGAAGTGTCAAGGACGTGGGTTCGAATCCGGTAAATATCGTGCGTAAATTATAGAACAGTAGAAGTAACAGTATAACATTTTGAAGTACCTACCCTGGCTGACTTCCACTCTCATGTTGAAAATAAATCTCCAAGCATCAGTGATGTGTTTCACCAGTTGCATTTGAGAGCCAGTTTTCTTTGTATGCTTACCACCTTTGGATAAATCATCGCACTTACCAGGGGTACATTCCGAAATGGATAATATCGATCACAGCAATAATTTGCGTACCGAATTTGATATCACGCTTATGACAGCTGAGAACTATCAACAATTCGGAACGCCCGTTATCGCGCTCACAGTATTCAAAACAGAACATTTGAGAATTTAATTAAAATCTGAATTATTAATGCGCTAGGACTCCTTATATCTTATCTTACTAATATTATAAAGAGGAAAAATTTGATTGTTTGTTTGTTTGTTTGTTTGTTTGCATTGAATAGGCTCCGAATCTACTGAACCGATTTGAAAAATTCTTTCACTGTTGGGAAGCTACACTAACCGCGGTTGACATAGGCTACTTTTTATGACGGGAACGCGGGTGAAACCGCAGGACGGAAGCTAGTCTTTTATAAGTTGACTGGCAAAAAGGAATATCTGCTTTTTTTATTATTTTTCTCTCATAAAATCATAAAAAGTATCTTTGTTATTAGATTTTTGCCGTCACTTTTGACAGCGCTCACGGTGATATCAGTTTAGGGCATGGTCGGTGTGAGCGCAAGATGGCGCATGTCATGACGTCATCTATGACGTTTCACGGGACATCGTTAACTGTCATTATTCAATTCGGTACGGGTTTAAGCACGCTCAAATCGATTACAGCGATTACAGCGGTAATTCGGAATGCAGCCCATGGTGAGATGCTTGTCAAATACAAACCTATTAAAAGTAAAAAAGGAGTATAAAATATATATGTATTTGTTACCTCCGTTTGATAGGTTGATCCGTTGATAAAATATTGTTAAAAATATATTCATAGTTTAACTTAATATTACTTAATGTACCTACTGTAATGCTTCGATAGTATAAATCACCAAATAACGTTGATATCAAAATCAAAATCAAAATCAAAAAGTCATTTATTCAGTTTAGGCCCTAGTAAGGCACTTATGAACGTTATGTACATACAGTTGAATTTACCACCGGTTCGGAATACCCTTAAACTGAGAAGACTCCGGCAAGAAACTCAGCAAGGTTTTTTTTTTTTGTGGAAGATCTTTTAATATTACAGCTTTTTTCCAAATACTTATACAATATATACATTATTATTTTATGCTTATTCGTACAATTGTCACTTAGCCATATCTCTTGCACACCAGTGTTTTCATCCAACAATTTTACAAGACCATTAAATTCAGTTCATTCAACAAAAAAGATGAAAGTCGACGAAGTTCTGCTATTAAACAATAGTTACTGAAACCAACTCATACTTTTTCATTTAAATATTCACGTTGCAAACAAAAGAATCAAGAAAAAAATGCACAAACATTGTAAAAATTTCTATGCCCGACGGAAAATAGAATGAAACAAGATTTATTCAGCAAATTCTATCTATGATCATTGAGCTATTATTACTACGCTTAGAGAAGACAAGCAAACGTTATGTCCCATTTTGTAGAGTTAACTAAAGATATCTTTAGCGCTGAAACAATTATTAGTCGTCTTTAGCAGACAGTAGAAACACGTAGCGCTATCAGAACGCTTTTAGTATTTTTTTCGCAAACACTGTGATTTTCAAGGCGCTTACGCTTTTCGTTCATATCGTTCTGCCGGATGGCCTTACTTGAGTAAGGCCATCCGGCCGGGAACATAGTAGTGATGTGTGGTGTCTTCTCTATACGTAGTTAATAGATCAATGTCTATGCTTTCCATACCCATCAAAACAAAAGAAAAAACGTAATCGTGTTTTATTGAAATGTATACAAACTAGCCGTAATACCAAAATATCTTGGTACATTTTTTATACACGACTAATGCCCGGTTTCTATAAACAAAAACGAATCGTTTTGCTTACCAATGGTAGGTTTTTTTATTGCCAAACTGGTCATATAGATCATTTCGTAAGCTAATTTTACCTGTGATAGCTACTTCCATATGGGAGGGTCTGCTATGCAAAGCTTTGAGGTCTTTGCTTCATTATTAGTAAAGATATAAGAGTCTTAATTTTAATAAATCTTAACCGATACCGGTCCGTAAATTATTGAAACCGGGCCTAAATAAAAATGCAATTTGAATATGATAATAATGTCAAACGCGTTAATATATTTTCCAATTGAATTCTCTAGGGTATATCGGACTAGCCCCAGCCAACGTCAATGTGTAAAAGTTTTAAAATTATACAAATATCCCGGGTAAATGGATACAAATTGCTGTCGTTAGCTCGATTCATATTCAAATCTGAATGTAAGCAGGGTTGTCATGGCAACAGATGTAGTGTGGTTCAAACGATCGATATATTTATTATAATTTCCGACACATACTTAGCATAGAGTGTATTTTGTTTGAAATATCAATATTATGCACAATGATTAATAAAATGTATACATTCATGATTATGCATTTCTAATAGAAATAAGACAACAAGACTTCTAAAGATTTAAAATATTGTGAAAATAAATCGTGAAAATCTTTGTGACTTGGAGCTAGTTGAGGCAGTCGCGTTATAACTGGGATATCATAACGTGTTCGAATTTTATATCATTGCTTTTAATATTCAGCCATCAAATAATAAAAAAAAAACAGTTTTGAAATATAAAGTTTAAATAAAGAACACTAAAATATACTATCAAAATATATCCAATGAAAACACGCAGTAAAACTGAATTTAAAACGCATTCAAATATTCTACGAAAGTCAACTTTGAAATGAAAGCATGAAAGCACATTTAAATAATAGGAATGAAGAGTTGAAAATTTCTATTTGAAGTTGTGCAAACTACTGTATAATATAATCCTCTGTGCTACTGCAAAACTTGGCAGGAAGTAGGAAACTGGTAAATTACTGATGTCTTCATTTCAGAAGGGAAAACCTTATTCAGTAACCGTAAACTAATAAATTAAATTATTAAAAGAAACAAATAACCCGACTGCGTAAAACATAAATTAACTGAAAAGAGAAAAACAAGCTCTTAAATCTATAGAATTTTGAATATAACAGTCGGGTTATTTGTTTCTTTTAATAATTTAATTTATTTCAGACTTTTTCGTTTTATACAGAAAGAGTTGTATGTATTAGCATAGAGTAAAGTGTCGTATTAGTAAGTAAATGAGCGGTAAGGTAAAGGAACGCTAACAACCATCGCAACTCTGTGATTTACGTATGGTAACGGCTACTGTTCTTGCATTAAACGTGGTTTTTTGCAGTTTACGTCAAAATGGTAGCATAAAAGTATTACAATATATACATATATGGAATGGTCTATTTACAAGCTTTCATTTGATACCCATATTGTTATAATAACGGAACTTTTATTTTTAATACCCCCCCCCTATTTCTTTATTCTTAGGCGCCATATAAAAATAATATACCCTATGACACTCCCCCAGTCAAGACGAATTTAACGACACCTCATATGCTTAAATCCATCAAGCCGTTTAGGCTGCAGAGCAGCACAAAGAAATAGACATACATACATACATACATACATACACTCGAAAAACATAACCCTCCTTCCGGGTCAGTCGGGTAAAAACGGACACACACCCATCTAAATAAACAATCCAAAAATGAGTGCAAACATGAGACACGCCCGCCCTAATATTTCTTTTTCGTGCCACCATAATTAGCTTTAGGTACAATAGAAGCGTTTTGAAAGGACATAAAATGACATGTACCTTAAAACATAAAAAAAGAAAAAGAATAACTGAAATAGTCTTTATTTTTTTATAATGGCATGGTTATTAAGCATTTGGCAACACACACAAGCTTACCTTGTACGCGTGCATTCCCAGGCCCAGACGGGACGACGAGCCCTCCGCTAGACAAAGATAGCCGCAATATCATTCACTGCGTTAGAAGAGAGCAGCATAGTGATATTGACCTTGCGCGGCGTGACGTCATTCGCGACCTAGCTGCAGCTTCCCTTATAGCCACACGTTTCATTGTGTGCGTGAACCAGACCCTGAGATCTATGTGTGCGTACAATTTCCTTAACATTTTGTTTATGTGGGAGTGTGGGAGTTGTTGTGTTTTCTGTGTACGTACACGGCCCCGTGCAACAGGCGGTTCGTGTGTGTAAGTGACATTGATTTCCCGTCTCCCTGTGTAAGCAACAGGCGAATTACATTGTTTACTTTATATCTATGCATACCAATGCCTGTGATATACAGAGTGATATAAATGCAGTAGATTTTTGTTGTGTCTTACTTATTTTAATTACTGAATAATAATATTAAATGGTCAAATTGTTAATGTCACATTGGTTGCAAATGACAGTAAGGCGATCGATAAATAATATAAGTAATTATGTAACAGCTTAAATAGTATTTTAGTTTAAGGCTGATAAGTGATAACCTATAATGTGGTTGAATTAACCTGACGTTCAAAAGCGTCCCCTTAAAATAAATGTTTTGCACATTGATTATTTTTATTTCGAAATTTATTTTGTATAAAAATAAATTGTGTATACCTATCACAAACCCTAAATGGGTTTGTTGTGTTTGTTTGGTTATAAAATTAATGTTTTGCAGTTTTATCAATTGCAATAATAATTATAGTGCCAAATATTACGTAGCAACAAAAAAACTAGAATTTACCTCTTCGTTAGGTAGGTACCTACCTAATATATCATGACAATATAATTTATTTATAGTATTTATTTGAGGACACACCTACCTACTAAATATTGGCCATAGTTTCTATAACTGGGTTAAACCCACGCGTGGGCGTGGGCGCGACGTTGGTGACAAACATTTGTTTTGCGTAATGTCGTATTCTGGTGAAAGTTGATAGAAACTTCACAAATATTTACTCTAATGGTGTTTTTAGAATACTAAACTGCGTGAAATAAAATAGACATAGCACAAGCGAACGTTTTTTGTTTTGTTAATAATTTATTTAAAATACTGTACTATGTCGGTATATTAATGTCACAATACTTATGAAAATTAAAACTTACAAAAAAATACAACCTTGTATTTTCCAATTATTTATTTAAACAATTATTTGCAAAATTCATTATGAAGACTAAATATAAAATGATTCATACGTGAATTGTTCAAATATTAATCAATTAATTACTTAAATTTAATTAAGTGAATTATCATTAATACTATCACAACATGACAAAAGCCCGTTGGGCTGTTTAAAAAAACATACATACAGGTTGCTTACATTTAAACTTCGCTATCAATGTTCGTTGAAATTAATCAATATCTATTGATTGAGTTCAACGGTACTTTACATTCAATCCCAAATAAGAATTAATTCAAATAAAGAATGTGTTTTGTTTTTCATATTTTTATGACGCTGGTTTATGATAATTGTCGTGCATTTAAAATTATAGTTGTGCGTAACACAACATCTTTAAATAAGAATATTTACCGATATTATAAACACAGTAAAGGTTCCTTCGCACAGCAATATTTCCATTAGTATTTTTGGAACATTTTATTATATATCTAGAAACTTGTGATATTAAAATGTTTCGCCATTATAAAATTTTCACATATTTTTATAAAACAAGCGAGGTAAATTATAAAAATACCAATATACAAGCCTTTGCACCAAACAGAAATTTCTCCCTCAAAAGCTAAAACTGCAACGTCGATACAACTAAGTAAATACAACACTCGCTTACACAGCTTAGCCAGAATTATAGAACTGGCAAAGCTGAGATGATAACTCAAAGCTACCGCCTTATAGCTCATTAGTGAGCTGAGCTATAACTATAAAGTTTCGGGCTATAATTTATTTATAGATCAACATTTAAGTATCGAAATATATTCTGTTATATAAAAACAGCATGCTTTTTAATTAACTATGAATATCTTAAATTATTATAAAAATAAGTAAACTAGATATAAAATTACTATAAACATTTTTTTTGTAAAAACAGTAGAAAAATATTATTGCATCTAATTTATGGCAAACTATTTTCGATAAGTTTCTTATAAGTAATATATGATATAACTTAAGAATTTTAACTTAATGTTAATCCCAAAATACAGACAACAGTATGAAACCAGATTCATTATGTGACAGACCTTCTTAAAAGATCAAAAATATTCTTTTTAGTAAAAATAAAACTTTTAAAATCGGAATCAGAAATTAAAAATAATCTGGAACCCTAATGGTTAAAGATACAGCCTGTATATTTTCATTAGCGGAAATCATAAGCTTTTCTCATTGCATACCGGCAATACAGTCCACTGGGAAGTTTGACTGATCAATACTTTGGGCAGGATTCAGTCACAAAGCTTCTTTTGCATTCCCGATGTTTCTATCATCTACACTCTCAGAATATTAATAATTTGGTGCATACCATTATAATTTTTAGAACAATTCAAATATTTTTTTCAAATAGACCTTCGTAGGCATTTATGAATAGTCTCTAGGATTGGTAGGTTATATTTGCTGAAAAGAGCCGGCAAATACTCAGCAATAGCTATTTTCAAAACAAGCTTAGATTGTTAAAATTTTATTTTGTTGTAAATAAAATTAATTTGAAGCTTAGATTAATTACATAACATATATAATGTTTGTTATATAAGGTTCTCATATAATGTCACCACATGATGTCATATATAAATATTCCGTGACAATCTTCACACACGGTCATCTGATCCTAACTAAGCAGAGTTTGTACTCGCGTAAAGTCCAGACAATGTACTAGATTAGTGTTGTAATACGAAAATAAACCTTATGTCTTTTATGCAGGTTTCAAATTTAATTGTTTAAATCTACAGTGCATTAATATTCTATAAAACTGACATATATGTTTGTTTTGAGAAGAAATTTACCCCAAAAATACAAAAACTTGTTCATCAGTAAACAGTAATCAGTTTAAAATAGTTTTCGAAAATATAGAATAAAATTTTATTTATAAAAAAAATTGCAACCTTTCACTACGCAACTAGAATTTTTTTATGGCAATTATAAGTAAACAATGAACGAACGAATTGTTCGGCGGACCGCAGATGACTGAGTCGCGTTGGCCCTAAAATTACTTTTTAGGGCTAGTGCGTTGGTGCCATTTCGTCACGCGGTTGGCCTGGTCCTTACGCCAGTAATATATAAGTCAATGCCCAGGATATTTATTTATTTAGTTTTAAATAAAAAAACGCGAAAATAATCTAATACTTTTATGCTTTGTAAAAGAAAACAATCATTATTTATTGACTGTTGGTGAAGCTTAAAGCTCTCTTAATCTTCGTTTAATTATAAAGTTCTTACCGACTTTTGTGGCCAACTTTACCTACTGTCCTCAGGGATTAACATAAAGTTAATATTTTGTTTATTAACTTATTTATACAGAATAAACTAGTTGGAAACATTTAAACCACAGTATTTACATTTGAGTGCTTAAAATTATAACAATAAATGATTCAGAATTGAGCTGTTTTCATGATTTGCACAGGAATTTAACAATTGTGGTTAATTTAATGTATTGATGTTTCATTTTTTACTGTATTATGGTTTCCTCACGAGCTCAAGAGCATTGCAGGCTTAAAACCCAAAATAGCTACCACTGAAGATTATGATTTTTATCAGAATTTAACGTGACATTATAGTCCCACAAACTTATCTGGCCCGGTGGCCAAAAGAGGAACTAACGACTCCAGTTTGAAATGTGAATCTTCCTGCCATTCGCTATTGGTCGTTTGCTCCACCAAATGCGATAACAAGGCCGTCTCACCGGGCCAGACAAGTTTGTAGGACTGTAGTATCATGTATTTCCTCCATCACACTCATACCTGATAGATTTGAAGCAAATTACTCGCAGCTCAATTGTGAGTTTATAATTCTAAGTAATGTTTTGCTAAGTTACCTAAGCTAAGTCGTTCCCAGATAACAGCGTGTTACCATTTGCGTGTTACTACTTAGGAGTGAGTGTGACTTGAAATTTTACTCAAGTTGGATCATGAAAGAGTAAAGATTACAAGTTTCGACACTGAAATATGAGAACTTTGTAAAACTTAAAAAAAAAATGCCCGTTACAATTCTAGAGCATATCAACAAAATAATCTCATGCATAAAAATTAAGAAATTACTAAAAATATTTTTTTGACACATCGATCAAACAAGGAGGCTTGCCATCCTAATGCTTCCCGTGAACCACAATATCGACCATAGACAATGGCCCAACAACTACTTAGCACGCGTCACACCTCACGAGGCCTACTTCATCGCAAGTCATGCATTTCAGTGCTACGAATTCGGCAGTGAAATGATTTCGATGGAGACTCTTCTTGGATCCATTGCAGACCCTGCAGGGGAGGAGACGGAACCCACCGCATATTTGGCATGTGTTGCAGGCGTCTGGACTCTGGAAAATATAGAAAAAATACAGTTAGCGTTGGCAAATAGATTGAGGATCATCTAGCAAAATTTTTTGGGTATTTACTACACGTGGGCGATAAGTTGAGACCCGTACTCTCTCACCAGCTTCCCCGATGGCACCCGTATTGTGCAACGCCATCGCGGTCAGATCTCACCTTACCGCGTACGGGTAGTAGATAGGTTTATTCCATAAATTGGAAGATAAAACAAATGTTACCGATCGTTATGGCGTGAAGAATTAATAATATAGTC
This sequence comes from Polyploca ridens, assembly GCA_951394255.1. Lineage (NCBI taxonomy): Eukaryota > Metazoa > Arthropoda > Insecta > Lepidoptera > Drepanidae > Polyploca > Polyploca ridens. The sequence goes on along the minus strand of OX596263.1, from coordinate 9,759,408 downwards.
TTTACATTTTGGCATCCTACCATATGTTTTTTTAACATAACTAAGTAATAATCAAGCAAGTCAGCTTGGTGAAATTAAATGAAATAATTTATTCATTCAAATAGGCCTTCACAGGCACTTATGAATAGTCAAACTCTAATACTCTAATGCACGGTTCGGATTTTCGGTAGGTTGCTTTTGCTGAGAAGAGCTGGCAATAACCTCAGCAATTACTCTTTTCGGTGGAAAGCGGTTACCATAATCATATAGATGCTAGCAATACCCGGAGCATCACTCACGCGTAACCGACCCCCTCCCTGGTGAGATCTCGCCATCTTGCTCACGCGCAGCAAGAGCTGCTCTTTGAGCGAAAAAGCTCTATGCTCTACCATTCTTAATACTTTTTTTCTTTTCAAGTCTTTTTCTCATCATCATCATCATCATCAGCCTATAATGTCCCACTGCTGAGCACAAGCCTCCTTTCACAAATGAAGGTGAAAGGGAATGGGCAATACTCCACCACGCGTGCCCACTGCGGATCGGTGGAGGTAGGCTAGTGGTCAACCTACTGTTGGAATTTTTCAAGCCGCCTAGGAGACATCCAACTAGCTTAACGACTATCACAATTAAGTGATAACCGGGACCAATGGCTTTACGTGCCTTCCGATGCACGGAAACGCTCGATTTGACATACCACTAGGCGGTCACCCATCCAGGTACCGACCACGACAGGCGTAGCTTAACTTTGCCGATCGATTAAGAACGGCTAATCATGCTACACCACGAGCGCTTCTCTTCGCTTCTCTTCTCTAAGTCTTTTTCTCATCAAGATCATATTATTTAGCCTTAGCCTATCGACTCCACCACATCATATCCACGGCTGACATTCATCGGGCTTTTGAGCGATGCATAGAATTACGTATAGTATGTAGGCCATATTGCCACTCCAATACACTCAATACAACATTAAGGTGCAGTACAGACGACAGACTATCCATGCCGCACTTTTTAGTATGTGAAAATAGAACCTATATAGGGTGACTGATAATTAGTGACCGATACTTAAACGTTGTTTGTTATCATGAGTACATTCATGTGTTTGTATCGGTCACTAATTACCAGTCACCCTTAATTTAAAGCAGTAACGCACACGACGCGCAAAAAGTCTGCGAAAGAATAGAATGTACCCAAATCTCTATTTCTTCTTTTTTTTCAAATTTTAAGTTCAAAGTAATTTCATCGCAATCTCTGCATTTCTAAAGCATACATCCCTAGCTAGAGTTACGCCGACAGAACAATCGAAGATGTAATGTACGTTGTGTTGTGTGCGTTGAATCTGTGAAAAATCCCTGACGAGAAGCTATCATAAGCAAAGGTTATGTCCTATTTTTTTTTTGAGTCAACTAAAGTTCTTTTTAGAGTGAAACAATAATTAGTCGTCTAAGCAGCCAGTAGAAACACGTAGCGCTATCAGAACGCTTTTAGGAGTATTTTTTCTCGCAAACACCGTGATTTTCACGGCGATTACGCGTTTCGTTCATAGTTCTACAACAAAAAGTGTGGCCGAATGGCCTCACTTGATCGGAACATGTGTGGTATCTCTCTATACGTAGTAATAATATCTCAATGGTGCCACACAGACTTTTTGTGTGCCCTAAACTACTTCGCATAAAAAGTGTGTCGTCTGTGTTGCACCTTACTCTAACATTAATTCAATTTAATATAGTATAAAATTGAATCCACATGTTCGTATCTTACTAAGATATCGATAATCTTATTAGAGTCTGAATTCCCAATAATGAGACACTTATGGAATATATCTTTACGTTATTAAAAACGTCTAGACTCATATATGTATTATGACAGAACGTTACAAATAATGTACGGTTTATTTAATTTTCTATTATTGAAGTATTTAATGTAAATTCGAGTAAATGCTAAATATAGTTCTATAGCCTGGGAATTGATCTCAGTGTGCCTAAATGATGTTTATCTTTCTAAAATAAACTACAGAAATAATTCATTATATAATGTCCCACTGCTGAGCACAGGCCTCCTTTCACAAATGAGGGTGAAAGGGAATGGGCAATACTCCACCACGCGTGCCCACTGCGGATCGGTGGAGGTAGGCTATAGTGGTCAACTTACTGTTGGAATTTTTCAAGCCAGGCGGCTTCCAACTAGCACAATTAAGTGATAACCGGGACCAACGGCTTTACGTGCCTTCCGAAGCACGGAAACGCTCGATTTGAAATATCACTAGGCGGTCACCTATCCACGACGGGGGTAGCTTAACTTTGCCGATCGATTAAGAACGGCTAATGATGCTCCACCACGAGCGCTTCAGAAATAATAATACAAATAATATACATGGCCTGAATTCATCCCATCGATATAAGAATGATAAAAGCAAAATACTGAATCTCAAAAACGAACTAAGACGTAGGTACGACGCAAAATTTGGCAGGTGAGTTTCTTATAGGATGTAGACATCTACCTGCTGCCACTACAAAAGTACATATTTTCTGAAATTCGACCCCTAAAGGTGCGAAATAGGGGAACGTAGGGCGGAATGCTATTAATGAATAAATTTTTAAGCCAAAATATAAGTCACAATATTTTTAATACTAATTGATATCACCCCTGACGTGTGCTAAAGTGAGCTATATATAGCTCACACTTCAGTACGTCTGTCTGTCTAGCTCACAAAGGATGCGGAGTTCCGCATGTCACCACAAACGACATACAGGAACTACGTGTCATTTCATACTCGTATGATGAGCAAGGATGACTTGAATTGGTACCTGAGACGTCTTTTAAAAGTAAAATAGAATAGAAGTATTATTTTTTATAGCTGATAGTCGTGGTCCACCTAATAGTATTAGGCCATCATTTCTAATAACCATTGGCAACAGGTTGCTGACCACAGATGAATAAATCTAGACAGCAAGTGATTATGTGAATGTGTTTAATTAAATTAATTTTTTTGTAAAACGTTTTCGATATTGTTTAACCCAGAATTAGTATCTGATATTTCGATTGATCTTTATTTTTTGCCAAAAAAAACACTACCTTAAAAGTATAAGGAGAAGATTATATCATTGTGTGCGTGGCCTATGATATACCAGGGTTTTTTGGTAAAAAAAACCTATCCAACAAAATAGTAGTACCCCTAGACAAAGTACATTTAATTGCTTCTGCGCGAATAGAAACGTTACAAAATGTATGAGATTTACATTTGATTACGCTAGAATCTAGCGCATCCTTATGTCAATCTCATACATTTAGTATCGTTTCTATTCGCGCAAACGCAACGAAATGTACTTTATCCAGGCCTACAGATAAGAATTCTGGGCTTAACAACATCCAAAACGTTTTACATACATTTAAATTTAATCATTGGGATACGATACCAATTCGTACAATCACTATCCTATATAAAACTGAAAACGGAGAAAAGTCTAGCTGTTGCCACTCGCATGTTTGAACAGGCCATTGTGAAATCGATCGTTTATAAAACCCGCCATTCAGAACAATAAATTGCGATGTGACATTCACCGTAAGAATAAAATGTCATGGAAAAAGACCTTTTTACGGATTTGTCAGATTACTGTCTAAAATGTCGCCAGATCTCTTATTCTCCTTGATGGGTTTTTGCGTAAAAATATTAATTTGGAAAACGAGGAGCCTCCTAGGATAAAGGTAAGGACTTACCAGGAACTCCAGGAACTCCTATGGTAATCCAGCACAGTGATAAGCACCACTATTTCACATCAATTCACCAATCACAAAGTCCAATGCTTCCCGGTCTGTAGCGTTTTTCGTACTGAATGTTGCGGGGTTGCGGGGCGCGCGCGTTTCGTTTTACTTGCACACACGCGTTTGGCGATGCGTCGCCGAAGTATGTAGAAGATTCCCGAAGCTCTTTTCTCGCTTTCACATATGATGTGGGAAAAGGAGAGGAATCGGGAAGTAGAGGCTCGTCATTGATACTCAATATGAGTAGGTTTCTACTATAAATATTATCATAGGTATTTTGGCCTAAACACTCCTTATGGCACTGATGGAAAGCAAACTATAGTTCTGTGACTTAGCAACGTGTTTCTGGCTCTTACATCCTCAATGTTTAGAACCCAGAACAGATTTATCTATTCCGTGGTTTAGAAGTATAGGTTCTTTGAGCATGAGTCATCAAGACATTCTCGGGATTGCCCAAATGGAGAAAAACGGCATTTGTCTGTTAATTTGAATTTACAAACGCTTTATAGAAAGTTAAAAACTGGTTTAATACCTGTCTGCTACCAATTACCTGAATTATGATGTAACATTCCGTGAAAAAAAAACTTGATTTACAAAGGAAAGCCGCCTATACAAAAATGGACATGACATATCTGCCATAAGGAAAGGAAGACAGAAAAAACTCCTCGAGATAAAATGATCAAGAGTGGACCGAAAAAGCTAAAGACCCAATTAATCTTTGTATGTGAAAAAGTGACTAGCTTGTGCAGATATTGGAAGATGGCGGAACAAATGCTATCAAGTAGGAAACGCAGTTCACTCTTATTGCGATCCAATAAGCCTGAACTGCGGAGCAGCCGCGTATCTTTGGTGTTCATCGTATGAACATCATTAATGAATGCCATCCAATGACGCGGTACCTACGACGAAGACCATTGATGGGCCAAAGAATGTGAAAACCGTTATATTTGACAGAAAAACAATTCAATTTGTGTAAAGTTGAATCACTATTAAAACTGACAGTATAGGCCGCCAGGGCAACATTATTGTCACTTTGTTAATATTGTCAAATATCTGTAACCAACTATAATTGTTTGTATTAACAGGGGCCCATGTCTGCTATTACGATTGTGTTCCAATGAACTATTAGTGGTATCAAAATTGTCCCTTTTTACAGTTTTGGTAGTCTACTAACACAATTAGCGCCATAATAGCTTTCTGATGATTTTCCACTGAAACTACAACCGTGCCACAATGTTCTTTTAGTTGTCAGTTTTTGTACAAAAATTCTTTTCGTTAATTATGAGACCATTATGAATTTGTAGACTGCGCACATCGGCTCAATGATAATGGAATTGCAATGGTATCGTGTCAGTATGACATTTTAGTAGACTTGGCCCGATACTCTACTTAGATAGCTCCTTTCCAGGCTTTTTGTGGCAACCTTCAACCGTATATAACATTGAGATTGTGGTTAAACGTCAGCCTTACCATTTTAATACACAATGTAGGTTTATTATTACTGAATTACCAGAATTGTGTTTACCAGAATCTTGTGCAATAGTGACATCAATTACGAGTACCTAGTATTAAAAAAACAAACACCTTCTCATAAAGATCTTGTACATTGGGCAAGAAAAGGTGTGGTGTTTAATAAACCGGTAAACGCGAGTTACTTGTACTAAAAGTCAGGGTTCCGCATTTATTGATTGAATTTCATTTTTGATTAAATTCTTTATTATACATTTGGGTACTTTCCTGGGTAGAAACTATATAATTCTATTTAGTTCTTCAGTTAGATTATCAAAAAAATATTGGATACGTATTTTTTTCTCGTCAATCAAACAAAAAATGATGAAGATTTAGCAGGTTAAATTTCCGCGTGACATCACATTTCCATACATTTTTTAATGAAATGTGACGTGATGCGGCAAAACCATTTTTTTTTTCTAGATGCAGTGCTTTGCAAATTCACACATTGTTGACCCACTGGTGGACATTATGCAAGATATTTCATTTTCTTATACAGATATTTTCATGAATTTTATCTGTTAGCATACGCTTAGGATTCTTCATGGCTCGATCATGTAGTTTCAGTTTAATGTTTTATTTTACAAGGAACCCTAAATTATTAAGAACGTGAACGTACACAAGCTTATGCAAGCACTTTGTTATAGAAGTTTTGCAAGATTTTCTCCAAATATTATATTGTATTTACATTATTGCATGCCGACCTTAAATGTGTGGTATGAGTTAATTGAGTGAGATGAGATAATGGCGTCGTTATGAAGACAATGATTTATCTTCGCTAGGAAATTATTAACACCCTGATCTTTATAATGATAAATTTTATTACAATAATCCCACTATTATTATTGTGTATTATTGTTTGGTAACAAATCAAGATTTGATGAAAAAGTGTTCAGTTCAACAAGTAACTTATTTATCTAATTAGAATTTAGAATATTCTTAATAAGTTTTAAAAAAGGACTGTATTTTTTTGTTTTTATTTTTGACACATATTTTTATTATTTTCCACTTAAAACGGTGGTCGTAATATTAAAACTTTTCACGGATTCTTTGAGACAACTTGAAAAGTTACCATTCTCGCATACACTTCAATTCACAAGTGCATTTTGATTGATCTTTATTAAATAAGATTTTGCCGATATTTATAATAGACTGTGCTAATATTATAAAGAGGTAAAGTTTGGATGTAGGAGGTAATCTCCGAAACTACTGATCTTGATGAAACTTCTTTCCCTAATAAGAAGCTGGAATTTTCCCCGAGCAATATAGGCTACTTTCCATTCCAGGACAGCTAAAACCGCGAGAGACAGCTAGTAAGCTTCTATAAACTACAAATAACCTATGAAAATAAAACCAAAACGCAAGTTGTCGCCAAAAAGTCCTTCTGACACGTCATTTTAACGCAACTTTTAATTGAATAAAAGTTTACTATTCAACACATATCTCTCATGGGTATTCCTGGGTCAAGCCCTAAATAACAATGGCACTTAATGACCGTTGTTTTAGCATTTCAGTTCCGATGACATAATGCAAAGCTCGTGTGGAATAGTGATGTGAAGTAATTTGTACTCGAGTAGGAATGTAAAAACGAAAATTTTTATTTCGCAAATATTTGCTGTAATATAATTAAAGCAAGATATTTTGTGTATTTTTCTAGGAGTGGAACAAACATGATCAGATTTAGATATCTTAGAATTATCGTCAGGATTTCGGAAAGGTGAATTCAAATGGCATATGATGTTCGCCAATCATCACTAGGCCCAAATAGTGATCTAATTAGTTAAGACTTATGAACGTTACAGTTAAATCCACCACCGGCTCGGAATATACTTAATTGAGAATACTCCGCAAGGCATTGTGTGGTGGTACGTTCTTTTCAAATTAAAAATTATGGGAGGTAGGTAGGTATATGGCCTAATGGAGAAGCGCTCGTGGTGTAAGCATGATTAGCCGTTCTTAGTCGATCACCATTGTGGCCGGTACCTGGATGAGTGACGGCCTAATAGTGGTATTTCAAATTAAGCGTTTCCGTCCTTCGGAAGGCCCGTAAAGCTGTTGGTCTTGTTTATCACTTCATTGTTATAGTCGTTAAGCTAGTAGAAGGCTTGCTAGGCTTGAAAAATTTCAACAGTAGGACCACTAGCCTACTTCCACCAAATCGCAGTGGGCATGCGTGGTGGAGTATTGCCAGTTCCTTTTCACCCTCATTTATGAAAGGAGGCCTGTGTTTAGCAGTGGGGCACTATAGACTGATGATGACTGACGAATACTGTCATTAAAAGGCCTTTTGAGTACACTCAAGTACAATTTTTTTATACTTCTCATCTCTATTACTGTAATTCCATTTCTTTAAGACCGTCCTTGTGTAATGTAGTTAGCGGACAATAAAATCAGTAGGTCGCTTGTGTAAGTTTTTGTCACTTCCTATTGAGTAACAAGTGAAGTGAAGCCACGGTATTGTCACAAGTAATAATGTTAACTATAATAATTGGCAGAAGGCTCGATTTCACTAACGGATGTTTATTTGGTATAGTATGAAAAATATATGTCTATATTGATATTTATATATAAACTAGCTGCCCGGCGCAATTTCGTTGGCGTGGTGCTACCCTACCCTACCCTACATCGACTACAGCGCCATCTGCCGGGCTGATATGTGAATCTAAACCATCCAAGGCGCCACCTATACGCATACAAAAAAATTCATTCAAATCGGTACAGCCGTTAAAGGAGGAGTTCAGTGACAAACACACGTACAGTAGAATGTTATATATAAAGATTACGTAAGTAGTTTTTATAGACGTGTAAGATATTTGGACAAAACAAAAAAAAGAGTTGTTTAGGTTTTAATATAATCAGTGATGATGGCGATTCATCACGAATCAGAAGTGTCTGAATATGATCTTTCTCTAGGACCTTTTGCCTAATTCTTGATTTTTTAAAGTGTAGATTGAACACTATGCTTTAGAACATATTTAGATTATATATATTATCACAGTGTGATTCAAAAGTACATGCATCTTAATGTATCTAAGTACGATATACATATACGTTAAGTGATTTCCCCATAACTCGGAGGCCACATGTGCGATGTGTCCAACGTTGCGTCAACATCATATCCACAGTAACTTGATGGATTGCTTGTCCAATTTTGTTTTGTTATCGCAAGTGCGTTATCTCATTATATTTACGTTAGTTTGGAAACATTCCAGAACTTCTTGAGACGATTAGCTTCTTTTATAGGCATCTTCAAGGTTAATAACTGTTACTTTTTGAGGTAACAATCTTTAGCTAATAACTGTAACTTTAGCTATCGGGTATTCTAAGTACGGTAGATTATTTATTTGCTTGTCTCTATACCCTGAAGATTTGATTGTGTATTGAAGGAGTTTTTTGTTGCTTCCTATTGGTAGATAAATATATCTGTATGGGCTTTTGTGCTCCCTAAGTGCTGGCCGAATATCACGACACTCACATTATCCGCAGGGCTCTTGTTGTTGCTAACGTGCCTTCCGTACTGGAACCAGTCGGTATTGCGCGGGGCGATGGCAAGAGACCGGATGGTATGTCTTTGATCCCTTGGAGTGTCGGCAAGTCACTGGTGTGGGATGCCACATGTATCGATACACTCGCGCCATATCACTTACCGGTGACTTGTAAAGCTGCAGGGGCAGCAGCGGCCAGTGCGGAAAATTCAAAATTTAATTAATACGCATCGATTGGACCAAATTATATTTTTATGACTTTTGCGGTCGAGACCATGGGACCGTGGGGGTCCGAAGCTCTCCGTTTTGCTCGCACTATGTCATCAAAATTGATTAAGACCTCCGGAGATCAGCGGGCGGGGAGCTTTTTCCGCCAACGCATCAGCTTGGCTATCCAAAGAGGAAACGCTGTCAGCCTTCTGGGAACCTTTCCATTAATCGGAAGCAGCGGCAGACTTGTAGATATTTTCTATATATAGATTGTAATTTGTACATAGGTATTTGTTGTAAATAAAGAAGATCTAAATTACCATATATTACTTATTAACTATGTGAACTGTAGCTAAATTATTCTATTCAGTCTTTGTAAACAAGTTTAATCAATGTTATAACAGCCATCAAACAACACATGTAAACCTGCTATGTTGGATGAACCATTTCATCATCATTTACTCTTACTAAATTTTAGGCGATACCTCAGTAGGTATAATGACGTGGCAAAGGTCCGATTTACAAGTGAGATTAAGCTTTTTCTTGAATGAAAACATCGGGAGGAAACCATAGCACGGTGGTAGGCTTTATAGCAGGTACCCACCCTTACTTGCTGGGAAGTATCGACCGGCTACCATAATGACATTACATTTGCATCACTCTCGCGTTACCAACCCTTCCCCCTCCCCAATGAGCTCTGGCGACCTTACTCACGCGCAGGAACACAACATTGTTTTTCAGTCGAGTTGCTCTTTCAGAAAAAAAAAACGCTATGCTCTACCTCTCTTAAAAGCTCCCTCTCTTTACTCAGTTAAATGATTATAAAAACTAAAATGAAGTGCATAGTGCATATAATTGAACGTTGTGTAGGTACCTTATAAGGTTTCAGCATTTTCCTCAGGTCCCCGCTCTCGTTCAGTTTTTCAACGGTGTCTGCATCCTGAAACCAAAGGGAATCAAATTTAATTAAAAGTTCTTAACTAAGAAATCTTCGTGACTTTAATATTACATTTACTTTGTTGGTTTAGTTAGGTTCTTTAGATGGTATGGTTAGCTCTCTATTTGACCCGCAAGATGACCCATGCTCTTTTTGCATAAGGCATTCATATTTGTTATGAAAAGTTGTTAAGAGCAGTTTGCTAATTAGAAAATTGCATCGATGAACTCTTCCTAGATGCATTTGTTTTATGTAATAGTTATTGAAGACTTAGAAACTCGAGGCTTTTGCTTTATTAATGCCGATAGATTTCACTTATTTTTCTCTTTGAGCAAGTCTTCAAAATATAAAAAAAAATAGAACATGTAATATAACTTTGAGTGCTATATGTAGTGACACTCGCAGCCTTTACGTCGCTACCTTTAAAAGGATCATTTCTCAAATAACACCTATATAAAATACAGAGCCATAAATATCACTCTGAGCTTTCGTGTCCTCAGACGTCGTAACCATAGAAACCTAAATAATGATCCTAATAATTATTTTCCTGATATTCTTTCCATCTTTAGTATGTCTTCAGCTCAACATATAAATTCAATATATACGCTATTGTCTATGCCCACAGAGCATTGAAAAAAAAAAACTCTCCTCGCCGCCCTCACAGATTCAATACTATTCAAGCGTGTCAGAGGGCGGCAACGTTTTACGGACAGATTACATTGATATCTTATCATTTTGTTAACTTATTTCAATTCACGAGGCACGATTATATCATTGTTTTCGTCTCTATACTGGGTGGAGATTTCGAGATGGCATATTTTCGAAACCTATATTCGATTAGTCATGCTGAACAACTTTTGTTATGGGACCAACACTGAATACTCACAATTTTTTTTTTACTTTTCATACATTATGATCGAGCAAGGTTGACATTTACTATGGATTGTAAACATTTTTTTTGGGATTTCATTATTGTTTCCATAGTAAAAGTTGTTCAGCATGACTAACCCAACATAGGTTTCAAAAATATGCCATCTCGAAATCTCCACCTGTTATAAGAGCGGTGGACTCCTTGCTCTGTGGTTGCCCATAAATAAATCCGATCATAACAATTTAAAACATGGTTTATTTTGCAAGTAGTTATTTTGCCGGATATAAACTTCTTACACCAAGATAATCTGCGGTGTAAATATCAATGCAAGTATGCCACTTCTGTAATATTTATTTCAAATTCCATGGTCGTTACGATTTCCCTGGAAACGCAAAGACAAGTAAAAGCTGGTAACAGATGGGAGAGAAAATACTGGTCTTGACAATAGGAAACTCAGTTGCCATTCGCACTTTACACCCGCTTTCGTTCACAACAGTTTTTTTACGATTAATTTACTTTTGTACAGTGCAGCATTATTATACAGAAATCCTAATCCTAACTAATATTATAAATGCGAAAGTGAGTTTGTTTGTTACGCCTTCACGCCTCAACTACTCAACGGATCATCATGAAATTTGGCATGCAGATAGTCTATGGTATGGAGAAGGACATAGGCTACTTTTATCCCGGGAACGCGAGTGAAACTGTGGGGGACAGCTAGTCCTATCCCATCCTAACTATTATAAATGTTTTATTTAGAACAAATTGACCCGGTGGACTTTTTTTACTACTTAGGTAGCAAACAAGCATTCGGCCCGCCTGATGGTAAGCGGTTACCACAGCCTATGGACGCTTGCATCACCAGGGGTGTTACTCGCGCGTTGCCGACCCTGAAGAAATCTTTTCACACCCTTTTTGAAGAACCCCATGCTGTACTCCATTGGGAAAACCACGTCGGAGCTCATTATACAGTCTGAGAGTCCGCGGAAGGAAGCTCCGTTGAGACCGCACAGTTCGAAACAAATAACTTTGTAAATTAATTAACTTTTTAATAAACAACTTTGTACCACAAAAAATATTTTTAAGCCACCCTTGTTTTATAGCGAACTAAACAAAAAAAAATATATATTCAAATCGGTCAAGCCGTTTTTGAGTTTTAGCGAGAATAACGAACCAATTGACCTTTTATAGATTGTGTAAGTCTGTGTAGGCTTAAAAGTTGTTGCGTTAGTTAACTCTAGTTTAAAACTATTAGTTAGATTTCTTCTTCCATCTATGCATACCTAGGTAGGTAAATAAAGGTATTCTATATCTGAGAAGTTTTGCGCAGTATTTTAGAAGCTTGATTCAAAAATAATACCTATTTATCTGGTGAGTTCGAATCCTGCAATGAGCTTGAGCTTTCGGTGAAGGAAAACATCATGAGGAAACCATAGCACGGTGGTAGGGTACTTTGAAGTACTCAATTGCCTGGCTACCACCCTCAAGTTGAAAATCATCACTTACCATGGTATTGCGGTCAAAAACAAGCCTAAATACAGTAAAAAAAAAACCTTTATCACTGAAGTCCCTTGGCTCGAACATGATATAAAAATTACACGATAATATCAAATTCCGAATACACAGCAAACTGCAGTTGAATCCTAATTTTTTTTTAAAATAGAAAAGATTTAGTGCTAGTTGGTTATTAAAGGTATTTCATTATCGAAGTTTCTTTTGTGATATACCGATACTGCAACTTCGCTAGTAGCTTCCAATATACTTCAAAATTCCCAATATCCACGAGCTGCTCGTTGAGGTATTAACAACATTATCCTACTTAGTCAAAGATTATAAAAACTTTGTTTTATAGATGTGGCATGTGTTTAAGAAATAAATCATTGTGTTGATTGATGATAATCTATTGTTAAATAAATAACGTAAATTAGGTAATAAAATTATTAATCAATACATAGTTTTGCAGTTTTTGTAGATGTAAGTCGGATATTCAGCTTTTGCCATATTAAAAGTTATAATTGGACTGTTTTACAAAAAACTTAAACCGACTTCAAAGTACACTAAGAAGTAATCAAATCCTGATCTGATGACAATGGGACCAAACGGGAAGTGTACCCTTTCAAATAAAAAAGAATTTTCCAAATCGGTTAATAAATGACGAGGTTATGAGGTAACAAACATAAAAAAAAAAAAAAAACGAATTGAGAACCTCCTCCTTTTTTTTTAAGTCGGTTAAAAATGAAGGATTGTTCACGTTATTTTCCCTCACTAAAAATAATTTCAAATTATATGCCTGCTCCATTAAAATAAATGAAATATTCCTCATGTACAAATATTAGCCCCTTCTTTCGCAGCTTTCGATACATGATAATCCTTAAAAATGGCGGATTATTCCAACGTTATTCGGTACTGTTTAAAACCCATAATCTGATTTTACCTGCCGCTTTTTTATGTACAATAAGGGATTAGACATAATCATCATCACTTGAGCCTGGGAACATCCACTGGTGAAAAAAGAACTGTCATGGATTTCCATGACGAACGCGGGAAACAAGCTTACTATGCCGTTATGCGTATTACGCCTGTTGGTTACCGTATGGCCCTAGACACTCGTGATGCCACGAGTATTGCATCACAAATGACGGTTGCAACACCCGAGGCATCACTCACGCGTTACCGACCCTTCCATCCTTCCCAATGAGCTCTGGCAACCTTACTCACGCGCAGGAACACAACTTCCAGTGGCTTCGAGTGACTGTCACATCTATGTAGTTGTCACATCTATGTTTCTTGGAATAAAAGCAGCCTATGTCCTTCTTCATTCCATAGGTTATCTTCCTTTCATTGACATTGACTGAGCAGTTTTGGCGTGTAAAGGTTAAACCGAAGGAAGGTAAAAACGAGAGCTAATTTCGCATTTTGTAATACTAGTATGGATTATACATCTATGTTACTAATATTATAAACAACAACTTTTGTTCTATGACATTTAATAGTTCATCAGACTTTTATACAAAAATAATAGTACATTATGATACATGACTGTGTGCAAAGTTGGTTACTAACACTCCTGGCGGTATTAAGCGATAAGGGAGCCGAGTGTTTAATAATCAATGCACAAGCGTGTCATACGACGTTTTTCAACACACTTGCGAGGAAAAAAACAGACTTGTATTTTGCAATAAATGTCAGTTTACGAGCGAGTGTGTTGAAAAAATATTTCAAATCAACGCTCTGAAATGAAATGAATTAAATTTATTTACAAGAATATGGTAGATGTACATGTCTTGGAGTACTAAGTATTGTCTCATATTCTACCTATTCGGTGTGTAAATATTATGTTGTTTTATATTTAATATAATTTTGTATCTTAGTTATTATAATGTAATCTAAATGTTACGAGCTCTCAGCGTAGCAAAAATAATTGTCTAATAAAAAAATAAATAAATAAATAATTGTCTAATAAAGGTCTATTTTAATAATTTTATTAAAATAGACCTTCGCAGGCACTGAAAAGTCTGACTCTAATACCGGTTCGAAAGGTTGCATTTGCTGAGAAGAGCCGGCAATAAACTCAACAATTACTCATTTCAAAACAAGCTTAGATTCATTACATAATATTTACATTTTAATCGCACTGACAACAATTGCGTGCCCTGGCGCGGCGGCAAAACTACAAAGACTCGATATCTAATAAGTAGCAAACTTAAGCAGTCCAGCCCCCACAAGCAGCACCTGCTAACAAGTATGACGCAAGTGGCAGCCATCGCCCTTAGCTTAACATTAACTGGGACTCCAGTCCACTTGGAAACAACGCTGTGACAAAAAACTAGTAAATTGATACATTTCTTTCAAAATTACCTACGTTATAAGTTGCGGTTTTTCAATTTCAGCAGAATACTTTCTTATAAAGAATTCAAATTATATACTTTATTCAAATAAATTTGACCTATTGGTTATAGGATTAAATTCTTGAGAGGTTCGACCTTTCATCTTCGAATAGGGCTATACAAATGTATTTATTGAGACCCAAAACACACTAAAGATTCTATAATAAAAATTGTAGGCATCCTATTTAAAATTAATGGATTTTTTAAAGTATTTCGGGTATATTATAGTCGGGGATATTACGATTATCTATTTTACTAATACATTTAATAAAGCGGAAGAGTTTTTGTTTATTGTTTGTTTGTTTAAACGCGCTAATCTCTGGAACTACCCGTCTGATTCGAAAAGTATTTATATAGCTATGTGAGATTGTAATTAGTGCTGTGCATGCGTACATAAACATATTATAAAAGAGTTAATTATTAAATTAATTTTCTCATTTTCCTACAAAAGATAGGTTTCTTAGGTTTCCTACATAAAGTAGAGGCCGCAGTATCTTGATCTATTTGAAGCTAGCTACAAACTTTTACCCACTTTCATAGCAATGTACATAATGAAATGAGAGCATTAAAGAAAATCTTCTTGGAAAATTATGATGCGGAAAATTACGTCGTAGTACTGCGCTTGAGGGTGCACTTTTAATTAGCATCTGTGATAGTCCCATTTAGTAAGTTTCATTTCCACTAGGTCAATCAATATACACTGCGTTAAAGTTGTGATAAAATTGTGCACTTTATTGTAACGTGTTATGGTCGAATTTACATGGGATGTCGAAGGTCATAGATTATTAAATCACGTACTGTCATGCAATCTTATTTTGAATATTTATATTTTACCGCGAAGTTTATTTTCATGTTCAGATTAATATTTTATATTTATTTTCGACACACTCGCTCATCAAGTCACATTACGCACTAGCGCTTTTTACTTTACAATACCGCACAGTTTTATTGTACGTAGTATTTATATACTCTGAGGTTTTATCATAGGTATAATCCCGATTATGATAAGTTTGTACCTTACTGCAAGTGATATGTGTGTAGACCGAGCATTCTTAATTTAAACGGGTAAAATTGGTTACAGCTCACCGCTGTAAAAATAAACTTGCGCGCCATATTTGTTAACGTTCTCATTGTGGGTTGATTATTATCAAAAAATATACTTAAAAAAATAAAAGTCTATTTTTTCCTCGCAAGTGTGTTGAAAAACGTCGTATGATACGAGTGTGCATTGATTATTACACTCTCGGCTCACTTATCGCGTCAAGTGTTATAACCTTTGCACATATGTATCATAATGTGCTATTAAACATCTTTCCTATGGTTTTAAAAATGGAAAGTACTAGACAAAGCTTACATAATAATGGCCTCCAAATGAGCCGCGATTTAGGCACTCCCCGCAATTAACTGAAAGCCGAAATTCTCATACAAATAAAATATGACATCACTGTTACACGACCAAACTTAAAACACCATCATCAGCTTAACAACCCTTAGTGATAAAAACATAAGGTTCAAAATCAAATGAATTTTATATTTTCACGCGTAATTAGAAGCTTTATTTGATCAACAAGGTAAGTTAACCGGCTAATTGCAGTGACCTCCGATCCTCAGATATTCGACAGATAACTATGTGTAATATTATTTGGCATGGTTCTCATTAAGATAGTTGGGATTTTTATAATATTTGCTCATGTTGTAAGATCTGTATGTATGGTTAAATAATTTTATGCTACTTATATTGTAGTAGCTGTGCCACGCGGTTTCACTTGTCACACAAGCGGAAAAGCCGTCGCAACGCACCACTTTTTAACCGACTTCAAAAAAAGGAGGAGGTTCTCAATTCGAATGTATTTTTTTTTTTATGTTTGTTACCTCATAACTCCGTCATTTATTAACCGATTTGGAAAATTCTTTTTTTTATTTGAAAGGGTACACTTCCCGTTTGGTCCCATTGTCATCAGATCAGGATTTGATTACTTATTAGTGTACTTTGAAGTCGGTTTAAGTTTTTTGTAAAACAGTCCAATTATATCAATAAGGCACCTTCTAGGCTTTATGCGTGGTCATCATCATCCCACTTATAATGTCCCGAAGCTGAGCACAGGCCTCCTTTCACAAATGAGGATAAAAGGGAATGGGAAAATACTCCACCATACGTGTCCACTGCGGATTGGTGGAGGTAGGCTAGTGGTCAACCTACTTTTGGAGTTTTCAAGCCGCCTCCAACTAGCTTAAAGACTGTCACAATTAAGTGATAACCGGGACTAACGGCTTTACGTGCCTTCCGAAGCATGGAAAACGCTCGACTTGAAATACCACTAGGCGGTCACCCATCCAGGTACTCACCGGTGCGGTGGTAGCTTAACAATCGATTAATAACTGTTAATTATGATACACTACGAGCGCTTCATATGCTTTATGTGGTCATCCGTGGTAAAAATAAATTGACCCGTAAACATTCATTCGCAAATATTCATCCAGTTTACAACAAAGCCTACTTATAAGGTGGCTCATTACGTGGAAGACAAGAATGTATGGTTGTAGTAGCTTCACTGAAAAAAATAATCTACAAAACTAGTTATGCAAGTTGACGTTTTGTTGTCGGGAAACTAACTTTAGTTACATTTAATCAAATAATTTAGTAACGAACAAAAACTAGTTTTGTTACTGGTAAGTTTAGTTCGCAAGTCACTCTTAAAGTGAAAATTGTATGAATAAGCATAATTAATGTATATTGTATAAGTATTTGGAATAAAAGCTTTAATTTTAAAAGATCTTCCACAAACAAATAAAAAAAAAGCCTTGCTGAGTTTCTTGCCGGAGTGTGTATTTCCAACCGGTGTGGTAAATTCAACTGTATGTAACAAATTAACGTTCATAAGTGCCTTATCAGGGCCCTAAACTGAATAAATGACTTTTTGATTTGATTTTGATTTTTTCTATGTAACCTTTTTCCCGCAACGTGACACATTTGTATTTGATTTAAGACACGGCAATATTAAGGTACGCTTTATGAGCAGACAAAGGACTCGGGTCTTGGAAGGTAGTGAGATTCATGAGGAAACTATATTTCGAGTGGAATACTTTTTTATTAAAAAGTCACCGGTAGGATTTTGGTAAAGATCGCGTCGTCTTTGGCGCCATCAGAAAGTAAGCCGACATCCATAATAAAAAAACCTCTTTTTCTGATTTGTAATGTCATTCGTCTATTCTATCCTTTATACCAGCACTAGTTGTCCACCTCGGTTTTACCCGCGTTTCTGGGATAAAAAGTAGCCTATGTCCTTCTCCATACCATAGGCTATCTGCATGGCAAATTTCATAATGATCCGTTGAGTAGTTGAGGCTTGAAGGCGTAACAAACAAACAAATAAACTCACTTTCGCATTTATAATATATATATATATATATATTAGTTAGGATTCACTTCTTTCTCACCCATATCATCTTTCAAACTTCCCATCCATCTTTTTCTTATTTTTTTCTGATTCAGTACAGCTTACTCAACTTTCCTGATACTTTTTTTCAGAAAATAGTAGAAGACGGCAACTCATCAAATAAATACAGACAAACTTACGTCCCCTATTTAAACCCCGTAGGATTTTGAAAAATCTTTTCTTTGTGGTTGCCTACGTTGTACAGAATTCCCCAAAACTAAACGTCAAGTGGTTACTGGGCGAGAGGCTAGTCTATATCAGCTGTAAGCAAAAGAAAAATCCATGTCACGTAGTTAAGTGATATCTGTGCAAATCAGTTTAGGCTGTACGTTGATCAATCAGTAATTAGAACAAGTCTTTTGATTCTTTTTGGGTACTAGATAGTAGATTTATAATTAAAAAAACATACCTACAACAGGCAATGCTCAAAGCTTTCACAAGTTCAAGGGCATTTGTACTATGCACGTGGAACAGGGGCGGTAGACGCGTGCCGTTGACATGATACAAAACATAACCAAAACTCTAGTTTATTTATATTTTATTTTAATTCAACTTACTTATTTTGTAAATGGAGCTGAAACTTTTAGCTCCTGAATTTTTTTGTGAAATTTAAAAGCGGGAGTGTGTATTTTGTTTTCTTTTATTTCGAAATTGGAACGTGGTTTTTAGCTTGCTTTTAGTTGGTTTTGAAAATATATTGGAATGGGGCTATCGCGCTTGAATTCGCCGCGAGAGGCGATTTTCACTGATTATTCATGATTTTTGTAAAGATTGTGCTATACTTGATAAATAATTATGGCAGACATACCTGCGAACCACTATTTTAAACGATTTTTGTCTTTCGGAAATGTATGTGCTCTTTTTTTCTGAGGCATAATCAATATTTTATTTATTTGATTAAACTATCAATTATACTGGTCATGTCGCGCATAACAATACTTTTTCAACGACAGCGATAGGATCTTACTCGCTAGTGGTGCCAACTGGTGGCCACATGGTAGCCCTCATTGAGAGAGATTCTTCATTATGATACCTACATGTATGTATATGTATTTTTTGTGATACATAATAACATACATGTATGTATGTTATTATGTATCACAAAAAATCACTGAATCATGGCGTCGTATTATTATAAACCAATATCTCCAACCACATTATTATAATAAGCAATATCTGTTTAGATAAGTAGGTACCTCTTTGATGATGAAAACCTGATGATACCAAAATATTGTTTGACAGCGTCGATAAAGCAGTAAGGGAATGCATAATCACAACAATAGTTCAATTCTAAGAAAACTAAAAAAGTTGTAGCTAAAGTATTGCATTGATACCTTCTGAATAAACATTTTATTGTAATCTTCACATGGCAATCGAAGTCGGTCGTCGAGTAGCGACATCAATACATTCCACTGCTTTTCTTGACATAGTAACTAAATTCGAAATTTTTTAAATTCTAAATCCGATCTCTATGGCGCCGATCCCACAGAGAGAGAGTTCTAGAGTTCCGAGTTCCGAGTTCTGCATTCCGTGTTGACTATTGTGCACACAGCAAGCGGTCTAGAGTTCTGCAATATTCGCTACTGATCGCACATCATACACTTATTTTACTTTCACAGGCCCCACATAGCTTACAGTCAACCCGGAATGCAGAACTCTAGAACTCTTCTCTGTGGGATCGGCGCCTAAGGTTCTAATTCAATTTTAAGAGAGGAAGGGCATAACGGGTTGTCCCGTTCGAAATTCGGAGTAGCCCGACTGGGACTGTACCTCCACCTTACAGAAGATCGCAGCCAAATAACTCTGCTTAATGTGGTGTTGTGTTCCTGCGGTGAGTAAGGTCGCCAGAGCTCCATGAGGAGGCGCTGTGCTGGCAGTGTTTGGGGACCAGCGGTGTCGTACCACCGTTGTGTTGTGCAGGCGCGGCGTGTTGTTGCGGCGGTCAGGGAGACCCGGTGAAACAGCTGCCCGCTGGCTGCCCGCAGGTTGTAGGGGTCCCGAGCCCAGGGATCACTTAATCTCCGCCCTGGGAGGCTGACCCGCCGCCTCGCGCATAATCCATGGTATAGTTGGTCGTGCCGGAGGAGGAGACCGGAGTGGACCCGGCCAACTGTATCATGGAGGGACCGGGGGCCCTTCCGGCTGCCGCACCAACAAACCGCATCACCTGTCCAGCACTCTCGGTGAATAACACTGCACTTTGTCCCTTTCGCTGCTGGCACAGCGATTCCTCTTAATCTCTCCAACCCTTTTTAAAAAAAAATGCCAAAAAAAAGAAAACCAAGAAAGAGATTTTCAGCGGCCTCCCCGTCCACATTTAAAATGGACTTTTGCAATATCAGGGGAATTCATGCGAACATCAATGCAGTCCACCAACCAGCATACGGGCTTCCCGAGGGATTATGCAAATGGATTACCAGCTTTCTGTCCAGCAGATGCATAAGGGCCGTCGTTGACGGTAGCTGCTCTGATAGCATGGACATAAATGCTGGCGTCCCGCAAGGCTCTGTGCTGTCCCCAACATTGTTCCTACTGCATATCAATGATATGCTGTCTATTGACGGCATTCATTGCTATGCGGACGACAGTACAGGGGACGCTTATTACACGGGCCGTGCAAATATCCCTCGTTCCGAGGTGGAGGAAAGCCGCGAACGGCTGATGTCTGAAATCGAGAGTACATTAACTAGTGTCTCCGATTGGGGTCGACTAAACCTAGTCCATTTCAACCCTACCAAGACTCAAGCCTGCGCGTTCACCGCTAAGAAAACCCCATGGTCTGTGGCTCCACAATTCCAGAACACCTCCTTGAACATCAGTCAAAGCATCGGGATCCTTGGCGTCGACATTTCTAGCGACGTTTTGTTCCGAAGTCACTTGGAAGACAAGGTTAAGCTGGCATCCAAAAAGCTAGGAGTGCTCAACAGAGCGAGGCAGTACTTCACATCGGGGCAAAGGCTACAACTTTATAAGTCACAAGTCCGGCCTCATATGGAGTACTGCTGTCACCTATGGGCGGGAGCACCTGGATACCAGCTTGGGCCTTTAGACTCGGTTCAACGACGTGCCATCAGAATTGTTGACGATCCCGAGCTCACAAGCGGTTTAGAGCCCCTTAGTATAAGGAGAGACTTTGCCTCCTTATGTGTGTTCTACCGCTTGTACAACGGAGAGTATTCTAAAGAATTGTTCGACTTGTTGCCCACTGCTACCTTCTACCATCGCAACTCTCGCCATCGACGGGGAGTCCATCCTCACATATTGAAACCAGAATTGTTTCGAACTGTGCGGGCCCAAAGGAGCTTTCTTCCGCGGACGCTCAGATTGTGGAATGAGCTCCCCGCCGTGGTTTTCCCAATGGAGTACAGCATGGGGTTCTTCAAAAAGGGCGTGAAGAGATTTCTTCAGGGTCGGCAACGCGCGAGTAATGCCCCTGGTGTTGCAAGCGTCCATAGGCTACGGTAACTGCTTACCATCAGGCAGGCCGTATGCTTGTTTGCCAACTTAGTGGTATAAAAAAAAAAAAAAAAAAAAAATTCGCACCCCTTAGGCGTCGATCCCACAGAGATAGTTCTAGAGTTCTGCGTTCCGTATTCACTATTATGCACACAGCAAGCAGTCTGCAATATTCGCTTCCAATCACACGTCATACACTTTTTTTTACTTTTAAAGGCGCCGCATAGATTACAGATAGGTACTCTAGAACTCTATGGGATCGGCGCCATAGAAATCGGTTTTCGTATAAATACTGGGCACAGAGTAATGGAATTCCTTTTTCTTTACTTTTTATACTACTTAGGCAGCAAACAAACATACGGCCCGCCTGATGGTAAGTGGCTACCGCAGCCTATGGACGCTTGCAACACCAGGGGTGCTACTCACGCGTTGCCGACCCTGCAGAAATCTCTTCACACCCTTTTTGAAGAACCCCATGCTGTACTCCATTGGGAAAACCACGGCAGGGAACTCATTCCACAATCTGAGCGTCCGCGGAAGGAAGCTCCTTTGAGACCGCACAGTTCGAAACAATTCTGGTTTCAATATGTGAGGATGGACTCCCGGTCGATGGCGAGAGTTGCGATGGTAGAAGGTGGCCGTGGGCATCATCTTAAACAATTCTACAGAACACTTCGTTGTACAAGCACACTCCTTTCATTCTCCTTTCATTACACATGTGTTGGAAGTGAGTTTTACAAAATATGTAATTGGCAAATACGTATGTATTGTTTGTTTAGATCAGAGCTTAACTTGAGCATCTACATGCAGCCGTCAAGATAATGCGTTTCTGACACCTGTTAATATTGGACTATTCTCGGAAACGGCTTATCCAATTGCGATGGGTCTTTTATAGAAAGGTTTAGAATTTATTTAGGCATAGCTTAGTGAATGTTCAATCCTTGATCAATCATAATCAGATTTGCCGTTTCTGAAACCGTTCCGTTTTAAGAAAGGGATTCTCTCGGCGGCCATACTGAATAAGTTGCGATGAGACATTCATATGTATTATACAAGGAATAAGTTCTTTGTTAAAAATTTCATTCTTTATACAAGATTTTTTTGGGTGACTGTACTTTTTGTTGACTGTACTTGCATTGTCATCCAATATACTAATGTATACCAAATATCAAGTCAATCCGACCACTGGAAGTGGGTGAAATGGACCTGCAAAATTCCACCCGAACAAACATACATACATACATTTAAATAAAAGCTTGTAAAAAGCGCCTCTTGTATCATTAGGAAACTAAAAATACAGACAGATAGATAGATGACTCTATATAAAAGCGTTTTATTAGCGTTTGGATGGAGAACATTACGATGACCGATTTATATTTTTTTATAAAGTCAACCTAAATAAAGGCCTAATGGATGTTGATGATATAAATCCAATCCACGTAATGATACATAGATGAGCAGGTGCATTTCTTAATGATGTGGATACTGATAATGATCATAATGACTCATCTCATTATGGCTTCATTTAGTTCAGTAGACCAGGATACTGAACAATGTAAACATTTACTTTTAAGTTGTGCTAGTGGTGATTCGCATTAGGTGAGGTAAATTAAATACCCTTTTTAGAAGTAATCATTTCCTATACGACTATTTTTATAGGTTTGCAATGAGATCTCGAAACGTTATGCAAAACTACATGTTTTAACCGACTTCAAAAAAGGAGGAGGTTCTCAATTCGGTTGTGTTTTTTTTTATGTTTGTTACCTCATAACTCCGTCATTTATTAACCGATTTGGGAAATTCTTTTGGTCCCATTTGGTCACACTTCTCGTTTGGTCCCATTGTCCATCAGATCAGGGAGCCAATTCTCATTCACTCGAATTCATCACTCGTTCCAAATAAAGTTCGAATTCGTACTTTTTTCGAGTGAAAATCAAGTTAGGCTATTCTGAGAATTTCGAAGCCGCCATTTTCTCTTATTTTTCGAGGGCTAGCGCTCGAACTACTTCGACTGGTCGGGACCGTTCGAAACGTATTTCGAATGCGAACTATCAAACGTCAAACAGTTAGGTTGTCATTTGGAAACGTAATGACAGATAAGCCTAAGGATTTCCGTTACTCACAGAAAATATTTTGACATATTCATTTATAATTATTATATAAAATTGATTAACTTATGAATTCCTGATATATTAGGATATAATAAGAGTAAAACGTTGTTTTAAATATTTTATATTCATTAAAATCTTTTAAATTTTAATTTAAGATATAACATTATCACGTACGTTAACAAAACGCAATTATCAAGTGAAACGAAACGCATCGTGCAATTTGTATCCATCATAATGGCAACATTTACTCCTTACACTCGAACTTATTTCGAAGGTTAGTTCGATTAGTGCCGAGAATACAGGAATCGAAGAATTGACTCCGCCCCTCGAGCTTTTGCGGTCGAAATAGAACTCGTAATGCAAGTTCGATTCGAAGGTTAGTTCGAGGGAAGTGAGAATTGGGCCCCAGGAATTGATTACTTTTTAGTGTACTTTGAAGTCGGATTAAGTTTTTTGTAAAATCAGTTCAATTATTATAAATAAAAATGATCATAGTCTTGTTTAAATTAAGATTTCTTTAACAGATAATATATCTTTTGATTTAAAACTAAAAAGCGTTTCTTTTTGTCCAAAAACCTGCCCTTTTTACATTCCCTATTCAGCAGCATTCCTTTAAAACAAAATAGATGGCAGTTTTTATATTGTAAAGATTCTGTAAATTTCCCCGCCGTTACTTTATACCCCCATCCTGTAATATGTGTGAGTGTGTGTGTGGTCGGTACAGCCAGGTGGGGAGGTATCGATTTGGTCCAGACACAAAGCGGGTATCTTCACACGTGGAATTCCAATGAGCATTGAATATAATGCGATATTATTAGGTCCAAATGATATACGTCAAATTTACTCATTGTTGTCGGTTTATTTACAGGTAATTCTAACTTGAGTAGTTTCATAATTCTAATAAATCTGATGCTCAATTTGTAAATAATATTACTTTCACTTATTTTAGTTAAAAATTATGGCAATAAAGCACTATTTTCTACTATCTGGGTGCACGGGAGTGCCCCTCGCCATGACAGCCAAGCGAAGCGCAAGGGCACTACCTACCTTTTCTCGAAGCGCTTCGTAATTTTTTTAACCCTCATAACATGGGTTATGATTAAACAAAATTCTCGGGACATGATGTCAATAGTGAACTTATTAAACATATTAAGTTTCAATAACATAGCTCTTATACTTTAGATTTTATTGATATCTAAAAAACCCTGATTTCGTCACTGACTCACTGATGATTATCAAAACTCTTCCTGAAGTCCTAGAAAACTGAAATTTGGTATGTACCTAAGCTTGTACTAGTACGCAAACGACAAAAAAGTAGAGCTTGTAAAGTTATAAGCTTGGCTCTACATGAGATCTGATAACTTTTTGACAGTGCGAGCCATATGTATTGGCAACATTTTACATAAAAATATTTTTGGTGGGATACCTAATTACTATGAAAAGAAAAGCATAGATGATAGATTAAAATCGAGTAGTTCTAGTTATATGGAAGGTAAAAGATCTAGTGATCGTACGCTGACCTGACTTTTCTATGCAGAAGCTATAAATAGCTCAATCTAGTTTGCGTTTATTGTTTATTTCGCCAGAAATGTCGTAACATTGAGGTGTTATCTTAAATTAAGGTCTACATATTTCGCTACAGAATAGCATGCAAAATTATAAATTCAAATTGAATCTAATAATTAATGTAATACAATACAGGTCTTTTGTTTTGGTCAGCGACGAGCGACTCAGGGTCGATAATACAAATGATACTGGTGCTAAAAAAAATATAAAAAAATACTTTTTTTTTTTTAATAATAAAAATTAAAAAATTAAAATTTTGAAAATCATGTAATAAGCTAAAGTGTAGACATAGGTAATACTCAACGGGAGTACGAGGGAGTAAAGGGGTGGGGCGATGGCGGCTTGCGCCTAGCTCTAGTCTGTGCACGTGCCTAGTAACCATACTTTGGGGTAATTTTATTTCAAATTGAATAAGGTATTTCTCAACATATTTACAGTATTTAATGAAATTAAGTCCATTTTTGGGGAATATATATTTTGTACTACCGCTCCTGGGTCGCTTGTCGCCGACCAAAACAACAGCCTGTATAATAAAATAATAATTAAATTAAATGAGATGTCCAAATTATATAATTATCTACCAAGTTTTGTCATATTTAAGATATTCGTCTAGGGTGTAAAAACATCTCTCAGTAAGCCACTTAAATAATTTGGCCTTAAATTGATTTATTGTTAGTCTTCGTCTCCGAAGATGTTTGAAATGTAATTTTAACATTTACTAGAGGCATAGCACTAGCCAAGATAAAGATAATTGTTATCTAAAGAATAAAAGAAAACGCCACACAACGCAGCTATTTGCAGCTTCTAAGAAAGGCAAACTTAGATTGGACATTGTAATATAAAAGTTCGACTCTAAAGATGGCGAAAATTTATGTTTCAGAGATGCCAACTTAGAAAGACAATGGTGCCGATTCTGTTGTAAATCGCACTAAACTAATTTTAGTCACATCTCATCTCTTCCTTACGAACATGATTGAAAAAGGATAGAAAATATTTTAAGTTGTCAAATTAATCTTTGCAGTCTCATTTTGCGTGTATTTAGGCGTGACCGCGATAGATGGCGACTAAATTTATATTGAAATCAAGCATTGGACAAATTTGACAGGACTAAATTTCTTACATCCTTTTCTTATGTTCTTTGTTAGAAAGAGACATAGTGACATTAAAATTAGTTTAGTTGTGAACAACAGAATCAGGGCCAATGATCATCAATCACGATGGAATGATCAGACTAGAAAATGAGTATTTAAGTTTGAAAGGGTTTGACTGGTCAATGTATGAAGGCTGCTAACGATGAACTGAAGACAATTTTAATGCTTTAGGCTTTCAGAATACTCCATGTATTCTGAAAGCCTGATTAAATAAGTAGGTACGACAATTTGGTTCTAATTTTATTTAGCAAATTATACATTGCATATTGCACAGAATTAATTTTAATCATATTTTATAACACTTACAGATTGAAACATGGTAGAAAATCATTAATGTTTCAGAGCAAAAGCAATTGGACTAATTTGATAGGACTATATTTCTATTGATTTCTATCCTCCCTTATTTTCTTTATTAGAAAAGGATAATTTAATTTTATGTCACCATAAAAAGACTTGACCATTTTTCTGGTATACTTCTAATACTTACAATGTTGTCCATCGCCGAAAATTCAGAGTGATTCAGCTTTCGTAAGCTTCAACAGTAATTTGATATTCATAATCGTAAGAAGGCGCGTAAAAAGGTACCTAACCTACCAGAGTTTTATTATAAAGGTAGGTACCTACTAGAGTACATGCCTGGCCTAACAATGGTTAGTGGGTGCAATAAAGTCAGATGGCGTGCAATGGAGCTGGAATATCTGCCCCTACGTGGGGCTATGGCGAAGATATACGCGGCTTAGGGTTGAACAACACATTACAATTAATATGTTAAAAGTTTATCCTGCTATAGTTTGATAAGCAGTTCGTATGCTTCGGAAGTTGCTTTCTAGGTTTTGTATAGGTAGGCAGCATGTTTGCAATCCACCTAGAATTACTGATATATAGGTGACGGTAGCTCCTTATCATCTGGAGTGTCGCCAGCCTACTTATTAGATTTTTGTCAAAAAAAACGTAATAAAATGCCTGATTATATTTTTATTATTATTTTGAAAACTGATTTCTATTAAACTTACGCCAGTGAAATTAGTAGAATGCAACATAAAATACATCATGCTTACTAAAAGTTATTAATAAAAATGTATAAGTTATTATAAGATAAGTAAATAAATTGATAACGCTGCAGAGTTTTGATTGTTTTCACAAAATTTTCAAACATAAAGAAAAAAATTGTTTATTCCTTATAAAAAAATACCCTAATCCGTTTGCGTGTCAGGTTAATCCCATAAACGAGGTGCAAAATTCACATGAGCGTAGCCGCGAACAAAAACAATGTAGGCTATAAAAAATCACGTTAACCCCTTTCTCCGGCCATGTGAAAGTTATAGGAGTGCGGCAACCCTAACTTAATGTGATGATAGTCTGGTTTTACGGTCTCATTGTGGATAACACCTTTATATCACTTTAATTGGAAGCAAGTGTACTCTTTCACAATTACCTGTTGATTATATTGTAACTTTTAGTGTTCTCGTTGACAAATTTAATAAAATAAGTTGATGAAGGTTTCTTAGCTTGAAATAAGTTTTCAAAAGTCAGAAAAACTGCCATTTCCAAATTTTAAAGGACTATAGAAAAGTCTTGTATCGAAATCCCATGTAAAAACCCATGCTGTTTTTATTTCGTGATTATGTTATGCATATTATCTGGGATTAAAATACGTTTTAGCCCTTTTGCATATTATAAGAAAATTTCTTGAGTCTTATCAAATACAAGACAAAATGTATGGGCGTGTCTGATCCGACATTTCTTGTAATATGGACGGTCTCATATAACATCTAATGCGACTGAATTGCTCACACACACACAATACATTTTTCATATAATGTGCAATAAAAGGTGCAATAGGCCTTACTGTTTACTTAGTTAAATGCTCAACTAGCAATATGAAGCGGTACGTATCAGAAAAAATAAGATGTTAATACTCAAAAAACACAACAATAACGCAATACACATTAAAGGGTACCCCTGAAAATGGATACCAAAAGTAAATGTAAAATAATACAGTGCAAAAGTTTCTATATTACAAAATAAACCTTCAAGCGAACTCCGACATTGGGAAACTTTTCTATGAAAACTATTATGATGAGGTTCACTCACTTTATTTGCTCGAAAGTTTATTTCCAAAGCGCTTGGACCTCTAGAGGCTTCATACAAAGCACAAGCAATTTTATTATTGTTCATTCCCACTTGGTAAATGGTTACATTGAACGTAACTTCGGAAACTTTAAAATTCGAAATAGGGAAATGTTAGTTTATTTTTAGGGTTCCGTAGCCAAATGTCAATAAACGGAACCCTGAACCGTTATGGATTCGTCATGTCTGTCTGTCTGTCTGTCCGTCCGTATGTCACAGCCACTTTTTTCCGAATCTATAAGAACTATACTGTTGCAACTTGGTAAGTAGATGTATTATGTGAACCGCACTATGATTTTGACACAAAAATATTTTGGGGGTCCCATACTTGGAACTGAAACTCAAAAATTTTTTTTTCACCAAACCCATACGTGTGGGGTATCTATGGATAGGTCTAACCATACGTGTGGGGTATCTATGGATAGGTCTTCAAAAATGATATTGAGGTTTCTAATATATTTTTTTTCGAAACTGAATAGTTTGCGTAATATTTATATCAACGAAATATTTTCAAGTGAAGCTGAAGTTATAGCGTTAAAGTCATATAGGTACTACAGGTATTCTAACTATGAGGTCATTAGCTGAACGATACTATTATAGCTTATCTATCAGTCAACAGGTTGATGCTCAATTTATTATTCGACTAGATTTTCTATGCGGCTTTATTCCTATATAGCCTATAACCTTCCTGAATAATCGAGCTAAAAACAAGTCGGACCTTTCCTGACATTAGCACCTTCAAACTCTTCAGCTTTACAATATTAGTAAAGACTAAAGGTAGCGGATTATTTAAAATACGTTATGGTATCATCGCCTCCCAAGGTTCTGATAACTTTAAATCGGGATTATTTCAAAGCCTCGAGGGCCTGTTTTAAGGGATTTCGTACGACCTTGCGTTTGTGAACAGAAGATTTATGCTTGATACAGACTTTATTATTCTCTTTATCATTTATGTGTTATTTTTAGATGTCACAATCACGTTTGTTATTTTCTAATGGGTAATTTTGTATAGCATTTTTTATTGTTGCTTCATCGTTGTTTATTATAAATCTTTCTTCTTTTCGTATTTATTTTTATAGGTTCCGCTGACGGTTTGAACTGCATTACCGAGAGATTCATTTCTATTTTCCCGGCATAAATAACGTGCAAAGTTTCGAAATAAACAACTAGTGAACACATACATTGTGGTAATAAAATAATAAGAGTAGGAAGATCCACGAAATATCATTATTTAACTCTATTTATAGTCATAGAATTAAATTAGATTTATGTTTTTAGATTTTATGAAACGGCTGATGACTAGTCACGGTGGCAATTCCAATCGCCAACTGCAATTCATTCTTTTGAATAGGTATTTATGCTTAGGTACTAGATTCAAGCTTAACCAGCCAGTAGGATCTTTTCAGTCTTTAAAAGTTATTTCAGACCACTTACCCCAATATGCTGTCCATCAATAAACAACTGAGGCACCAATATCTGGTCGCTCCGCATTCTATCTCTTATTTCATCTTGGTACTCCGTGCTCATGAACACGTCCCGTTCTTCATATTTGACCAGAAGGTTTCTTAGGATCTTCTTCACGAGGACACATCTTTGGTACGTTCCTCTGACGATACCCATTGTTGTGGAGTACAGGACCACCTTGCCGGCGTCTTTTTCTTTGTAACTCTGTGAAGGACATGAAAAATATGGTAAATCATATGATGATAGCATAGATTTTCAACATGAACTAGTAATAACCTTAATAAAAATGTGTTATAGTGCCATCTATCGATTCAATACCGTACTACGATAAGCAATAATGGTCACAATTATTTTCTATTCTTGTTAGCATTACTACTAGTGTCATTAGTACCAGCCGAGTAGAGTAGATGGCGCTGTTTTGCGTAACTACTCCACAAATAATTTTATTTGAAAGTTTTAATTTAATAGTTTTTATGAAACGCAATCAAGATTCATATCAAGCTGCGCAATAATATCTTCAGATGCAAATGGAGTCAAAGTGTCAACAACAAATTCACATGTTTTACGTGTACCTAACACCTACATTAGATATTTGCGTAACTTCCTAGTGGCCATTAAAGTATAGTCAGACACAAATATTTGAATGCGTTTTGTAGAATATAAGAGATAATAACTCTTATTTATTATACCTCAATTGCAATAATATTATAAACTTAATAAATATTTTATATCTAAACCTTAGCGCAAATAATATATTATTTTCAAGCCGCCTGTAGCTGTACTAAACTAACGAATACTGTGACGGGACAATGCTGCAATGTTATTGTCACATTTTAGAGCAAGACTGTACTAAGACTAGGTACACATAATTTACACCTACCAAATTTGAAACTTCTTCAATATTATGCAATTACAGTAAATGCGTTGTGAGTGTCAATTGTGTCAGTATTGTGAAGCAATGTATTCTTTATAATATGTGAGCTCATTGATTGGTGGATGCCATGTTTTATACTACGTGGGAATCGTTTGTGATTGGCTAATATTCATTGACATTACCTAGTTATTTTTTGTATGTTTGTTGAATGATTGTTTAAACTTTTATTCTAATACAAACTGTTTTATTTTAACATCTATGTTACTTTGTAAGGTATATGTATATTTATAGGCCAAAGTAGTCTGATAATAAAGATATTATTATTATTAATAAAAACAATATCATCCTGAGAAACAAAATTGTTTTCACCGAGCAATCCAATTCTGCAACTAAAGTGTTTTTGCACTGAACCAATTGATTGTTATATTTTTAACCGAGAGCCAAGGTATTAATACCTAACAGTAATCGACAAACTGCATCTAAATATTGAGTGAGTCCTTAACGTAGCCAATCAGAGTGCATATCCTTGACTTAGCTAAGTAATGGCGCATTGTCAGTGGTGGGAGCGGAATAGATTTCAAACAAAATGAACATTGCGCTTCATCGTGTTTATTGTTCGATGGGCAGAGACTAAGATCAAACCAAATGAAGTAATACATAGTATGTACTTAGCTATATAAAGTCTAAGGTACATAACTAATGTAATCTAGATTTTTTGTGACTTAAAAGTACTTGAATAACTAATCAATTCACACGACAAGGTAACAAAATTTCGCCACATATATTAAAATCCCAATTGCATCAAACATTTTGCGGTCGCAAATCCATTGGAACCGCGATATAACGCGTAGGTGCGATTAGGAGCAGGCCGTTAGCTGCGCTTGCGTCTGCTGCCTTGCGTCATTTGACACGCACAACTGTTAAACGGACACTCCTGCCCAGTGCTTCTTAGATTATGCTTTGGTGTGCTTTTGTGCACATTTTTGTAGGGATACGTCACTTTTGAGAACAATGCTTAGGTAAGAGAGTTTATTAGAAATCTATGCGTTCGTTTTAATAATTTGCCTGTTCTAGTTGCATTATTTGAAATCGGCGCCATTTATCTAACCCTTTTTATTAATCATGTCGGGATCTCATCTAAAAGGAATATCTTGTTATCTCCGGGTGTGACCTAAACATTCCGCGATTGTAATTTAAATTTTAAACATCGCAGTCGCTGTCAAAGTGAAAAATATTATAAAATAACGCTAAAAGATTTACGCTGATCGCTGGATGCTACGGACATCAGAATGGTAGGCACATTATTTTCCTTACCCTTCTCTGTCCGATTCGCCGAAATATTCCGCCAAAATTTCATCCTCCATAACCGCAGTAACATCATTTTAGTTTCAGTCCTTTTTTACAAGTCTACAGTTACATTGTCACTAGTCTAGTAGACCTCATTATGGTGGACTAAAATTAAATTTTTAAAAGTCTGCTCAAAAAGATGTGTCATGTTTTCAGGCGTAACTTCTAAATGCTTGAACTAATTCAGAATTGTGTGGTACGGTATTGTTAGAATCCTCACGTCAATAATTCTCTTATTTTCTACCTCACTTTTTGTAAAGGTTGACGTGTTTTTAATTTTTTGTATTAATTAGTTTTTTCTCTCTTGATTGATTTAATACCTCGATATTATTTCCTTACAAAATAAAGAGGATCTCGAGGGCGTCATAATGTACACCTTCGGTGTCAGCATAATAAATAAGCCCTTGTTTAGACCCGTTATAAGCATTAACTCTTCGCAACGGTAATTCATAGAGTTCGACATCCTACAATCAACTCAAATTAATCATATTGAATTGATGACCGAGATGGGGAACGAGAGAAGGGTTATGAAGGACTGGAGAATATAGATATCTATTTGTTACCTATTTCAAAAGCCATACAGGTTTATGTGGAAGATGATGATTTTTTTGAGGTATTTGAGTCTGACATGGAGTATCTATAGAAAGGTGGAAAATAAATTGGCTCCATGTCAAGATTGTCAAGCTATCGTAATTAAATTATCTGAACTTAAATACGCTCAACGCTTCATCATCATCATCATATCAGCCCATGGATGTCCACTGCTGAACATAGGCCTCCCCCATTGATATCCACTTCAAAAAATTCTGGGCCGCTTGCATCCAGCGGCGCCCAGCGACTCTGACCAGGTCGTCGGTCCACCTGGTGTGAGGGCGTCCCGCTCGGCGCTTTCCACTGCGTGGTCGCCACTCGAGAACCTTTCTTCCCCGTCGGTTATCATCCCTTCGAGCAATGTGGCCTGCCCATTGCCACTTCAGCTTACTAACTCTACGAGCTATGTTCGTCGTTTTCGTTCTCCTACGAATGTCCTCATTTCGGACCCCGTCACATAGAGAAATTCCGAGCATAGCTCGTTCCATAGCTCGCTGAGTGACTCTGAGCCTATTTATACGATCAGCAGCGAAAGACCACGCTCAAGGGAGCTTGAGGGATTCTTCAAGAAGGGAGTGAAAATATTTTTTATGGATCCGCAACGCGTACGTGATTCCACCTGGGGGCTAATTCCGCCACATTTGCACCTACCTATTACGTTTTAATTCAATTTAGATCTGAAACATAAATGTTGCTGAAAATGTGGTGAAAGAGAGGTAGAGCATAGCGTTTATTCGCTCAAAGAGCAGCTCGACTGGGGAAGTACCTCCACCTTACAGAATGCCGCAGCCAAATAACTGTATGTTGTGTTCCTGCGCGTGAGTAAGGTCGCCAGAGCTCATTGGGGAGGGGGTTAAAGTCGGTAACGCGTGATGCCTCGAGTGTTGCAAGCGTCCATATGGCTACGGTAACCGCTTACCATCAGACGGACTATGCTTGTTTGCTACCTAAGTAGTAAAATACCATGATCGATCTGCCTTGAAAACAGCAATGTAAACAAACCACAAAACTAAACACTATCTATAAATGAAACATCCAGTTTAGATCCGGTATAATTTTCCAGTTGTTGATGACAAGTCCCGGAAGGTATTTTACATGTATACGCGACGATATCGCTTAAGCTATCAATTTGCAAGTGCACAGCCAACGACAGTTCAGTTACCCGTTCTGTGGTTTCTAATCAAACCAGTCGTTCATACGGTAAATACTTTGTGTTACGTAATTAGTATTTAAAAGGTGAATTTATACGCAACGGGATTTTATTGTGTGTTTACGTTCGCAATTCTCTGTTTTACCCCTTCGGGAATTCAGGGGCATTTTGCAAAAGCCTGCCTTAGACTATGTTATATAAGAAACTATGTTATATAAGAAACCTGATGATATGGGATAAGAAAATACGAACTGTATAGTACAGAAAAACTATAATATTGGAAATTTTAATCCATTTATGGCATTAGATTTTTTTTATAATAATTTTCAATTAAATTCTCTTATTACAGAAGGAGAAATTAACTGATTGTTAGGATGCACCCAAAATTTAAAAGTGTGGTGTCAAGAAACATGAAATGGGAAATTCCTTTTAGGATTGCATGCGTTTTTACGGCATAAATATTCTATTTCATTACAATTATTTAGTAGTACACATAGTGTATATCAATCAAATTACTTTTTACTATCTAGAGGTAGGTCTAGTTTGACATTTCGAGTGATTGATATCACAAAAAATACACGCCCATTAATTGAAACGATAATAATTATTAAAAAAACAAAAACTTCATGAATAATAAACTTCAAACCGTAACCCGCATATTAATTAAGATGGTAATAACATGTTATATTATTTTTAATTTATTTCGTATACTATAAACTGACCTTGATTTAAAGTCGTCGCGTATGCAATGAACTGTTATTTGAATATCGAATAGTATTGAACGCATTTTGTTTTTTTTTTTCATGACTGTAATTACTGGCCACATTTACCAATGTCTTGTAATCCAACAAAAATTGAATGTCAAATGTTACATTCAAATTACATTGAATTGGTTCACGATTAAATGGCAATTGACTTTGACCGAGTTATAACATTTGTGGTTATAAAATTGGCAATTAGAATTTTATATGGATTTTTCTCGTGGGTGTTACTTTAGTATTTTTTTTATTATGTACCTATTCGGAAATGCATGTTTGAATAAGGAAGTTGATACACGTTTTATGTATTAACAAATGATTTGAATTTTATATCACGAATTGTCACTTATATCACAAATTCAAGGTTTTTAAATGTGTAATAGTTTATAGCCTAGTTACGGAAGACCAAATAATATTTAAAAATGAATTTGTTAATCCATAGTTAGCAAAAAAGTTACCTTAACCCATAGACTGACATAACATAACACAGTTTGTATGATATATACAGGATGGTTTTAGACGGGTCAGTAAGGTCCTTAAGGGTTTAAGCAGAATCAGAATCAGAATCATTTATTGTCATAAGTTTGCTTCATAATACAGCTTTGTTGCAAAACATAGCCATACACTTCATAAGCTATGCGAATATAGTCTTATGTGACTGTCCTTTAATTTATAATTTATTGCAATCGGCATTTACAGATTTTTGAAAAAAGGTACAGGCAGCGAGAAAATGACGATTTTTGAAAAATATTTTTATTAGCTTTATCAATCCAGTCTCTGACAAGGATCAAAAGGCTCTATGGGGCCAAGTTAGGTTAGGGTACTAGAAATGTCACAAATGGAAAAATCTTTTCCATTTGTGACATTTCTAGTACCCTACCATACCATACATATTCTTTTCTCTATCAGATTTGATCTGTTTGGTGGTTCTGTCACATAAACTATAAAAGAAAGAGACAAAACACTACACTTCCTAATTTAAATAACTCTTCCAAAACACTACAATACCAAGATAAATATAGAAGTGCCGGTAAACAAGTAGAGCGAGTGAGAGAGTGCACTTAAAGACCGTTCCCTAGTTTTTCTAAAACCGGTATCAATGGTCCAGTCTGCGGAACTCCGCCACAAGGTCGCGTAGCTGGATCGTGATCAGGTAGCATGACTTACGTAGGTTATAACGTGTATATGTGTGTATGGAAGGTCTAGAACAAAGTGATTTGTAAGTTGTATGATAATTGATAAGTTTGATCGAATATAAGTTTTGAAACACATAAGTATTCGATCAAAACGTAAAATAATTGGACTGTTTTACAAAAACGTTAAACCGACTTCAAAGTACACTAAGAAGTAATCAAATCCTGATCTGATGACAATGGGACCAAACGGGAAGCGTACCCTTTCAAATAAAAAAAGTTTCCAAATCGGTTGATAAATGACGGAGTTATGAGGTAACAAACATAAAAAAAAAACATTCGAATTGAGAACCTCCTCCATTTTTTGAAGTCGGTTAAAATAGTCAGACACTTTCGTTTTTATACCTAATGTAAGTACTTATAAGGAAGTTTTTAGATTATATGTGTTGTAAGTTACTAAAATTTGGATGTGTTACAAAATTTCGTCGCGTTTTATTCCTTGATATCCAAAACAAGAGTGATAGGGATGATTCCTGGGTAAAAAAATAATTTCTAATTACACCGTCAGTTAGATTATTAAAAAATATTGGACACGTATTTTTTGCTTTACCAAATCATAAAAAAATTACAAAGATAAATCGCGTCAAAGTTTGGGAGTGACGGCTCGTGCGTGACGAAACTTAACGTGACGTCACGCGGAACTTCAACACACGATATTTACGTATTTTTTTGTTTCATTGCCAAAAGAAAAAATACGTGTCTAATATTTTTTGATATTGTAAAATGACGGACTAAATAGATTTTTATATGAAGCTGCCATGCGTTAATGTCATCAAGTTACCGAAGCATCAGAATCAATATTGAAACTGAATCAACCTGCCCTTCAAAACTCCAATGACTCAGAGACTAATCAAGATACATGGAGTTCAATTTCATACATACGACAAGGACAATGCAATATAATATTGCCAAACATAGTTTCAACGGATACCTTTGTAATTCAATATTACTTAATGTTACTGTAATTAATATTAGAGCATATGATTGTATTAAATTTTTATCGTCTGGTATATATAAAAGGAGTATCTCACTCTGATTGACAGAGACACAGCTGAATTTGCAGGGTATAGAAATTTGTAGTTTGCACACGGTTCCATAACTACCCCTAAGCTCAGGGTAAATAATATACTACGTACAACCCTAATGGACAAGCCGTTGGTCAAAAAACTCAATCATAAAATGACTATATTGTTTCCTTGTTGCTAGAAGTCACAACCCATCACCACGATATCGTCCTCGATCACGTCGCGACGTCCCACCCAATCTTGTCCCGTTCAAGCGGCCCGAGCTGCCATGATGAGTAATCCGACCTTCCCCAAATAGTCGTAACTCGCAAAAGTCTGTCCCCTCACCCCGGTAATGCCCTGAGCCGAGGTTCATGCCCCACCTGGGGCGCCCTTAGGCGTACCTAAAGCAAATAACCGGTTTAGAGCTTGCTCGCCGCATTCTCCGCGTAAGGGTGTGAAAATTCTCTGAATAAAGTTGTTACAAGTTATCCATATTTTCATTTACAGATAAAACAAAGTGTATTGCCAACAGGATTGCCTCGTCTCGCTAGTAAATCTCTCACAACGGATCGTTGCAGTAATTCATTATGTTGTTGTTAAGTATGTATATCACGCATGCGCGGTGGCGGTATTCTTGCTAATGCGCGCTTGAAAGCGTGGGAAGGACGTATGCTATTGTTTTGTAGAAAAAATCTGTTGTTTTGATGAATAGATGACTATGATTAGCTGAGATAGTTATTGAACTGTCATTGTGTTAAAAGAGTTGACATTTTAAAATGGTGTCTTTTCTATGGGATATTCTTCTCATACGGCTATCTTCGACCCAAAACTTAATATAGATAATTCTATCCAGACTCAGGACATACACACAAGATGTATGTCCTAGATGGGAATCAAAATCACGTTCCCCGAAACCAGCGTCCCGTGATATGTAGGGGGTAGTCTTACCACGTCAACTGGCTCATCTAGTCTTACTTATCCTTAGCCTTGAGATATTATTTAAGCAAAATGTACTAAAACCGGCCAAGTGCGAAAAAAAAATTAATCTATTTAATTTTTATTATTTGTTGTTAGAACGACAATGGAAATATTTATATAAATAAACATTCTGTGGAATTTTCAACTGTCTACCTATTACGGTTCATGAGATACAGCCAGATACAGCCCACTGACATACAGACGGACAGACAGACGTACGATACTTTTTTATGCGCCTTTTCATTTAATAGCAAAGTTGAGTTAGTATATTATTATTTTACGGAACCCTCCGTGTGCGAGTACGAATCGCACTTGGCCGGTTTTTACATTACAACAATTCAGAACTTAGATTAATCGCATATTTATCTATATATTCAATAGATACATCACGTATTCGCTAACAGGTTACCGGAGCGATTGTTACAATGATTGATTGCGCTTTGTAAACATTCGAAAACATATCGTCCGCGTTCCAGTCGTAACCTTGATATGATTTTAGTTATCGATTATCTGTTTGTATCGATTTTTTACTCGAGTCAATCGATAACTTCAAGGTAAACATGTTGGCTGTTTAATATATTTTTAAAAGTAAATATTAATACACGAAACATGCAAAGTATTACAGCACTAACACAAAACAACAGTCGTTTAGTTTAGCCCATTTTCTATCCTTTTGCAATATTCAGTCAAGAATATACAGATACCTGGGTTAACTTAGGCATCGGAAGGGTTTTTAAAATGCAGGAAAGCTAGGTTCAGTAGTACCCAACTTGGCTTACCTTACCGATGTACACACGGCAACACATCAAGCTATGCATTTCCAGTCTAAGCTGATCTCGCATTGTATAGGATTTCCGTACAATGAGAGGTCAGCTTATATTGGAAATGTATAGCTTGATCTGTAGCCGTGTGTACCTGCGCAGAAGATACATTTTCAAAGCACGGGAAATGCTATTGGTCGGCAGCTGCCGCCATGTTAGCGCGCGCCGTGCAGAGGGGCGTGACTTGTGAGTGAGGCGGAACTAAGAGCTGCAGTGTATTATGAACCTTATAGTAGTGATCTAAGATTGATTGCAAGTTTTAAGCATTCTTTCGTTAATCTTCGGGACCATACTTTCTTTTCTGTGCAAACGAAGATTCACGACGCGCCATATCAGTTGGGAAATACTGTATGGTCAGAGTGAAAATTACACAGATTTGCATTTTAGTACCCGTTCGTAATAATCTATTGACATTATATTCACAGTTTGTATGATAACTGTGATTTTCTTAATGTGACACGGTACTAAAGTGATCAGCAAATTTTGACGATGACTGAATCGTATAGAACTCATGATCAACCAACAGAATTTCTATGACATAAAAATCTCAATTAAGGCATTGAAGGTGATATCGTTTTAAAAACCACACGTCAGTCCACAGACTAAACGGTATCCAGCATTACAGTACACATGTAACGGTTCCTCCGACCAATCTCTATACGATCGGCAAAAAACACGACGCGACAATCAATCATCCGACAATGTACGACTGTACGCGAATTTATCCGACGTCTTATTAGATGTACTGTTATATGCGGATTGTTTGTTTGTGTGTTTGCATTTCAAATGTAACGAAAAGTATCTAGAATTATCTGGGATTTTATTCCGTCAAATTTTGTTAAATGCAAATATCTAAACCTAAAACAAACGTGTCGGCAATAGCATATATCCACAAAGTTGATTATAAGTTTGTACAGCCTAGAGCAAAAACAAGCTTCTAGTATTTTTAACATTTGACGGGCCAGTAGGCGCAGTTGGATCTATCGCCGCAAGTCGATAGTTTGATTCCCACATAGGACATACATTTGTGTGCATGAACATGTATGTATGTCCTGAGTCTGGGTGTAATTATGTATATTAAGTATGTATTTACAAACAAAAAGTAGTATATGTAGTATCAGTCATCTGGTTTCCATAGTACAAGCTCTGCTTAGTTTTGGTTCAGATGACCGTGTGTGAGGAATGTCCCAGGATATTTATTTATTTTATATATATGTACTCGTAGTATTGGGGCCTAAGAATGGTATTTAGGATGAAGTAATGAAAAATCTCCTACATTATGACCATAAAAAAAATCAGTACACAAGTGAAGCGGCATGATTTAAGTTAGTTAGTTATAAGTAGGCTAAGTAAGTACAATGAAAAATCAGCCTATTGTTTATCATAATAAAGATAATAACACTTTATTATCCGGCGGAGTTTTTATAAACTACTAATCAAGACGGATAGTTATCGTTTTAAAACATGTTATACTACGATTTATAAACTTGTATGAAATATTAAGAATAGTTAATCTTTGGCAGAAATTATAAACAAACAATAGTGTTGATTTAGGGAGTAATTATGACCGTTTATTTTCTGACGTCACTCTAATGAAACTATTTATAAGTAAAAATTCAAAATTCAAAATCATTTATTCATTTAGAACTTCGCAGGCACTTATGAAAAGTCTGACTCTAATACTCTAATACCGGTTCGGAAGATTGCATTTGCTGAGAAGTGCCGGCAATAAACTCAGCAATTACTCTTTTCAAAACAAGCTTAGATTCATTACATAATATTTACATTCTGATCGCACTGACAACAATTGCGTGCCCCGGCGCGGCGGCAAAACTACAAAGTAGACTGAATCTATATTTAATAAGTAAATAAATAAATGGCAAACTTAAGCAGACCAACCCCCACAAGCATCACCTGTTCACAAGTATGACGCGTGTGGCAGCCATCGCCCTCCTCGCCATATTGGAGGGAAGTGAGCGACCCGTCACACGACGCCGCCGCAAGCAAAGGACT
The DNA here is from genome assembly GCA_951394255.1 of Polyploca ridens. Lineage (NCBI taxonomy): Eukaryota > Metazoa > Arthropoda > Insecta > Lepidoptera > Drepanidae > Polyploca > Polyploca ridens. Next base: position 9,718,724 of record OX596263.1, on the reverse strand, counting down.
TAAAGTGAGCATGACTTACTTAAGTCTGCTAGTACCTCGTTTCAGACAACCTTCTTCACCATCACAAATTCCACCAGGAACATGAAGTTATTTGGTAGTGGTATTCTGAAAGGTGAAGGTATTTCTCCAGTCGAGATGGTCATTGAGCGAATAAACGCTTTGCTCATCGTGACAAGGTTTACCTCAAAACGTTTTTTTTTTATTGAGACCGTTTTATATTACATAACAAACCTCAAACTACCTCGTTCGTCTAAATTCTATTTTATTATACTAGAATCTCTTAATGTTGACCATGTTTGACCGAGCGAGCGCGAAGCACAAGCGATGCGTCTCCGTTTCAGCTTGGGCAAAAATGCTTTCGTATTTCCAGATGTCCGTCCGGTTGCTCTCCTCTACAGATCGCATTTCTAAACCAATTCTCGTGAAATTTTGTGAGCAGGTTCAGTAATTATCGAGATTTGTGAGGTCTAAAGCTCGCAGATCAACTAGCTATATATATTTGTACCTTCTAGTTATGTAGTCCATGGTACATTTTAGAGTATAATAGTATCAATACACCCGTTACATCTACCCGCAGTGCATTCGAATTATAGGCAAAATTGTTACATATGGCGAGTCATCAATAAATTCAACACTACATACTCTAATGAAGTATATATTTTTCATAACAAACCATGCACTATCAGACATTACATACAACAAAAAATTCTTTGCCGAATAAACTCATTCTTTTGAAAAATTATTCATCATTCATTAGGCACACCTTGATATCTTGAGACATTCTTCATTCACATCCGATCCATGTTCTTATGCTATGGAAGCATAGGGTCCGCCCAACATGAGCTCAAACATATATATGTAATCAATTTAATACATAATGGCTTGATAAGTAATTGTTAAAAAATAATAAATGTGGATTAAGTACGAAAATAACACAAATATAAGTTAAGATAATTAAATGTATAAAAATATAAAGGTTCATACTCATAGGTGAAAACTTGTAAATGGTTATTTTTAGTTCTATCGTTATGTATCATAAATTATGTAATAAATCGCTGTTAGCTTTCCGAAAATAAATAAATAATGGTACAAATATTTGGAATTTTCAACAGCTGATTACGATTATCCGGCCCAACATAACTGCTAACGCATACCATATCAGTTAAACGAGACATACATACAATTTAGTTTAGTAAGATTCTTTTGAAGTTAATATCTGAGACTTCCGTAAACTTTTATGGCCACCTTATCTTTGATCAAGATTGTCTACCGAAGCGTTCTTGGCAAAGATCTAAATATTATATCTGTAATGCTTTGCGTTCCATCACGCTAAGTGAAAATAATTGTAGGTAATTAGTAGATGTTAAACTCTTTATTTTGTGATTGTGAAGAATTTAAAATACTCTGAATTGTTAACTTTTTACTTTGTAATTTGTAACTCGTTACGGTCAATTTCACGTGTGAAAAAATCTGAACGTATTGATTTTTTTTTGATACTGGCTGTTATCATTTGAAAATTATTTTTTAAACAGAGGCCTTATTTGTGAAATAACAACCTCTTTAGTTTAAACTTTTCTCTCATTCTTAATTACTTGATTCGATTTTCAAATAAATAAGACTATTATTTTTATGTTACCAAATAAACTGGCCACCTACTTACATATAATAGTAGTTCTTTTTTCGAAAGTGTAATTTAATTTTAGAGCTACTAAATGGCTCCACGAGACAGTTGCAAGTCGTCATGGTAGCAAGTTATGTAAACCACGCGGTCTGCCTTGGCTCGGCCCACAGCGCGCCTACGGCTATGATGGGGTATACATGAATGTTGTATTAGATACTGCGATGGATACGGTACTTTAAATATAAGAGATTTATTTATAAAAAATGAAATGTCTTGTGTCAGCAAAATGTGTACGTTCCCTCCGTGTGGAATAGCCGTGAGACGTTCTTAAAAATGTAACATAATAAGCAGTATTACAGTATTACCCAACTTATATGGCGCGTCGTGAATCTTCGTTCGCACAGAAAAGAAAGTATGGCCCCGAAGATTAACGAAATAATGCTTAAAACTTACAATCAACCTTAGATCACTACTATAAGCTTCATAATACATTGCAGCCGTTAGTTCCGTCTCACTCGCAAGTCACGCCCCTCCGCACGGCGCGCGCTATCATGGCGGCAGCTGTCGGCCAATAGCGTTTCCCGCGCTTTGAAAATGTATCTTCTGCGCAGGTACATCGGTAAGCCATATTAATTGGGTACTACTGTATATAACAACACATCATTATTTGGTATATTTCTAGTTGCAATGTAAATATGATTGACCACAGATTACAGAATAGTAAGCAGATCGAGCGCGCGGAACACGGGAGTGACGCCAACACACCAAATACAGATTCAAAAGCAAATACAAACTCGAGTCAGTACGAAACAAGGCCTCGTGTTGTTACTACGTCACAAGTGTCACAAATTATCTTCAAAATTATGCCGTCCTGCATTTTGAAAAATTGTAAAAATTGTTCCCAAAAACAAAAAAAGGGAGACGGAATATCGTTTCATAGGTAAGTATAGATATTTTCACTAATTTGTATTATTTTTCCGTGTATTTGTTACTGATGACTAGGAACACAAAACCTCAACAAAAATCGGTTGGTGTTGCTAGATTACATTGAAAGTATTTTCCTTGAAGTCGTGGTATTAGGACTTATTTCTGCCAGTGTCGAGTTATATTATAATTTCCAGTCACAACAATTATCACTTTCACAGTCCTCAGTCAGTCACCGTCCATAAAAGTAATGTTTTACTACAATGGTGGTTGTTGTACTAAAACTCTTCAAGGACTTTCTGAGACAACTTGAAAAGTCACGATACACATAATTCATTTCATTTCACTTCACTGGTGCACATGGATGATCTTTATTGAGTGAAATACCACCGAAAATACGAAATAAAACTCAAAATAAACGAATTTATGAAAATAAAAATGAAAACGCAACGTCACTCTACAAGTTCCCGCCAAAAAGTCCTTTTAGTTGTTTACCTTACTTATTCTTCCATGATAAAATGGAAAAATAAATGCAAAGCATGTTTTTTTTGATGATTCGCTTTGTGAATTTGTGATTTGAAATACCCATTTTACAAACAAAAACTTATCTTATCCTAAGGAGGAACTAACAACGCCATTTCGAAATGTCAATCGCTATTGGTCAAAGAGAATATTAACACTACTTTCATTGGTTGTTTGCTCCACCAAATGCGATAACAGCGACTCTCACTGGGCCAGATAAGCTTGTGGCACTATCAGAGTGCAACTTTATAAGTCGCAAGTCCGGCCTTATGGAGTACTGCTGTCATCTGTGGGCGGGAGCACCTGGATACCAGTTTGGGCCTTTAGACTCGGTTCAGCGTCGTGCCACCAGAATTGTTGAAGATCCCGAACTCACAAGTGGTTAAGAGCTCCTAAGTCTGAGGAGAGACTTTGCCTCCTTATGTGTATTCTACCACTTGTACAACGGAGAGTGTTCTAAAGAATTGTTCGACTTGATGCTCACGGCTATCTTCCACCATCGCAATTCTCGCCATCGACATCCATCCATCACACATTGAAACCAGAATTGTTTCGAACTGTGTGGGCTCAACGGAGCTTCCTTCTGCGGACGCTCAGACTGTGGAATGAGCTCCCTGCGTTGGTTTTCCCAATGGAGTACAGCATAAGGTTCTTCAAAAAGGGTGTGAAGAGATTTCTGTAGGCTCGGCAACGCGCGAGTTATACCCCTGGTGTTGTGTGTCCATAGGCTACGGTAACCGCTTACCATTAGGCGGGCCGTATGCTTGTTTGCCACCTTAGTGGTATAAAACAAAATATCATTGAAAGTACAAAAAAATATTTCACATAATTTTGTAGTCCAGTGACGTATGTAACATATATCCCTATCTTGCTTTGTCCTTATTTTATGCAAATATTTAGTATTATGAATAATCCAGATCAAGATATCCACTTTCCAACACTATTTCTATAGGATCTAAATTTAATACACATCTAATTAGATGACGACTAATTTAAGTTTGACATTTCTAATTTTAGATATAATTTGACCTAAAACGTGACCAACAGAGTAGGAAAATTACACACTTAACTAAATTGAGTAACTAAAACGATATTAGTGCTGTCAAACTAAATTTTAGTTTAATCGTACGCCAACTGAATAGGAAACGTCGATTTGACAGGACTTAAATTTTAGTAAAGAATAGTTTAGTTTGTGCCAACAGAATCGGCACCAATAACTATCCAATAAAAAACGTGGGAGTATTTCTTCATTATCCTGGCAGCCCTACACGCAACCTGGCAGCCCTAAACGCACCCTGGCATCCCTAAACGCACATTATCACACGTGTTCCTACAGTGCTCTCACGCACACATAGCTAAATACGAGCCTCACAGTGCTTGTCCCGTACATTACATCTGCCTACTATTCTGTAATCTGTGGATTGACGACTCTTATCCTACAATTATTACGAGTCTATTGAAATAAATCATGATAGAATTCCATTTTTTTATTTCTTATTATTGTTCAAAATACCACATCTATATAACATACATTTCACGTTTACGTTCATATCGGAACAGGTGGTCGGCGGTAAGTCAAGTAATCCGACTCAATGACATTCTTGCGGGAGCGGCACTCGGCACTCGGCACTCGGCACTCGCATCTGCGTAGCGATCTTATCACTATACTGTTACTGTAACGTACAGACAGACAGACACTTTAGCACACATACCTGGGGCCCCATTATCACTCAATCTATGTCGCATTAGACATTTGGGGGACTTCTGTCAAAATCTATAGAATTTCAGATGATTTTCGGCAAATGCCGTTTGCGACAATGATGTCGAACCCTGCCCTGTTTCAAAGGTTGAAAATTAGTGGTTTCAGGATACAAATGTTTTACAAAAATTACTAAAAGAGTAAAAAAAAAATTGGGCAGGTTCAGTTTATAAAATTGAAAAATTCTTAAGCAGTAATTTTATTTTTGTAGATTTTAATTTTCTTATTTTAGAAATAAATTCATTGTTTCCAACTTTCCTCTCCTATCCATACGTACCTAGCATATAGTATTATTTATGGAAAGTAGATATATATTTTCTGTGTCACAAACCTATAAGGAATCCAAAAAAAAAAATAACGTGATTTTGGAAATACTCTTGACATTTTGATGCTGGTAATTTTATCCCAAAGTTCAATATATTAATGAAAAAATAAATGTTTCAATTGAATTAAATTCTCAGAAAGGTAAAGGTTTCGACCTCATCACATAACTTTAATGTTTGTATTACACCATAAATTCACAGGTTTCGGCACGCCCTAAGCGATTTGCCGTAAAAAGTTCACATTGCGCAAACTTTCACAGTGCGGTTTTGAGGTTTTTACCTGTTTCTCTGTAATAACATTCCGCTTTCTTGGCGTGTTTAATTTGTTTGCAATGTTTGTTTATTTGTCACTCATTGTTTGGGAGAAAATACTGTAAATGGGGTGTAATTAACAGTATTTTCTCCAAATTAAACCCAAACAATGCTCTAGCAAAGTGATAATGATGATAGTCGAGCCAAAATTTCTGTTAATAAATTTTAGAAGAAATATGTGGTCGACTTTTCTTCGGATTTTCACGGCTTTGGAATACCAGAAGTACTGATGTTTCAGCAAGAACTCTTCTTAAGTCGTTTTTGAAGATCCATGAATCACCGACGGAAAATACAGTCCACATTCTAATGGTCCGAAATAAGAACGTGCAATTGATTGCTTTGCGGATTATCGACGCGACTCGAGGATGTGATGATGAATTCTACATCGCTGGCGAGCGGTCCAATGGTAGAAAATAGTTAATAATAATAAATACTTTTTCATCCTACGCAATTTTATAAGAGTTAAACTCTACTTATAGCATAACCTTCTTTCTACAGATATAACTTCTATCGTTGAAACCAAAGGAGAATGGGCGAAATGGTCTAGGGTGCGGCCACTGCCGAAACCATTGTCAATCGACAGGTTTTATTATAACGAACAAAAAATATTAAAGTACCAAACCTGTAACTCATTTAGTTTAAGAGCTAGTTAAACTTTTAATTACCGATTTAACGGTACATAATGATAACAGTGTTATTAATTACTAGCTATCTCCCGCGGTTTCTCCCGCGTTCCTTCGATCAAAATTACCCTATAATACTCTTTGATAATGTCGTTTCCCATAAGTGAAAGATTTTTTCGGATCCGACTGGTAGTTCCAGAGATTAGCTCGTTTAAACTCGTCTGCTTTATTATTACTATTTGTATAGATAGATACCTGCAGAGTCATGTTTCTGCCTTTGAAATATCTGTATTTCTAACTTCAGAGAGCTTAATCATATCAACCCATGGATGTCCACTGCTGAACATAGGCCTCCCCCATTGATTTCCACTTCGAACGGTTCTGGGCCGCTTGCATCCAGCGGCGCTCAGCGACTCTGATCTGGTCGTCGTCCACCTGGTGGGAGGTCGTCCGGCTCGGCACTTTCCAGTACGTGGTCGCCACTCGAGAACCTATCTTCCCCAACGGTTATTGGCTCTTCGAGCGATGTGGCCTGCCCATTGCCACTTCAGCTTACTAACTCTACGAGCTATGTCCGTCGTTTTCGTTCTTCTACGAATGCCCTCATTTCGGACCCTGACACGTAGAGAAATTCCGAGCATAGCTCGTTCCATAGGTCACTGAGTGACTCTGAGCTTATTTATGCGGCCAGCAGTGAAAGACCACGCCTCTGTCCCGTATGTCATCATTGGTAACACGCACTGATTGAAGACATTTGTCTTCAGACTCTGAGGTATTTTAGACGTGAAGGTATGCCATAGCTTCCCGAACGCTGCCCAGCCGTGTTGGATTCTTCGTTTGGCCTCTTGTTAACAATTACCTCATTCAAAAATGGTGCAATTAATTGAAGAGCTCCTTGATGCTGTGCCCCTGAAATAACTAAATCCTTTTCTTCTCACTGTGGAATCAGTGAGAGATAGATTATCTGCAGTGATTGAGTGAATATAGAGCTTTCTCGGTGTTTATTCATATTATCAATAATTAAGCGGTCAAACGGTTTGGTATATTTATTCTTAGATTTTTTTAACTGTGTATAGGCCTGTGTTTGATGTGGTCAAACATCTCACCATGGTAAGTGATGATACGGCCGAATCTGATAAGAACACACCGCTAGGAGCTTGGGGACAGATTTTCAACATGAGGGTGGTAGCCAGCCAGGTGGGTACTACAAAGTACCACCGTGCTATGGATTCCTCACGATGTTTTCCTTCACCGAAAGCTCAAGCTCATTGTAGGATTCTAACCCGGAACCTTCGTCTCGGTATCCGACGTCACTACCACTGAGCTATCATCGCTTCAAGACGAATTTTGACCAGTATTTCAACGACATATTGCCCTTCAGAAAAGGGGTGTCCAAACGCCTCCAGTTTCGAGTCGAAACACGGCACGTTTTACAAGGATCCATTTTTTTTTTTTTTTTTTTATACTACTTAGGTAGCAAACAAGCATACGGCCTGCCTGATGGTAAGCGGTTACCGTAGCCTATGGACGCTTGCAACACCAGGGGAGTCACTCGCGCGTTGCCGACCCTGCAGAAATCTCTTCACACCCTTTTTGAAGAACCCCATGCTGTAGTCCATTGGGAAAACCTCGGCAGGGAGCTCATTCCACAATCTGAGCGTCCGCGGAAGAAAGCTCCTTTGAGACCGCACAGTTCGAAACAATTCTGGTTTCAATGTGTGAGGATGGACTCCCTGTCGATGGCGAGAGTTGCGATGGTGGAAGGTAGCTGTGGGCATCATCTTAAACAATTCTTCAGAACACTGTCCGTTGTACAAGCGGTAGAACACACATAAAGAGGCAAAGTCTCTCCTCAGACTGAGCGGCTCTAAGCCGCTTGTGAGCTCGGGATCGTCAACTATTCTAGCGGCACGTCGCTGAACCGAGTCTAGAGGCCCAAGCTGGTATCCAGGTGCCCCCGCCCACAGATGACAACAGTACTCCATATGAGGCCGGACTTGTGACTTATAAAGTTGCAGTCTTTGCCCCGATGTGAAGTACTGCTTCGCTTTATTGAGCACTCCGAGCTTTTTGGATGCCAGCTTAACCTTGTCTTCTAAGTGACTACGGAACAAAACGTCGCTAGTAATGTCGACGCCAAGAATCCCGATGGTTTTAGTGATGTTCAAGGACGCGTTCTGGAATTGTGGAGCCACAGCAAATGGAGTTTTCTTAGCGGTGAACGCGCAGGCTTGAGTCTTGGTTGGGTTGAAATGGACTAGGTTTAGTCGACCCCAATCGGAGACACTAGTTAGTGTACTCTCGATTTCAGACAACAGCCGTTCGCGGCTTTCCTCCACCTCGGAACGAGGGATATTAGCTCGGCCCGTGTAATGAGCGTCCCCTGTACTGTTTGCATAACAATGAATGCCGTCAATAGACAGCATATCATTGATATGCAGCAGGAACAGTGTTGGGGACAGCACAGACCCTTGCGGGACGCCGGCATTTATGTCCATGCTATCGGAGCAGCTACCGTCAACGACGGCTCTTATGCATCTGCTGGACAGAAAGCTGGCGACCCATTTGCATAGTCCCTCGGGAAGCCCGTATGCTGGTAACTTCGCTAGAAGACCCCGGTGCCAGACCCGATCGAACGCCTTCGCCACATCTAGGCTCACTGCCAATGCCTCACCTTGACTCTCGATGGCGAGTGACCAACGGTTTGTGAGATACACTAGAAGGTCGCCAGCCGAGTGACTGTGGCGGAAGCCGTATTGTCGGTCACTCAACAAATCGTGATCCTCTAGGTATCTCAAGAGTTGCGTGTTGATCTTTTGCTTTCGCAATCAAAATCCTTTAACAAAGTCCGTTAAGCGCGCCAATTCGTTAATCCAAATTCGACCGTCCGACTCACAAAACACTTTTCAAAGTCCGCTTAGCAGGCCGAGTCGTCACTGAGTAGAGAAGAAGATCCAAACAGCAAGAGCACAAAATTAAGTTGATGCGAAGTAATTCGACAGTCAACTAGCGAAGAATAGTTTAAATAATCTCGGGGGGGGGGGGGGGGACTGCGCGGGGGTTGAGTATGGGCGCAGGTAAACAGCTACGCAGTTGTGAAGTACTGTGGGTCGCTATTGGTTGATGGAAATCAAAGCGATCTGGTAACAACAACCCTTATTTGTATTGAGAAATTATGGAATATAATTGTTTTTAAAGTCTTATAACTTTTTAATCAAACACTTTACGAATTCCTGTTCATAATAGGGTTTGTTTGTGGGTTTATGAAGAATAAAAAAAAACACATTTCATAAGTGGCCGCGACCTAGACCAAACTCCATACATTTTTGCCCATTGTCCTTTGGAACCTTGAACAAGATTAATTTAAATCTTATCGTAATTTTCTTTGAATTAGCCAACATTCCAGCTGAGCACAGATTTTAGAAGCCTGATCAAAGTAATCTAATTAAATGTAAATCTGTCTCTATCAATTACATATAAAATGACAATGATAGCAATTGATTGGGTTTAGAAACTGTCTGTTATTCTATCAAGTTGCCAGAGTACTTTAACAGTGAACAACAGCTACTGAATAGCTGTTCCGCGTTCTTTGACACCTGTTACACCTTGTAACTTATAATTTTATTGTTAACATCACTATTAACGTATGGAGAAAGGGAGGAAGTACCATGACTTATTATTGTGAAGCTAATTACAAGCATATTTTCCTGTAGTCTATATTCTATGTGTTATTTGGTTAAAAAACTAAAAACATTACGTAAAGATACAAGTACATTACGTGTAGACAAGTACATGTTTAGTATATTGAAGAGCGTTCTCAAATTGACTTCATCACCATCATTTTCATAGCGCAGTTGATGGTAGTGATGTCAGAATGACGACAGAGATGGCGCGTCGGTCATGGGATCAAAGTTCTCCTTAACTTAATCATGCATTATCCTCTATATCATCTTAACCCCTTATTCATAATCGCTTTTTAACTATATCAGTGTAATAGTGTCCTCCGTCTCACTCTTTCGATCACCAAATGTCACGTGTCAGATAAAGACTTCAGAATTTTAGCTAATTAACGTTTGATAACTTTATTATGAATAAAGGGGTTAATCTTTATGAAATCTTTTCAATTAGCTTGGTCAAAAATGTAGGTATCTTAAATGAAGCAGTACGTATACACTTGATTTGAAAGTTAAGAAGTTTTAATTAGGTACTACAAGTATAAATATAATAATAGTGCTGATTCTGTTGTTTAGAACTAAACTAATTTAGTTTCACTATGTCTCTTTCTAACAAAGAACAAAGAAAGGATGTAAGAAATTTAGTCCTGTCAAATTAGTCCAATGCTTGTCTATACTAATGTTATAAAGAGGAAAGATTTGATTGTTTGTTTGTTTGCATTGAATAGGCTCCGAATCTACTGAACCGCGGTTGACATAGACTACTTTTTATGACGGGAACGCATGTGAAACCGCGCGAGAAAGCTAGTTTTCAATATAAATTTAGTCGCCATCTATCGCGGTTACGTCTAAATACCCGCAAATGAAGACGGCAGAGACTAATTTGACAGCATTAAATATTTTCTATCCTTTTTCAATAATGTTTGTAAGAAAGAGATGTGCTGTGACTAAAATTAGTTTAGTGCGAATTACAACAGAATTGGCACCATAACTTTATTCATGATACAAGAAATAGCATCTTATTAGAGGTTTCAAGATACAGTCCACTTTTAAAACGGACTGATCAACTCCTATCCGTGAATTCTTACAATAAACTACTTTTTAAAATTAAAAGTACCGCTGCTCTAATAAAATCATAAACAAGATTACAAGGTAGATGGTATCTATAGAAAACACGTTAGCTATGACCTAAATGACTACAAACATTGTAATTATGCCGTAACACAAATACAGAGTGTAATTAAATAAATATTACGCCAATGTCAAGGTAATTTATTAGAGTAAGTTATATCGCAAAGTAATTTTACGTAAGTTACTTAGAATCTGTTTTGTAATGCGTTTGATGCTTGCACAAATTCTTGAATAAATAAATTGTTATATTTTAAAGTTTGCGATGTGTTAATATTATGTCATACCTAATACTAAGACTAGTCCGTAATAAGAGTTATTTGTAGTAAAACATAAATGTACTGATACATATAAAAATATGTACTTCCGAAACGATGGCGAAAATATGTTTAAGTGGGCTAATCTCTGGAACTACCAGTTGGATTCGAAAAATTCTTTCACTAAACTAAACTAACACCAAAGGAAAATATATAAGTTAAGCTACATGAATTGAATACCTGGAAACTTGTAAAACTTTACAGGAAACATAAACCAACTTAAATGCGGGATATTATAAAACACACACCGTTAACTTATGAATTACTTAAACTTACACAATTCATGAAAAGTAACATAAGTACATACATAACATTCTCTAAATACTTTCACTAAATACAAACTTGTTTACGGTCTTACATAAAATTTAGAAATTTTTGAATATAATTATTTACTTAAATTGTGCATACGGTTTGATGGACACCGTCTCTTCTCATAAAAGTAAAAAAAGAGTGCAATTTTTTTAACGAGCGATTTGGTTATACCTCATGTACAACATATTCAGCAAATGAAATTGGTATACATCGCTTAGAACGAGGAATTCCGGTAAAACCCTAAACGTCTTTAAGCCAAAGATGTTACAGCCTTGAACTCATGGACGAAGATTTTTCTGAATAGCAACTGCTATGGATATCTGAAGCTGTTGACGGCAATCTTCATACCTATCTTCATGCCAAATCATATGATCGTACGTGAGATAAATTACCCATGACGTTCGTTCGAGTCAATTTTGCGATGCAGTAGCAAAGTTTTCACGCGTAATGGCGTCACACGTAGGGAATGCAAAACCGTGCCAAAATGAAAACCGGTTTTTATTTCGGTTATGAGAGGAAAAAACCGGTTAACCGGTTTTAAACCGGTTTTTTTGAAGTTCACTCGTTTCTTTTTCACGTTATTTCTATAGCTCGATTTATAGATAATAACCGTGCCTAAGATTTAAAAATCGCAAACTGAGGAATTATTGTCAGTTAAAGTTAATGAAGTGGATAAAAGAAATATCAAAGACACCATCACCATCTGCCTGTCCTGTTCCCTATAATTTGGGATTGGCGCAATATGTACGCTTCTTCTATCCGTTATACCAACATTCACTCGTTTCTTACCAATATCATCTTTCACACAATCAATCCATCTCTTTTTCATAAAATTTATGGAAATAATCGTTTATTTAACTCTGTAGATCAGATACTCGTTTATATAGACTACACAGTTCGTTGCTTTTGATTTTATTTTAAATGAATGAAATCATAAAAACATATAACTTTTGCTTGATTTTTAATTGCTATGAGATATTATGACTATGTTAAAAAATAGATCAGTATTAAAGAAGTAATAATTTAAACATTTATTAAATTATGTTTCGTAAGTTATAATATTAATTTCACACGTAATATACATGGCATATTGTAGCGGCACAGCAACTTGCGTGTACACTAAAACGTGGTTATTATTATACGAATGTTTTCCTTAGAAAAAACAAATTACCCAGTTTTTGCTGTCGTGCAGACGGGTAAAAAATAACACCAATCAGTCAGCTTGCTGTCTGGCAGATACATAAAAGCCTTCGTTGACAGTAGTTGCTCCGATAGCATGACATTAATGCTGGCGTCCCGAAAGGCTCTGATTTATCCCCAACACTATTCCTCCAGCATATTAATGATATACTCTCTATTGCCAGCATTCATTGCTATGCAGATGAAATTACATGGGATGCTCATTACACGAACCGTGCAAATATCTCACGTTCCATATTGGAGAAAAGGCGCGAAGGACTTGCCTTAAATCGAGAGTACACAAACTAGTGACTCCGACTGGGGTCGACTAAACCTAGTCTATTTCAACCCCACTAAATCACACGCAAGCCTGCGCATTCACCATTGAGAGAAGTCCATATGCTGTGACTCCTCATTTCTAGAACATGTCTCTCAACATAACGAATAGCATTGGGATCCTTCACGTTAATATTTGTAGCGACGTTCTGTTCCAAAGTCATCTACAAGATATCCAAAAAACTCGGTGTGAATAATAGAGCGAAGCAGTATTTCTTATCGAGACAAACACTGCAACTATATAAGTCGCATGTCTGGCCCAAATGAAGTAATGCTGTCTTCTGTGGGCACCTGGATACCAGCTTGGATATTTAGACTCAGTTCAGCGACGTGCCGTTAGAATTGTCGATGTTCCCGAGCTCACAAGTGTTTTAAAGCCCCTTAGTCTGAGGAGAGACTGCCTTCTTAAGTGTGTACAACCGCTTTTCTAACAGTGTTCTGAAGAATTGATTGACCTGATGCCCAGTTACCTTGATCCATCGTAGTCACCGATCGGGAGTCCATCCTCACACATTGGAACCAAAATGTTCTCATATTGTGCGGTTTCAAAGAAGCTTCCTATCGTGGATGCTCAGGCTGTGGAATGAGCTCCCCGCTTCAAAAAGGTTGAGGGTTGGTAACGTGCGAGTGATAACCGTTATGTTGCAAGAATCCATAGGCTAGAGTAACTGGTTATCATCAGGCGGGCCTTACGCTTATTTGCTGCCTAAGTATTGTAAAAAAAAAGGTTTACATGTTTTATATCTATCATAAAAACAATCATTATTTTAAGTTATTTTCTTATCGGCTCAGGCATTGCACTCAGTTTACAAAACGGGGCTGCAAATCTTCCTTTTTTAGTTTTTCCAAACATTGAAAGAACAACCGAAAAAAATCGAAAAACCGGTTTTGGTGTTATGTGAAACCGGTTTTTTTGTTGGTCAAAACCGTACCGAATAACCGGTTTTTCGATTTTCGGTGAAACCGGTTTGCATTCCCTAGTCACACGGCTTGTGTATTTTGCCAATTTCCAGTTATATTATAAGTTCCAGTCACAATAAATCACTTTCACATAGTCCTCAGTCAGTCACCGTCCATAATAGTCATGTTTGAATACAATGGTGGTTGCACTAAAACTTTTCACGGACTTCTTGATACAATTTGAAAAGGCACGATACACATGATTCATTTAATTTCACTTCACTAGTGCACATGGATTGATCTTTATTGGATAAAATATCACCAATAATATGCAATAGAACTCAAAATAGGTACACGAATTTATGAAAATAAAAATGAAAACGCAAAGTCACTCTGCAAATTCCCGCAAAAAAAACGCCTCTTTTGTTTTATTACTTTTTTTGTTAATCAGTATATGGTGTTGTTTTCAGTCAATATAATGAGTGTTTTGTTTAATTTAAAATTTGAATTTAATATTCGAATTATGAATTTAGAGTTTGGTTTCTAAACTTTACCACCACAGTTGCTTACTGGAATGAATGTATCTACGGCCTACGTACTTTTTTTTTGCATTTTCAGTCGAAACTAAATCAATTGAATTTGGAACCGGCATTTGAAATAAGTTATATTTTCGTATAATTTTTTTTTTCTTGAGACTTGACCATATCCTGCTGTAAGTTCTGCTACTACGTGGGAAGATCTTTAGTAACGTTGTAATCAGTAGGTAGAGTCAATAATAAAGTAATAAACCTTCTCATTATTCTTGTGGTAAATATGTATGTTGCGCAACCACATAAAAATCAAAATTATAGAAACTATAAACGCACCGTTAGATCCAATCTCAGAGATCACGTTCGTACCACTGTTTGTTTATTGGCAATAACCTCGGAAACCACTACGGTTAAAGTGTTTTGATCGTAAAATTTATCAAATCAAAATATTAGTTTATGGGACATTAACCTGAGGTTAGGTGATGTTAACCGGAGGCTAGGTGTTTGATATTCGACCTTATTTTCATGACTATAAGGTGACACAGTCCACATCTACACAGTGTGTACTAGCGTCCAGCATTATGGTTTATGAAGAACAGTTAATTCTACAAGTTTTTTTAAAATTGTAAACTCTTCTTCCTGTTTCTTCCGTTGAAGGCTGTCTTCCGAAATGGTAGTAGCTTCAGTACCTTCAACCTTCAAAAGAAACTTCCCTGACCCAGGATATTTAAGAACTCCTATACCTCTTAGGACCTACATTGAATCTTTGACTTTGCTGCGTATCAATTAGATGTGTTTTTAGCTCGACAACTCAATGCAATAGGCTCTAGGAAATATTAAATAGGCTCGATAAAAAAATGAATGCAAACAAATAACTAAAAGGAACCGTTGAAGTTGAGAACCGTTGAAGTTGAGAACCGTTGAAGGTGAGAACCGTTGAAGTTGAGAACCGTTGAAGTTGAGAACAGTTGAAGTTGAGAACAGTTGAACCTTACTCTCATGACGGTATCCAATAAAAGATGGGATACCCTTCTATTTAAAAAACCTTTAAAAAAAATTCAAGTGCGAGTAGTCTGACTCGCTCACCGAGGGTTCCGACCTTCTTTGCACATATATTTCTTGGTGTGGGACATAACAGTTGTAAAAAACTGGACCGCATAACTATGTTTGTTTGTAAAGTAATTTTGAATTCAATAAAACTGTGTCAGTTAGAAATTTCGTTCTTTTTTCTGTATTATTAATAAACATCAATGTTTATGAACTATATATTTTTTTTCATTTGCAAGAACTTTAGGTGAGCAATATTTAAAACTATTTCGAATTTCAAATCAGTAGCATTAGCGGTTGCTGAAATATAGCGTTGTGACAGATGGACAGACAGACAGACGGAAAAACAGACATACGGACAGATAAATAGACGAACGGAGATGCAGCATAGGGCTTCCGTTTTTACCTTTTTAGTTCGGCACCCTAATTGTTACTCTTAAGCAATGAAAGTATTATTTGCTGCGAGTTACGTTTATTTTAATTAATATAATATACATGCGACAATTTAACAGTGATGTTCACAAAGAAGAGAGAGCACAGATAAAATATGAAAAAGGCACGAAGTTTCCACAGACTATATAATTTAACACTAATAAAAGAAGAAACATAACATACTGACAGGACAACGCACAGTGCAGAGACTAGAAGTTTTTTTTTTACACAGATTATTTTTATTCATTTAACGTAGACATGCCTGTTTGCCACTTAGTGGTATAAAAAAAAAAACATCCACAAAGGAAAGGCTTTTCAAAATTCGATCACTAAAGAGGTAAAATAGATGTTCACGAGTGAAACCGCGAGACAGATAGTTAGTTCATACTTATAGGAAGACAATTACCCAATGTAAATACCCCGCTACATCGACAGGCAATTATGATTAATAAGTTGACATGCACCACGATTGGAGGAAGCTAATACAATGTAAGCGAATAATCAATTCTTCCTACAGTACTACATAGTAGTGGTAGCAAAAACATCGAATGATCGTGCATGTAATTACATTAAACGGTCCGTAGACTGTAGTGGTAGCGTGAGTTAGATTTTCTTAGAGGGGTTTCGTTGGATTTTAGTTTTTTATTGCTATGGTGAAATCTGTAGGTGGTAAGCACGGAGGAAAGCTTTCCTCCGTGGTGGTAAGATAATCTAAGCCAAGCAGCCGGGTACTATAAAGTACCTCACTACTGTATGACTTCATCCAACGAAAGTTTAAGCAATGTTAGTTTTTTTTCGAATCCACTGGAATTTGACATCACTTTTTTGGTCACGTCACGTCATGATAAGCGGTTACCGTAGCCTATGGACACTTGCAACGCCAGGGGTATCACTCGCGCGTTGCCGACCCTAAAATTTGTTATTAATATAATATAAATTATTTAATGTGATACTTCATACTGAATATTTATCAAGGAAATACAAGCCTAGTTTATTATTGATATAAACTAGATTAATATAATAAATATATTTTAAATCATGTTACTAAGTTACATTTACGAATACAATTTGCATACGATTTCACTGACCTAAAGGAAAACTCATAGTAAGGAGCTCAACCCAACAAAGGTTTCAATAAGTAAGACATATTGACAGGTTTATCATTTTTTTATAGCCAGGGATCCCTAAAAGTAGCTCATCATTATGCGACGACACTGACTGATTGATGAGCCTGGTTGCAATGTGAATTAATATACCAAGAAAGTTAAATTATACATATATATCACCAACGGCATTCCTAATAAATTGCTATTTAGTTAACACCACAGAATAAATCTTAGACTAAAACACTGTTTAAGTTGTCACATTTATTGGTCACCATCACAGATATACATCTAAATAGATGACGCGAGTGTATGTACTTCGCGTGTCAAAATCTATGCAAAAATGGGGCATAATGCAATGTTCTTCTTTTGAAACTGTTTCGCGCGGACAGGGAACTCGCATAAAGCTTCATGTTCACCAGAAATGTGTAGCGAGGGATATGTTTAGCTGACAAATAGGATAGCTTCATTTTGATGCTAAAAATCGAATGCCTGCCTAACTAAAACAATCTTATGACATTATGGTAGGTACCACAGACTACGGAGGACAGATCCTCGCTAACAAAAAACTGTGTCTATGGAGTCGGCCACCTCTCACGCACACCTTAGTTGGCTATTCCGCGGGAAATTAGACTCTGTCGCTATTTACACAGAGTCGATTACTCGCGCTCAACTAATGTATTAATGTGTGCGTGCCGGCTTGTACGTACAGCGTTGTGGCCGACTTGAGTGACACAGTTTTTTGTTAGCGAGAATATATCCGACTTTTTTTAATATCTGTGGGTAGGTACAAAAAAAGTGTAACGCTTGGTTTTCATACGGATGGAGGGACTTGCGTTATATATTTAGATTTATATCTGTGGTCGGTCACCGTACTGTCGTATTCAAACAATGTGACGTTATGTAGGTGAACATTAATCAGTATATTATTAAAATAGCGATTTATAAGGAAAGCTGTTAATTAATAAATGATTGAAAGTTCTAAATCCCGTCTATGATAAAGTCTCCTGTCCTAAACCTATTTTTGATTTCACAATTTCGTCTTAAGCACTGGATGGAAAGATTTTGCTTCGAAGACCCGACACCAATTACTCATTTAAAAAACGAAAAAAAATAAACTTAAATTCAATTCTTATTTCGAACATTCAAATTGTATAAGTATCACTCAAGCAGATCTCTTTCAAAACACAAAAGCTAAATAGTATTACATAAGGTGCTTAGCCTCTCAAAATGCATAATATTTATTCAACAAATATTCGTAGGCGAACGACTATACAATAAAACGTGTAACAATGTAGGTATGTATATGCAAATAAGATTTTTATACACGCCGACTGACAAATGAAAGTTATTGCAATATGCATGAAAAGTCAAGGCTTTTGAGGTTCCGCTTGTGAACAAAGACTGTCTTATCCTCGCATGGCAGATATTTTATTAATAGTTCTAGCATGACCACACAGCAAGCGTTATACTCTAAGCGAGGGGGTCGAGAATATAATCAGGAAGGACCCGATTGGATTGGTGTAAGCTACTTGTTTCGGGTTCTTGCTTTGGGTAGGTACTTTTTAATGGCATGCAGTTAATAAAAAAAAATACTAGGTACGGTACATGGTTTTTCACTCTATCCTCTTCTATGCAAGAATTTAATACGCTTTGAAAAAAGATGCAATAATTTTTTAAAGCAAAATATTTATGTCTATGGATCGGCTTTTGCGGGGCTAATACTCCATCAAAAAAAGTACACTAGACGAGGTCAAAAAATATGGAGTTTACGAAATGTCAACGTAACTTGGTGATTTGCGTGGTAATAGTATGGTAGTGTTTGTAAAACTAGCCAGCATAGCTATAGCCATTGAGCTATTATTACTACGTATAGAGAAGCTATCATAAGCAAAGATTTTGCCCCTTTTTTTAGAGTCAACTAAAGTTATTAGTCGTCAAAGCAGACAGTAGAAACACGTAGAGCTATTAGAACGCTTTTAGGAGTATTTTTTTCGCAAACACCCGTGATTTTTACGACGTTCAAGTGTGGCTGGATGGCTTCACTTGAACGTAACAGAGTTGTGACGTGTGGCGTCTTCTCCATACGTTGTAATAATAGCTAATTTTTTTTCGAGATATTCAGTCTTAATGTTTGCATTTTAAAGGCGATGGCTGTTCCTCAAACTAGCCTTCTTGCCTTGACCACAGAATAGATAGAGAACAAGCCTTGACTAGAAAAAAGTAACAGTCTACTCAGTACAATAAGATTAGCTCACCTATTTTAAAAACAGTACAGTATTTTGAATATTAATTAACGAAAGATAAAAAAGTAAGCAAAGAGATCAGTGAATGGAGAACCATTAAAATTTGGTGGAGACAAGTGTACACCAAGGTTACAAATTAAAGCATACATACGGAAGGCGTTTCAATACAGGGAAGTATCGGTTTTTAATCCATAATAGCACTTGAAATATTTATTAAAAATTACGGTTAAGTAATTATTTTGTTACTTATAATCTGTTACAGTAGTACCCACCTGCCGGGCTATTGCGTATCTTTATGGCTTACCGATGTACCTGCGCAGACTTTTTGTACATTTTCAAAGCGCAGGAAACCGCTATTTATCGGCAGCTGCCGCTATGTTAGCGCGCGCCGTGCGGAGGGGCGTGACTTGCGAGTGAAACGGAACTAACAGCTGCCTTGATCCTTGATGAACCTTATAATAGTTATCTAAGGTTGACTGTAAGTTTTAAGCATTCTTTCGTTAATGTTCGGAGCCATACTTTATTTTCTGTGCGAACGAAGATTCACGACGCGCCTTATCAGTTGGGTACTACTGTAACACTGTAACCCTATTTACATATATCACTGCTGTTACCTGTTGAACGGTATTTTTTGGGAGTAATTGAACTAATAATTATCTTATACCTATCTACCAAGGTATCAAATAAGCAAACGGCCCATCAGATGATAAGCAGTCACCGTAGTCTATTGACGCTTGAAGGTTGCCACACCAGGGGTATCACTCGCGCGTTTTGGTCACATTGGAAAATTGAAACATTTGATTATAAATTGGCCTAAAAATATATTTTACTGCCCATACAAAGTCACTGATATAATACCCATAAACAGCAGTATAAAAAAACTGAAAAAAATACTAATCTAGAAACTGTAGTCATAAAATAGAGTGGCGCTCGCACCAATACCGTTTCACGGTCGAACGATTTTGCGATATTATCGGTAACACACGTTCCAACAAATGCGTATCGATTCGATATTTTTTATGCAAATGGTTTTTGCCAGTATGTTGCTCTTGTCTTAATTAATTACTGAGAATTACTTAGAAGAGTACATTTCATCCACACACGTTAGGTATACCTACTTAATTATTATTGGGAGCAATTTATCATTTGTTATGAGTTGGTTTTAAGGTTGACATTATTTTGATACTTTTATTGAAGTATTGGAAACTCTCTTGATCTAATATTATGATTATCCTATAAAAGCTTTTGTTATAACACACTTACAGGCCTTCCCTCAGTAAAGTTCGCATTGAGTTTGCAGTAAGTTTAATTAAAGAACTTAAACCACAAATAGGTGATTATTATACCTATGCTATTTTATTTAATGAAAATTTAAAATGATTTGTTGTTAGGAAATATATTTAATTATTTATGTATGACATTTATATTTAGTACAAATACACTGTGTATACAAATAAAGAACATTATTCTTTACGTAATTCTGCCTTAGGTTTATCATTGACGATTTTTCTTCGACATCATTTATTTCAATTGCATCACAGCTGACACTAATTAGTAGTCAGCTCTGAAGTTCCAATCTTCCAATCCATTATTGCTAAGTTGAGGCCATTGCTAACCATTGTATTTTCAACATTAGTACTTAGTATTTTTTCTATACGCTTTCACTGCAACGTTTAGTTTTCTTGTTCTATTGAATCGTTTAGAAATCTAGCAGATTATACTTCCGACACACTTAGCAACCAGACGTGAGACCTTCGTAATAGGAAATGCCAATGTTACTTGTACTTTAATTAGAACCCGTCTAGAAAAGCGGAAGAAGAGCTCAGAATAAGTCTCAACAATTATGCTAGTGGCTAGAACATTTTCTAACGCCTTTTATCGTCCGCGACGCTAATTATGATAGAGATTTTTAATCACGACGAGGCGACTGAAGCTCGATAACCTAATGATGACGAGTATCTTAATAAGCAGCTCTAAGAATTAATGATTCAATTACATATTGGGTACGAGCTTTCTGCTCAATTACTCTTGGGTATGTTCATTCAATTCATGATTATATAACAACGGAAATGAAATCTACCGCCGAGCTGTGAAAAATTGTTTCTGAGCCTAAGAATTACCATCGCTTTGTATCAACAATCAACACTTGTTTAACGCTAATCAAATAACAATGGCTTATTAAAATGACAATCGGTATTGTTGCACCAAATATATTATGACCAAGATGTAAACTATACGTCCGTTCATAATTCTGAATTGTAATTAATACAACCTGTCAATTGTTCAAATGTTTGTGTCTGTTGGATCATTGTTCTCGGCAACGCGCCATGAAGGTTTGGTATTCAATGACATTACTATCATATCTCGGTTGAAAATGAGAATTTTAATATCCACTAGGCTACGTGCTCACAACAAGTAACACTTTCGAATACATTTGAATCTGACCTCTAAAATCAGTACGTGTGTAACGACTAACGAGGTAGTTAGCCGCAAAAACTTGATAAAAGAAAATAAAAATTACCTTTGTGGTGCTCTGCATTTGCAAAAACGTCGCTATGCCAGCGCGCACGCGGTTTTTGACGCCACGTATAGTTCCTTTAGAACTCTTTATTGTCGACGGCAAATCTTCATTTTTGTAATCCTTTATTCCAGCGAAGTATTCCACTTCAGACACTGCACTACCACTTTTTGCACCAACACTAACACTTTTCACTGATTTATCATCATCGAACTGTTTTTCGTTCAGATGGAAATCGTAAAATTTGTCCGTGTCAAAATAATGACTGCTGTAGTACATACGTTCCTGTTTCATTTTGTCCTCTTCCTTTCTCTCCTCGTATGTGCTCTCGCTAATCAGAGGTGATTTGTTGCACAAAGTTGCCGGTAATGACTCCGTCTTTGCTTCACTATTAAACTGCGAAACTAAACGGAACGAAGTAAGCTGTGCGCTTTCTTTCGAAATATTAGCATTTTCATTAATATTCTGGTTCGCTTCTTCGTGGTGTTCGATGTTCGCCTCGCTTTCAGTTTCAACCGTATTGAGTTTCACTGAACGGTCTCTAATGTCTTGCAGGAGACCCAGTGGTAGAAAGCTGTCGTTATTGTTCGATTTTGTCACGAATGATGGCATCTCCGGCGCGATAGGTGGCTCTGAACTATGTTTCTTTTCTTTTTTACCCGTATATTCGCTATGACTTTCATCGGCGTGCACGCTTCCGTTCAACTCGCTACTGTTAAGCGAATCACACGATATGTTCGAGTCGTTGTCTTCGAAATCGAGTTCACCTTGGCTGCTCTCATTTCGCGAACTAATTACTGTCACAGAGATGGCTTTCTTTGTTGAACTCAACTTCGATGTCTTCTTTTTCGGAAGCGGTGGAGGAGTTCCGTCGAGGTCACTGCAGGTTCCGGAGTCAAGAGTGTCACTCGGGGAGCACTGACCGCTAGACATTACCATATTTGTCATGGAATTTACAAACGAATTACAATAAATATACGGCGCCTTATCCTGTTTCGAAAGATCCTCATTATCGTAAATTTTCGGTCGGTTCTCATCGACGTTAATTCTTACTAAGCTATTCTTTTTGTATATCTCATTAATTTTGAACGTGTCAAAGTCTACATCACTTTTGAGATGCACGCTGGATATTTTTGGCGCTTTCGGCTTGTCCGAATCGGTATTTATTCTAATTGTAACCACATGGGGACCGTTCAGTGCGTCTGTGCTAGGTGTACTGGCTGGTCGTTCTGACTGGGTCGCCGCTACGAATACCGTTGCAGATGGACTCTTAGAATTAAGGACGAGTGAGTGCATCGAACTTAGAGAGTCCATACCGTGGCCGTCAGTAACATCGAACCCGTTTCCATTAAGTTTATCATCGCTGGTTATTTGTGTGAATGTTGTGGAACCTCTCTGTTTTACTTTTGGGGGTAGAGGTGGGATGTATTCTACACTAGGGCGCGTCGTGACGTCTTCCATCATGGCGCGTGCTAATAAATTGGCATAATTAACGGTGCTTAACGTTTCTAATGCTGGTCAGGTCCGTGTTCAGAAGGTGGTAGATGTATATGGCATAATGGTTCCGGTGACCGTTTGTGACTGGGTCAATAATCCGCACAGCTGCTCTGTTTTTCTTTAGCTTGTTTATTTACACCTGCAAAGAAAATATTCATATTTTAGTATAAATGTCAGATGCTTGTATAATGAATATAGGATATGTTATTTAAATACCCAATGTCTATCGTTATAACATAACATAACATATGTATAGGTATAGGGTGACTGGTAATTAGTAAACGATACTTAGACACATGATTGTACTCATGATAACAAATAAGTTTCCCAAAGAAACATTTTTTATTTATTTACTTAGCCCATGATATTTAGTACCCAACAGGAATAAGAATACACCATCAGCTTTTATTTAATTTAGTTATTAATCCCTGTTTGTTTGTTTGGGAAAGTTGTTTGTTGTCATGAGTACAATCATGTGTCTAAGTATCGTTAACTAATTACCAGTCACCCTATATAAACTAAGTCAATGAAATTATTACTATTGATAATTGTATACGATATTTAAATTGCCATCTAGTGCCACTTATGTAGCAATTTCACTCAATCCATTTCCACATATTAGATACAAAATTTGTAAATTATTGGCATAATCATATCGGCCGAATTACCTACATAAATATCATAAAATGTCACGTAGAAGAAAATATAGTTTACTGTAACGCAATAGGCATATCTAAGTTCGCTGAATCCATGAATTTGTCACTATAGACATTTTTGTACGCAATACTTGTTAATTCAATACAAGTTGATAAGTATAATGAGGTAATTAAATATTTTATATTGTTTTAAGCAACTTATAGTGTTCTATTAAATAATTTAGTGACGTTTTAAGAAATCGTAAAATTAAGTAAGTTAGTCAATTTTGCTATAATAACGTGGGTACCCAACTAATATGGCTTGTACCAGCCCCGATGTACCAGCACAGAAGATACATTTTAAAAGCGCGGTCGGCAGCTACCGCCATGTTAGCGCGCGCCGTGCGGAGGGGCGTGACTTGCGAGTGAGACGGAACTAACAGCTGCAGTGTATTATGAACCTTATAGTAGTAAGGTTGATTGTAAGTTTTAAGCATTCTTTCATTAATCTTCGGGGCCATACTTTCTTTTCTGTGCGAACGAAGATTCACGACGCGCCATATCAGTTGGATACTACTGTAAGTTTGTATGTTTGGGATCGCGAGTAGTAAAACCGAATTCGAAACAGAAACTCAAATACGCAATCATGTAATGTTCAAATAATATAAATATTACTCAAGTCTCGTAAACATTTAGAAATCACATTACGCGCGTCAAATCGGTTCAAAACATAAACTTCCATGGTATATAATAAGAATTTTCATGGATGAAACGATTATTAGTTCAATTTCGCAATTGAAACGACACGAAAACGTTACGGTGTTTGAACTATGGAAAAACCGGTTATTGAAATTATGTAAGGCTACTTCCGCTGATGAAATAAATAACTAGAACCTTAAGGTTTATGGCAGTTGCGTATATTTTTAATGCTTTCCTTTTTTATTCAATAGTTTTTTTTTAAGAGAAATTTGTCTTTTTATAATTATTTATAATTATATCCGATACATAAATAGTTTAGAAAAACCGGTATAATCAGAATATTAATATGCAATTTCACATCTCTATTTTTAAAACAAGATTTATTTCGCTATAATCCTTAACCTATGTTAATGCCATAAATTATGTTTATTATGGCATAAAATAAAACTGGGATTACTCTAATCTTGATAAAGAAATAAAAAAACAATCTAATCGCATAAACATGCCGGTTTTCAAAAAGAAGCAACTCATTAATTTGTTTAGAATTACAATTTTCTAATTGACAATATTAAATAAATACCGTAGATTTTTTATGTAGAACCTCAGCTCAGAGTATATAATTACTACGTTAGAACCTACACAACATTAAAACGTCTTTTAATAAATAGTATAAATTAACTCTATTAATTATCATATAATGCGAAGAGCTTAAAACAAAAAAGAAGACTTTATTTCAATTGCCATAAAGACTAAAATCCAAGCTATGTGACAACAGGTATTTACGCAATATAAAAGCTTCCAGGTGTTAACGAATGACCTTGGTTGACCTCTTGTGACCATCGACTCTGTAAAGCCATGAAAGTACCGACGAATTAAAAAGCTGCTTTAGGTTTAACAACCTACTTATATTATTGTTTCCGTGTCTTTAACGTTTTTTTTTAAATTTTTAATGTAGGGACCCAAATGGTATGTACCGTTTTATTTTTTCCGGTATGCTCACGTAAAAAAGTGCTTGTATTTTTTTCCTACAAATTAGTCGACAAATAAGCGAACGACCTGCCTGGGGCCCAAGTCTGCTATTACAATTGTGTCCCAATGAACTATCAGTGTTGTCAAAATTTACACATTTTACAGTTTTGGTAGTCTACTAACACAATAGCGTCATAATGGGCCATAATAGCTTTCCGATGATTTTCCACTAAAACTACAATCGTGCGACAATGATCTTTTGCTGTCAGTTTTGACAGTTTTTGTACTAAAATTCTTTTCGTTCATTATGAGACCATTATGAATTAGTAGACTGCGCACATCGGCTCAATGATAATGACATTGCAATAGTATCGTGTCAGTATGACATTTTAGCAGACTTGGTCTCCTATTGATAAGCGATTTCAGTTGCTTTCAAAACATGGAAAATCACTCACACGTTAACGTGTGTTTGAAAATAGTTTGAGGTTATTATAAAGAGTTTAATTAAAGATAGACGGTATGTTTCCGTAAAATATACCATGCAGTTTTACAAAGCGCAACATTTCAGCGCTTTTATGAGAATAGCTGATTTATGTACCTGTACTACTTAACATTATGAAAACATTCGTAAAAGTAGACTTCTAGAAGATTAATCATTATAAGATACGACTCATGGAATTCCGCAAGAGATTAATAAAACTGTTTACACGAAGACGATTCCGCAATGTTTTTTTAGTTTATTTACGGCCAGACGCAATTATCATTACGAAGTGTTACAAAATCGGTCGTAGCATCGAAAAAATACTTTCGCCCGCAAAATATCGAGACTAATCAAATTTTCTAATGAATTCTTTCCAAGCGATAATCGATGTTTTTCTTAATGCTGCCGGATTAAGTATTGCAATAGAAATAAATATCTATTCAGTAATTATGTGTGAATGCCATGAGTTTTGCGGATTTGCATATGATTATGAGTTTATTATGTAAGTAGATTTATTGATCCGAAGAAAGTTGAGACTTAATTGATTTAATGACGTCACTACATAAGAATTTAGAAATAACAAAATTTCCGGACGGATTTGAAAAGACAATTTAGTGTTATGGAAAAAAAATCAGATTAATTTTTAAATTGGTTTATCACATGTTTAAAAAAAATGTGACCTCTACATTATAATTATTTTATTAGCCTATGTTAGATTTAGAAATAACCATCAGAAAGTGAAGTCAGTGGTAGTGACGTCGAATACCGAGACGAAGGTCCCGGGTTCAAATCCAACAATGAGCTTGAGCTTTCGGTGAAGGAAAACATCGTGAGGAACTATAGCAGGGTGGTAGGGTACTTTGTAGTACCTTATTGGTTTGGCTACCACCCTCAAGTTAAAAAATCTGTCGCCAAGCACCTATTAGTGTCTTCCGACGGCTGCACTTGAGAGCCAGTTATTCCTTCTAGGCTTTGTGTGCTTACCACCTTTGGCCACAGCATCACTACTGAATTAAAAAGAAAGCTGAAGAGTTTTTTGTTACTTTAAACGCTCTAATCTCACGAACTACCAGTCGGATTCTAAAATTTCTTTCTCTAATAGGAAGCTACATTATGTCCGAGTATTATAGGCTACTTTTTATCCCCGGAACACGGATGAAACCGCGGGGGACAGTTAGTAGATAATAAATATCAAATACCTATTCGTTCAACGGTTCCAGTGACTAGGCATCGTGGCTAAAACTAATCAATCAAACAGTTTTAACAAGCTTTTCGTGACAGTAGCTGTGTATAGCTATTATGATTGTAATTATTTGTTTTGTCATCGTTAAATAATAGATGAAATAATATTATTGTCTGTGCGTTTGTATCAAGATCATTCATAGTGTCACTTTCATTTACTACGGCCCGTTTGATTGTAAATAGTTTTGCTAGTCTATGGGTATGTATCGCGCGTTGCTAACCCTGCAAAAATCTTGAACCCCATGATGTATTCTCTTGGGAAAACCACGGCAGGGAGGTCATTCAAAATCAAAATCAAAATCAAAAAGTCATTTATTCAGTTTAGGCCCTAGTAAGGCACTTATGAACGTTATGTACATACAGTTGAATTTACCACCGGTTCGGAATACACTTAAACTGAGAAGACTCCGGCAAGAAACTCAGCAAGGTTTTTTTTTTTTTTGTGGAAGATCTTTTAATATTACAGCTTTTTTCCAAATACTTATACAATATATACATTATTATTTTATGCTTATTCGTACAATTGTCACTTAGCCAGGGGGATGCAAGTGCAGAGAGAAGCTACTACAACCATATATTCTTGTCTTCCACGTAATGAGCCGCCTTATAGTAGGCTTTGTCAATTAACCTCTGCTTTATGAAATCTTTGAATTTATCATAAGACATTTTAGTTACTTCGAGTGGGATTTTATTATAGAATCGAACGCAATTTCCGAGAAAAGACTTATTAGCTCTAGATAACCTGAATCTAGGTGTCACAATTTTATCTTTATTTCTTGTATTGAAGTTATGGCGGCTACTATTAATTTCAAATAAATTTAAGTTTTTACGGACAAACATAATATTTTCATAAATGTACTGTGACGGTAACGTTAAAATTTTAAATTCCTTGAATCGACTTCGTAGTGATTCGCGAGGACCCAAACAATAGATTGCGCGAATTGCACTTTTCTGCAGAATAAATATAGTTTCAAAGTCTGCAGCTGAGCCCCACAGCAGAAGACTGTAGGACATTAAACTATGGAAATAAGCAAAGTAAACCAACCTGGCTGTAGCCACATCTGTTATTTGTCTAATTTTTCTAACTGCGAAGGCGGCGGAACTCAGTTTACTAGCTAATCTTTCTATATGAGGACCCCATTGTATTTTACTGTCTAATGTAACGCCGAGAAAAACTGCCTTATCCACTAGTGCAAGTCTTTTACCATCGACAAAGATATGAGTGTCACTCTTAACAACATTAGGGAGAGAAAACCTTATACATTTAGTTTTACAGGAATTAAGCATAAGATTATTGGCGGCAAACCATTTTGATACAGCTGATAATGTGTCATTGAGCTGCGTAAGGTCTGTATCTTTCCTATTGACTTTAAAAATTAGAGAAGTGTCATCAGCAAATAAAACTATATCCGACAATTCATTTACCATATAGGGCAGATCATTAATATATGCCAGAAACAAAAAAGGGCCTAAAATTGATCCTTGCGGTACGCCCGTTTTCACTAAAGACCCTGAGGACGTAGTACCGCTAATACCTACTTTTTGTTGGCGACCTGATAGATAAGATGATATAAGATCGAGTGCCACTCCACGAACTCCATAGTGTTGGAGTTTTAAAACTAGTGTGTAGTGATCTACGCAATCAAATGCCTTGGAGAGATCACAAAATACGCCAACCGCATCCTGTGAATTCTCCCAGGCTTCAAAAATATGCTTTAAAAGTTTAGCACCAGCGTCTGTCGTAGACCGGCCTTTTGTAAATCCAAACTGATGATCATGTAAAATCTGATTTTTGGTGAAATGAGTTAACAATTGATTTAGTATAACTTTCTCAAAGATTTTGCTTAACGCTGGAAGTATAGAGATGGGTCTATAATCAGAAGGATTATTTTTGCACCCAGATTTAAATATAGGAATGATCTTACTGTGTTTCATCAAATCGGGGAAAGAACCCTGAACAATACATTGATTAAAAATAGCTGCTAAAATAGGTGCTATACTAGTTATAACTGAGTGGATTACTTTAACTGATAAGCCCCATAAGTCTTCTGTATTTTTTATATTCAAAGACTTGAAAGCTCCTAATATTTCACTAGCATCAATAAACTTAAATAAAAAATTGGGAATATGTTTTGGGAAATTGTCTTTAAGGAGACACTCGGCTTTCTTAGGTGAAGATGCAAGATACTTAGTAGCTTCAGTAGGTATTGTTGAAAAAAAAGATTCGAAAGCACTCGCTACTTCAAATTTATCGGAGATAAACTTATCATTAATTTTAAGGTTAATTGTGTCTTCTTCCTTTTTATTTTTACCAGTCTCCGTGTTTATAATTTTCCACACCGTTTTAATTTTATTAGTCGAATCACTAACTTTTTTGGCAATGAAAATGGCTTTTGCTCTATTACAAACTAATTTAAATATTTTTGAATAATTCCTAACATATGTATGAAACTCTTCGTTAGTTGTGTTTGATTTTTTACGATAGAGTTCATACATGTTTTCTCTACTCAATCTTATTCCTTTAGTGGCCCAATCACAGAATTTTAGTTTATCAGTTACCTTAGTAGATTTAATCGGGCAATATTTATTAAATCCTTTACAAATCTCAGTAAACAATGTTTCATAGTTATGATTAGGATCATCAGATTCGAAATAGGTATTAGCAAGACTCAATTCTAAATGACTATTAAATTTCTCTAACTTGTACTTTGTGGTTGGTCTAAATTCCCTACTTACTTCATATAATATTTGGCTTTGAGAGGGCAATCTAACAACTTGAGCCAAATGATCCGAGCGAACACCAGGAATTAAGAACTTATCCAAAGTACTCCCATTTGTAATAATGTTGTCAATGCATGTTGAAGATGTGGCTGTTACCCGTGTCGGTTCACAAAACAAAAGATCCATATTAAATGATTTGAATAAAGAAATAAAATTGTTTCTATCTGATGAAGTAACAAGAATATCAATATTGAAGTCACCACAAACTACTATAGACTTTTTGGATTTGAAAAGTTTACTAAGAATCTCTTCTATTATAGAATAAAACAAAGAAAAATCAGAAGCCGGAGGTCTATATACACATACGATGATGGAGCTTTCAATCTCTGCACATGCCACCTCACAGACGCGCTCCACAGAATGACTACATATATCTGTACGATTTTTGAATTTTATGTTGCTGTTTAATAAAATAATAGATCCACCACCATTAGCAGACACTCTGTTGAACGCACTGGCGACGGTGAAATTGTTAATATTAAAGAGCATCATATCAGGTTTTAACCAGGTTTCAGTAAAGCATAAAATATCAACCTGGGTTTTATCCAATAAAAGTTCAATATCATATATTTTGCCAGAGAAGCGATTTATGTTCTGATGCAATAAAACAATACTTTGTCTAGGCTTCTCTTTTGTCGAAACTATATGTTTAAAGAATTAATCACAATATTATTAGAGTTACTAGATAATATTGCTTCGTCACTTAACCTACTGTTTGTTATATTTACTATAACACTATCAATATTATAAGCTATCAATGTAGCAATCAGGTTTTTCGTCCTTCTAGGCATTTTCAGTGAATCCCGATTTAATTTTATTCCACTAACAAACTTATTAGTGTCGAAAAACAAAATATTGTCATTGTGACATGTCAAATTAAATAATACATTATTCAGAAACATGATATAACTATTCTGTTTGTCAGTATAGTCAACTGAGTAGGGAAAAGCACATAACATTACTTTTAGTACCCCTAACCTTTGTAAGGACTCAAAGCTATTAAACAGGTCTATCCTATGTACATCTAGTCCATGACCAACTAAAATTACAACTGTGGTATAGTTGTCAAATTTCATTTGTATTATTCTTTTAATAATCTGCATGTAAGAAGCACCTGGCATACAATAATTAACTACTGGCTGTTTTGAATGGTTATTAATAAGGGAACCAAAGTTAACTCCTATTTTATCAGTAAAAATTACTGTTTTGTATTTAATTTGCAAAGAGGATTCTGAATCACAACTCACACACAGCTCAGCTCGTCCAACCTCAGGTACAGCCCCAGTCAAATCCCCAGGTAAAACCTCAGGTAAAATCTCAGGTAAAATCTCAGGTAAGATCTCAGGTAAAATCTCAGGTAAAATCTCAGGTAAAATCTCAGGTAAAATCTCAGGTAAAATCTCAGGCAAGACCTCAGGTAAAACTGGCATTGACTCATCAGCAGACACATGCATACAGCCACAAGTATGGTTGTTAACGAGAGACTCAAATCTATCCTCATTATACTTACACATATCTACTAATTGAGTCGCAGCCAATATGTGTTCTTTAATTTGTTGTTGGGATTGTTCATACTTGATGAATAAATCCTTTAAGCAAAGCTCTTTGTCCTCTAAGTCAGAGAGCAATCGCTGTGTGTCAGTGTCATATATTTTTAGACCATTCTTTAACTTAAGATCACATATTTTAAGTTTTTTTATTAGATTTTTTTGTTTATTTCTTCTTAAGGCTGCACTACGGTAACATTTTTTAATAAATCTATTCAATCTTAAGTACTTTTTTATCTTATTATGGCTTGACATAACATAAATAGGTTGATCAGAAATTGAATTAGGTATAGAGGTAAGTTGGACAGACTGCTGACACGAATCATTCCCTATCATTTCATCATACAGGCTCAAGGTGTTGTTGACCTCATGATTGCTATTATCCAAATTTTGTTTATTTATATTGTTATGAGCTTGACTTAAGCTACTCTCAAGCTCAGAGATGCGGTTAAGCGCTTGGTCATATGTATCACAACATGCGCTAAAAGATGTTACTGTCTCCTGAAGATGGTTACGCTGGTCCAGGATGTCCGCGTAGCTACTGTGTAGTTCCGCCAACTCACTCTTTAATTTAGAGTTCTGATTAAGAATGTTTTTAAATTCTTCTTCGCTATCCTCACGCTCTTGTTGCAATTTGTCGCAGAGGTTTTGGGAGGCTTTTAGTTCTAGTAGTGCCTTTCTGAGCTTTTCTTCCATATCACGGGCAGTGGCCTTGCGTGTCAACATGTTAGACATTATGAAACCACAGACCCTGCAACACAAACACAGAGAAGCTGAATAGCGAGTAAGGATATGAAGTTTTACTGAGTTTGATCTGATCTTTGTTACAATATTAACGTATTTACTAGCTTATTACGATGAAGTTACCTTTTAGTTTATGTTTACAGACAAATATTTATAGGATAAATGTTTGTATTTCAATTTAACAAAGTAACTACCTACCTACTCTTAATTCTTTAGAAAAAATATAGGTTTTCTTGTATTTCTAGCGATTTAATCAACTAATTGTCTAGCACCTATGCTGTATCGTATTCAGAGTATGTGTACTGTCTGTGGCAGGTGTAATTGTCTACAACTTTGCTTCCACTTATTGTCAAACAAAGAGAGACTTACGGCGCCAATGGGTGTGTGATGGAAGTAGCTCACGTTACGTATGTGAGCGATGTGTAGTGTACCGTACACGCAGTTGATTAGCGAAAATATTGAGAACTATAGTTACACGTATCAATTAAAACAAAATACTCCCCAGGTTTTTGGCGATTTATGTTCGAATTTTATCCGTTTGTTTGACAGGTCCTTTTTATTGATTTGTTACTGGCGTTATACAGCTCCAATTTGAAAACCCACACTCCACACAATGTATTTATTAGTGTTTTATGGATTTATTACGTTTATTAATTAAAATAATGATATAAATAACTTAATTTTAATATTTAAATATTAGAGAAAATTTTGACAACCAAGTAGTCAGGGTTGCCAGGTGCAAAAAAAAAAGGTTCCACAACCTGAGGGCTCGCGGTAGAAAGAAAAAATAAAACTTAAAGTAGTTTTGAGGGTCTTTAGTACTTTCGGTCCACTCTTTGTTCGGTCCGCGTACCGAAAAGCCTAAAATATTGATATGTCTTAATTTGAAGGGGTAGATTCGGTCCGCAAGAAACAAATGCTCTAAAGGACATTCAAACACAATTTTGAAATTTTACCCGACTGTGTACACAAACCTTTTCGGATTCGAATACTAATTTAAAAAAAAATACTCGATAGTTTATTTACGCAACTTACACAGATTTCGATACGATTTCCTTTATCCGCCAATTACTTAGCTGACAAAAACACATTGTGTCATTACATTCAATAATATACCTAATTATCTTAGTCTTACAAATACAATGCAATGGTCTTTGAAGGTACAACTACGAGTTATCACTTGAAAGTCACTCGTAAATTGTTGCAAGTTTTTATTATATAACTCTTGTAATTCACCCCACTATGCGCTCAAAGGATGCGCAACTCTTACGTAATACAGATAGGACTCAATATTAAAAATCTAGTAATTAATATGAAGCGCTCGTGGTGTAGCATGATTAGCCGTTCTTAATCGATCGGCAAAGTTAAGCTACCACTGTCGTGGTCGGTACCTGGATGGGTGACCGCCTAGTGGTATTTCAAATCGAGCGTTTCCGTGCTTAGGAAGGCACGTAAAGCCGTTGGTCCCGGTTATCACTTAATTGTGATAAACGTTAAGCTAGTTAGAAAAATGCGGCTTGAAAAATTTCAACAGTAGGTTGACCACTAGCCTACCTCCACCGATCCGCAGTGGGCACGCGTGGTGGAGTTTTGCCCATTCCCTTTCACCTTCATTTGTGAAAGGAGGCCTCTGCTCCGCAGTGGGACATTATAGGCTGATGATGATGATGGTGAAGTAATATGTTATGAAAATATTTAAATCTCAATTGTTTAAGTTGATTATGCTTAATAATCGTGTTCTTGTTAGTGAAGCACATAATTTTCAAGCCATAAAACTATGGCTTAAATTAAAAGTGAAAGTAATTGCTTCCCATAGCATTATCAATAAATAACGATAATCAAGTCGTAACACGAGCTTACCACCAGTTTTGACACTCCTAACATAACTCAATGATGAATCATACCCATGCTCATTCTGGCTCTCTCAACTGTCAGATCGCTATTCAATTATTAACCTATCCGCTGATAGAATATGATTCAATATCATTTTTCAAATTGGTACAGTAGTACCCAACTAATATGGCTTACCAATGTAGAAGATACACTTTCAAAGCGCGGGAAACGCTATTGGTCGGCAGCTGCTGCCATGTTAGCGCGCGCCTTGCGGAGGGGCGTGAATTGCGAGTGAGACGGAACTAACAGCTGCAGTGTATTATGAACCTTATAGTAGTGATCTAAGGTTGATTGTAAGTTTTAAGCATTCTTTCGTTAATCTTCGGGTCATACTTTCTTTTCTGTGCGAACGAAGATTCACGACGCGCCTTATCAGTTGGGTACTACTGTATCTACTTATCTCATTTTGATACATTTAATAGAACTACCTGCTGAATACCTATAGGCTTTTCCCCTATATTTCAACAAAGAATGGTTTTGGATGCATGTAAAATGACGTCACAGGCTAGTAGACCCTCCCTCCAATAAATATAGATTCAGTCTACTTTGTAGTTTTGCCGCCGCTCCGGGGCACGCAATTGTTGTCATTGCGATTAGAATGTAAATATTACGTAATGAATCTAAGCTTGTTTTGAAAAGAGTAATTGCTGAGTTTATTGCCGGCTCTTCTCAGCAAATGCAACCTTCCGAACCGGTATTAGAGTCAGACTTTTCATAAGTGCCTGCGAAGGTCTATTTGAATAAATGATTTTGAATTTTGAATTGAATTTTTTGAAAAGTAAGTTAAAAAATACAAGGAACTTGTATCTAACGAGACAAAAAAATTAGCTTAATTGAACACAAAATATATATTCCCCAAAAATGGTCTTAATTCCATTAAATACTGTAAATATGTTGAGAAATACCTTATTCAATTTGAAATAAAATTACCGCAAAGTATGGTTACTAGGCACGTGCACTGACTAGAGGTAGGCACAAGCCGCCATCGCCCCACCCCTTTACACCCTCGCACTCCCGTTGAGTATTATGTCTACCTACACTTTAGCTTATTACATGATTTTCAAAATTTTTATTTTTTTATTTTTATGATAAAAAAAATAAAGTATTTTTTTTATATTTTTTTAGCACCAGTATCTATTGTATTATCGACCCTGGGTCGCTAGTGGCTGACCAAAACAACGACCTGTATAGCTTTTTTCAATCTATTCTCATCGTTATCACTAAAAAATACGCTCAAAAAATTTCGAATAACAGCAGTAGGGGCCACTCGACTAATAATATCAAATTATTGTCAATCAACAATCACATAGTGATGTAAGAAGTAAACCGATAGTTATGTTGACAAATAAGCTACTTTGTACTTTCACTGAATGCCAGATTGCCAGGTGGCCGAGTTTCTTCGCAGTCGTATCTTAATGCCTTTCGTTAAAGGTAAAAGTTACGAAAGTCAAGGGTATTCGTTATTTATGTATGGTATACTAAGAGCTTCACCCTGTTATTTTGTAAATAAAATATGAATAAGAATTTTTTTTTTGTTGTACTGGTAAAAAATAATAAATAAATAAAGAAAAATAACATTTTTACTTTCAAACAGATAATTTAATTTTTTATAGAAGCCTTTTTTGAGTGACTGTACTTTTTGATAACTGTACTTGCATTGTCAACCAATATACTAATGTATACCAAATATCGAGTCAATCCGACCACCGGAAGTGTGTGAAATTCGACCTGCAAGATTCCACCCGAACAAACATACATACATACATTGCAAGTTAAATAAAAGCTTGTAAAAATAGTTATTATTCGAATCCCAAGCAATTTCTTTAGTTATAATTCGGATATTGATTGCAAAAAACACAAGAGAGAGATAATCCCCAATTGAGGACATAAAAGTAACTACGACTACAGACTGAGAAGAAAATATTTACCCTATAAAGAAAGAAATAAACATCAAAATCCTATAAACCTATCAATAAATCTAAAGAATGTTAGAGAAAATCATGAAGAATGTCATTGAATGCTACATAAACATAGAGTTAAGTATGTACACGCGATTTTCTGATGGATTATTTTGATTTGCATGCACCATATATAGTTAGCAACTATGTGATAGATATTACAGTATTTTAAATGTTTCACTGTCACGGACGCTGTCACAGGCGATTACATAGCTTTGAAGCCGGCTTTTCACTATGGGATATAATATAATATATATTACATCTTGAGGTATAATATTTTATCGCTCGTCATACAATGTGTCAAAAAATATTTATAGTTTGGGATGTAATATACCAAAACTCCGCCTAAACGGCTGGACCGATTTTGTGCAAACTTCACATAAACCATCTAATAAATAGTCCGAACAAAGCGTAAACATTTGGTTTGGATAGGTGAGCCCGTTCTTGAGTTATAAAATTACAATTGGCATTGATTTTTATATATTTAGATTATATTATATTATATCCCATAGTGAAAAGCCGGCTTCACGGTGTAATAAGAATTTTATAAGTTTTAATCCCTTATCTGAAGGTTCCGAACAACTTATAAGTTCAGATACGTGAATACGTAAAGATCTCTCTGATTAGGTATATGGTTTTTATTGTTAATTATTATATATGCCAAACATAGTCAGATTGTCCAAAAAAATATTTAAAAAGTGTAACCTATCTGAGTTTCTTGCCGGATTCTTCTCAGTTGAAGGCCGAGTTTCGAACTGGTGGTAACTTCAGTCAATGACTAGTAAGTGTTCTTCTTAAGTGCCCTTCTGGGGCATGAATGGATGATTTTGACTTTGAAGCTGATCTCATATTTGGGATATAAAAAGCTGGGTTTGTTTCCGCGTATCGGAATGGTGAATAAAAATCAAAAAGTAGCCCGTTTATTAGATCATAATTGAAATGATCTTTCATGCTGTGAATTCAACTTATAGAAATACAGCATTTTAACTGTAAAATCACGTCTGTTAAATTAGGTAATTCAGCGAAAACGGCAAAATTATGCCAACGGAGTCTTAACGTTCCTCGAAATAGCAAAAAGCGAGTGCAAATAAGTATAGAAAATTTCAAAAATTAAAATATTTGATCTAATTTGGCACAACACCAAAATATCTTTTGTTATTTTTTTGTTTGTTGTATGTATCTGTATTATATTACATCTACTTGCGTTTTCTCTTTGTCCTGCACATGATTGATGCGTCGTTTCTAAACCACTCTCACATTACGGGAATAAAGAATTTGATACGCCATTTCAATACCATAATATCAGTGTTTTAAACGACATGACAAGAATTGGAAGAACTCTCCAACTAAGGCATATTAGGAGTCAAGGAAGCAAACAGTAACTACATATTTTCTTCTTACTACAATAGAAGCGTAATAGAAGCTAAGTGTCTTGTATTATAGCATTATTATTAGTTACTGGAAATCAATTATTACATTAGAAAAAGTAACGTTTGTCTATTGTATATGAAATCGATGGGAAAATATAGGAAATGAGTGAGTAGAAAGAACGTTCCACGATTGCTCAGTTTGTTCGAGAAATCGTTCATTGAACATTTAATGGCGCGTTCACTTCATAAGAGGTTATATTATTATGTAAATTGTTTGAATTTTAGCATTTATAGTACCCATTACCTAAGTTGCGCAGAGTATATAATATTTGAAAGGTAATTTCATATAATTTCTTTTAAAATACTCTTCCGTAAAACTGAAAAGTCGGGGCTTTAAAGGCACGAGCCCAATTCAATTATTTTCGATACAATAAACGACAATATCAATCTAAATAAATACAAACATACTTGAAGGACTTTTTTATTCATATTTTTATATCCCCATTTATTCCCATTCACACAGGAGACTTCAGAATTCTAATTTTTAAGAATTAAGGTTTAATTTGCTCTCGATAGTCTGTGTAATTTTTTACAACAGTGTCATTGTGGGTCATACCCAAGTTTACCTACACTTAACTACTCTATGAATAGAGCTAAATAAAATAAAACCAATATTTCTGTAAAATTTACCGTCAAATGTTAAATAGAACAAGAAGTTAAGTACCAATTATGTGACGAAATAGTTAAACCGTAACAAATGCAGTTAACGAACCGTAACGTATTTTTTTTTGGTTTATTTATTAGATAATACCTACAGAACGCATTTGATATTGTGATCAACTTCTAACGGTGCTCCCACACAGCAGCTATAACATTGGTATATAAAAATATAATAGTTATGTAACTGCTGTGTGGGAGCACTTTTACTCTTAGTCCTAACTTTTTAGCATGATATTACTGCTAGAAAAAGATTAACTAAACTATAAGGACTTAATTTTGAAAATCTCTTCCTTCGTGGATGTCAACGTTATATTATAACGAACCTGTAGGCAAAAGGACCTTTTTTGACCAAAAGTGGTACCAAATTATCAGATCAAAATTGTATAGTAATTATTTTTATATTTTTTTACAGTCTTAGACGGCATTGATTTGATTTTTAAATAGGGAATTTAATTTTTACGTAAAAGTAGTAATTCTCCCTTACTTTCCGTTTCAAATGATGCTTGGTAACCAATTCCATAGAATAAGGTATTTTTTTTACGAATATTGCCATAGGATATTTCAATAAACATGTCATCCTAATAATGTTGTTACACGTTCAATTTATCGTAAATATACATACAAAGTACAATATAAAATTAACATTTCAAATATACCAAGTCATTAAATCAATGAATGTCAAGTAATATTACTAGTTATGTTATATTTGTAAGGTAGTAGGGGTGGCCATCAATTTATCATCGATATCGATATAATTATTGAAATATCATTGTTGAAGATGAATTAAAATAGAAGCGTACCTATGAAATTCTCTCTAACACATATTATTCTGAGGTCAAAAACAAATTTTATTAAACCATGACAATATACTCGTAAATCCACTATAATTTGAATCTTAGAAGGCCAATAGGTTAAACTGCAGGTCACCAACAAATTATAGATTTTATTAAAATACTAGCAGCGAATCCCGGCGTTGCTCGGGTTAAAATACATCGCATATTTAGTGGTATAAAAATATATAAGGATACATTTTTAACAGATATTATAGATTTCTATTTTCGATTTCGATTTGGTTCTTTTAGTTAGATCAATAATAACACTCGTACATATTTTGGAACTTTCCAGATCAATCCAAAAAAAATTAGAACATTCTCTAACATTTTAAATTGCACTCATTTTAGAACTTTCTCGAACATTTTAAATCAATCATAATAAATTTCACTCATTTTGGAACTTCCTAGATCACTCTAGAAATTTCTCGAACATTCTAAATCGATCATAATCAATTGCACTCATTTTGGAATTTTCCCAATCTTTCGGAAAATTTCTAGAACTTTCTCGATCATTCTAAATCGATCATAATAAATTGCACTCATTTTGGAACATTCCAGATCATTCGGGAAATTTCTAGAACGTTCTCGAACATTCTAACTCGATTCGATAAAACTGTTATTAGTTTTGGACATTTTGGAACTTTCTAGATGAAGCCAGTAATTTGTAGAACTTTCTCAAAACATGCTATATCGATTATAATAGTTTGCATTCACTCTAGAATTTTCTAGATCATTCCAGATATTTGTTGAACTTTCTAGTACATTCCAGATCGATTATAACCGTTTTACACATTTTGGAACTTTCCATTCCAGAAATTTTGAGATCTTTTCAGAAGTCCTCATGCGTTAGAAAAGGACAGCAATATGTGTTTTAACATTTTCGCCACCCACAACCACCCCCTTCCACCCACCGCGACCAAACTCCCTTACTACCACCTGGAGACCAAGGGGTATTTACCACCCCAACAGGAAGTTGATTGGGGTTGGTGGTGATTGAGAAAACTGCGTATTTACGTACCCACAAAAGCATTTTATATATATTATTAGATTTAAATCGATTCTTTACATCACTTCTTTGGAATGACCATGTGTACGTACAAAGGTAAACATAATTCATGTCATATGCTTCGCATGTTATAAACATGAATCTCTTCTCTATTCACTCGATAAAAATACAAAATAATTATCTCTACTTTCAAATTATACTTCCCACTCATCTCTATGATCTCAATACGCCACTTGAAATTAAACACAGATAAATTCAATCGATATATTTTGCCTATGACAATGCGCATCACTACTATTCACTAGTTACAAGGTGGTGTTTTGTAAACAACAACCTTGAAATTCCATCAAACGTATACAATTACGAGCGATATGCTGATTAATAACACTATTATAATTGACGACTATTAGCAAATGTTATATTATAATATTCAATAGTAAACATAGGAAAAGTGTACATGTTTACATTACTAGTCCGTAAGGAATTTTATCGATACCATTAGGATGAAAACTTGGAACCGATATTTTGAAAAATCATCTTTAGCTTCAGTTTCTAAATATGTTGTTATATTTTACAGACATCATAACTTTTTACCATATTTTTTATTTTTTACTTTGTCTAAACCTGCGTTTGACCACAATCTCACCATGGTAAGTGATGATGGGGCCGAAGGTGGTAAGCACACAAAGCCTAGAAGGAACTGGTTCTCCGAAACAGACCGATAGGTGCTTGGCGACAGATTTTCAAATTGAGGATGGTAGCCAGCCAACCACAGTGCTATGGTTTCCTCACGATTTTTTCCTTCAAAGAAATCTCAAGAGCATTGTAGAGTTCGATCCCGGGACCTTCGTCCCGAAATGAAAGTAAACAGCCAAGAGTAGGCTAAAATCTATTGTCAATAGAGTATTGAAAACGGTGCCAACTGTCATTAATCATATTAAAGATCATAACATCACTGTCTCTGATTATCTTTATAGTAGAACGTACCACGCTACGTGTATATGATTATTAGCTTCTAATAGCACTGGCCTTTTATCCGACATTTGTTTCAAAAGTCAAGCAGTCAAGGCCGTGAAGATGTGCCCGCGACGATTCGGTGATACGCTTTTAAACGGTGCGATATTTTAAATTTATTTCGATAAAATAAAGTTTTTTTGCGATACTTTTGCAATAAATTTTCCTATGTTTGGTTTTTCACTTTTTCATGCTATTTGATATTTTGGCTTTTGAGATTTATTTTGAATTCTGATACATGACAAATAAAACACATACAGATTTCATTATGTGTGTGTTCACTAACTTTAAATTATGTAAGGCTAAAAGATCGATGGAACACTTTTTTTTCATTTTTAATATGTTGGCGTCACACGGCTTGTGTATTTTACGATTTTACAGTTATATTATAAGTTCTAGTCACAATAAATCACTTTCACATCAGTCAGTCACCATCCATAAAAGTCATGTTTTAGTACGATGGTGGTTGTACTAAAACTTTTCACAGACTTCTTGAGACAACTTGAAAAGTCAAGATAGACATGATTCATTTTATTTCACTTTACTGGTGCACATGGATTGATCTTTATTGGATAAAATACCACCATAACATACCAAAATCCACGAATTTATGAAAAAATAAAAATGAAAACGCAACGTCAAGTCCGTTGGAACAGTTTGTCGCGTTTGTAATATTTATACCTAGATCTATCTTTCAATGAATACATGTCATTTGTCAAAATATTTAACATTAGGCAACAACATAGTAACGGTTTTTTATTTAAATATAAATTTATCTTTTAACATTATCAAATATATTCAATTATGGACAATAAAACATTTATGCATAAAAACTTTTTATAGAATTGATAATACCAACTCGTTTTTCTCTTTATTTTACTTGAGAATTATGTTCAAATATGACTGTGTTGATTTTGTTGTGAAATAAAAAAAACGTTAGAACTTTGTGCGTTTTTAATTGACAGCAAAAGTTTATAATTATTTTAGGATATTTATTTTCAAATATGTAGGGATTAAAAATATTTTAATTACTAGCCATGGATTTATTGAATCAGTGTAAATAACGCAATTAAGTTAAGTTATTTAAATATTTATGCTGACACAAATATGACATCTAATGCCTTGAAATTATAGCAAAGAATTCACTTAAGTGTTTGTAAATAGGTAATTACTTAGGTTTCCAAGTAAACCATTCAAGTTAACCTTCAAACAAGTTACTTAGACTTTCGAAGCGATCTAAATTTCCATTTGGAGCTATACCCGAGTTTAAATGGACGGACAGAGGGACTGACACAGCCAGTTACCATGTTTAGCACATATTTGCAGGTTTCCATTTGTAGTGTTGTTTTTCTGTTTGTGTTCAATGCTAACCACGTCTTGGGTGGTAGTTGGTCATGTGGTTTTCTGAGTTGAAGGACTTTCTTTTTAATTAGAGATACAATGTTCTCACAAAGTTAAGTTAGTAAGCTGAAGTGGCAATGAGCAGGCTACATAGCTCGAAGAACTGATACCGATGGGGAAGGAAGGTTCTCGAGTGGCAACCACGTACTGGAAAGCGCCGAGCGGGACGACCTCCCACCAGGTGGACCGACCACCTGGTCAGAGTCGCTGGGCGCCGCTGGATGCAAACTATGTTCAACAGTAGACATCCTTAGGCTAATATGTTGAACTCACAACCCTCTCTCAAGTTGACATCTGCAAATATCCAGCCTATTTTATCAAAATTGTCACAAATGTCAAAAAGTTCTTTTACTCGCATAAATTAAATTCCACCGAAATTATTCCGATGTGAATGTATTTTAATTACATAGCCCTTTTAATGCGTAATAAATGCTGTGTGTGCGTGCCAAGTGTCGAGTTATTTTATCAAAGCGAATTTGACAAATTGATTGTCAATTAAACTGTTATATACGGGCTGATTTCGTTCTGTAATAGAGTCACGACTTTCCGTTTATTTGGCGTGCTATACAGGTTGCTTTTATAAACAGGCGTCTAACCTTCTTCTTGACCTTAGTCTGTGGGCTAATGCTTATCCCAGTTTACCATAGAGTGGGTAAATTTTAGAAATGATTTTAGTTTTCATTAAACTAGCTAAGCCCCGAGTTTTTATCTACGTTTGCCTAACCTGAGCTAGGAATTTTGCTATATTTTAATTTCACCTATATGTCTAAATACTTAAAAAGTATTTAATATAGATATACATGTACGCACTATGTAGTATATTGTATGCACTATAATACGTATTAAGGCGGCCCTCTGTGGCCGGCGCAACTACAACGCGAGCATAGTCTAAAAGCTTGTTGTTTCATCCAACGTAATGTTTGACTGCGAAAAAAGAAAGATAGCATCAGAGCCGTCGGTTATCAGTCGGTAAATTGCGCTGATCACTCGCGGCCGCTTCGCTAGATCATCATTCATGATTTCGCATTCATAAAACTTGTTCCAGGAGTATACTTCTTGTGAAAAAATCTTACAAGTTTGTGAAAAAAATGTTAGTTATTTAGAATCTCCAATACATTTGCAAGCCTGGTATCTAAATGTTTTCTAAACTTTTACAATTTATAGGTATATTAGATATGGCCAAAGTTCAGGCAATAACGCTGTTTTTCGGAGGCTTTGACTGAATTTGTTTCACACTTTTTTTAAATTACGCCGAGATACAAGGCTAGATATAGTGCACAAGATACTAATTTGTTCAAAACATCTAACGAAAAATGTTT
The DNA here is from genome assembly GCA_951394255.1 of Polyploca ridens. Classification (NCBI taxonomy): domain Eukaryota; kingdom Metazoa; phylum Arthropoda; class Insecta; order Lepidoptera; family Drepanidae; genus Polyploca; species Polyploca ridens. Next base: position 9,674,809 of record OX596263.1, on the reverse strand, counting down.
AACAACGCCATAATAAGTACAGAGGTTTGGTATGAAAAGTATGACGAATTGAGTCCTCTTAAGTACTTACATATTAACATGCATTTAACTGATATCAACAAAACAAAACGTGCTCTTACAGCAGTGATGCTATTTATCTATCGAAAAGCATTTGTTTATGTATTAATTTATAACGTAACATAAATATCGTTGTTTATAAAAGTTTAGTTCTTTGTTCGCATTATAAGGTAACGTATTTCCGCTATATGAGTAATTATAGCACGTGTTTGTACCTAACGTAATAACGTCTACGATTAGACGTCTATTTATTATTAATTTTATGTCATTACTAGTGACCCGCTTCGGCTTCGCACGGGTGCAATTTTGTAATGTGGTGTCGTGTCGAGCGATTTGCGCTCCAGCGCCCGCCTCGGCCCGCCCGGTCACTGTATCGCCGATACTGTTTCTTGCTAATTTTAAATTTGTGATATCTTTAAAAATATAAATGATAGCGACCCGCCCCGGCTTCGCACGGGTGCAATGTCGTAATGAGGTGTCGATAGATTTTCGCACCCTATTCTGCCCTGCCCTGCCCTGCCTTGCCCTGCCCTATTCTGCCCTACCCTGCCCTGCCTTGCCCTGCCCTATTCTGCCCTGCCGTCTTGCCCTGCCCTGCCCTGCCCTGCCCTGTCCCGCCCTACCCTACCCTACCCTACTCTACCCTAGCCTAGGGGTATGAAAAATAGTTAACGTCCTATTCTCAGACCTACTGAATATACACAAAAAATCCCATAAGAATCGGTCAAGCCGTCTCGGAGGAGTTTTTTTACAAACACTGTTCTAATACTTACATTTTTAAACTGGTGATATCTTTCGAATGGAATGTCCGAATTGAATAATTCAAAAAGTTATATAAAGGTATTGAAGCAGTCTTGAATATGAAGTAATTTATTATGGTAAGGATTAATACCCAGATACAAATATCGAGCTTTTTCTAGCGGCGGCATTTCAATTAAATTTTTACAATGAAAGAACACTTATTGTGGCATAACTATAATAGTTAGACATATACTGTCGCGACACTTTTTGTAAATAATGATGTGTTCTACAAAGTCGTAGTACATTATTTTATTCTATCATCAATAGTTTTCGCAGCGCACGCGATGAAAAGAATATTTTAGGTAATTTTTTTACACCTTGGGTTACATTATTGGAGTTTTAGTAAGGATCCCTAATTTTTTTGAAAATATAATGTAGCCTATGTCACCCGGGGATAGTGTAGCTTCCCAACAGTGAAAGAATTGTTCAAATCGGTTCAGTAGCTTCGGAGCCTATTCAATGCAAACAAACAAACAAACAAACAATCAAATCTTTCCTCTTTATAATATTAGTTAGATCGGGGGGCACGGCAGTGCCTCCGCCGAGTCGAGCGCGAAGCAAACACTGCCGTACCATCCTTTACTGGAACCATTTCGCCGCATTTTCAGGCCCCTATTTGAGAACCTCTGGATAAGACCCGAACGCAGAAATTTTCGTCATCCAGTAAGCTATAATCACATACTTAAAATCCAAAATTTCAAGTCTGTAGGTCTTTTAGTTCCGAAGTTAAGCGAAAGCAAAGTTTCACATTTATGACACTCACTCACTCACTCACTCACTCACTCATGATCATCAAAATAGAACTAGTACTTCCCATAAACTCAGAGAGCTGAAATTTGGTACAGAGTTAGGGTTTAATGACCACATAAAGGGAAAACTATAAAAACTAGGATAATCGAAGATCTGGAGTACCTGGTGACCCTGATTAGAAAACACAAGAGCCCAACCAAACTATTAGAGATATCGACATACTGCCTTTACAAAAATATTCAACATGGTGGGCCGTTTCATTTTCTACAAAAAGAAGTGAAATCCCATCAAAAACATTCTGTAAAAAAACTAGCCAAGTCTCGATGGAGCTGCTTGTTTATCTCTAAAAAGTAATGAAATCTAGACAAAGTCGTGCCAAGTCTAAGGTTCCTTACTGCTATTTCTTTATTATTATAGTTAATGTTGTGTGACTTGGCCGTTGAAGGGTACACAAGGGTACAAAACCAGGTGTTCCATGACACCATTGCACCAATCTGTACTTGTACCCACTAACGTATAAAGAATGTTCAACGGCCAAGTCACACAACATTAAGGCTGCGTATAAAGCAAAATAACAATCTTAGAATTGAAATTTACCCAAGTAAATAGTATTTAAACGAAAAAATATTTTAATATAGGTATTTTCATTATATACGCGAGGGTTCTGCCTGAGCGAAAACATAATGGAATGAAATTTCCTCGATAGAAAAAAAACACAAAGCTACCTCTAATAATAATGAATTTTCGGTTTTATTCGTTCATGGTGTATCTAATTAAGACAAAAATTCGATAAATAATATCACTAACATATGACCTAGGGCTGCTACTAACGATTTTTTAAAATATTCTATACTTTACGAGTTATTTAGATAAGAAGCGCTTCGTTCATTTTTGTGCCGCGAAACACGCTATCTCCATCTCATCTCCACGCGAAGATTAGACATAAGTTTGTTTCATCTGACATTGCGATATTTTTCTGGCTTGGTACGCACTCTTAACTATAATAATAAAGAAATCGCAGTAAGGAACCTTAGACTTGGCACGACTTTGTCTAGATTTCATTACTTTTTAGAGATAAACAAGCAGCTCCATCGAGACTTGGCTAGTTTTTTACAGAATGTTTTTGATGGGATAATGATTTTCCTTAAAGAGCAAACATTATCTACATTAAATGCCCGTCGTAACTAACTTAGTGAATTAGATAAGGATTAATATTATATGGGGCAAAATAACATAAAAAGTATAACGCACAAAAAAATTCAATGGCCAAGTTCGGCGATCCAATACAAAATATTTAGGCAGCTAGTGATCGACTAGGATAGAAAAAACGTATATAATGTTTATGAAATAAAATTGCAATCTGAAATATAAAATATGACAATCAGCGATAGCACATCTCAGTTTTATTTCTAAATCCCTGCTTAAGATCTCTACCGCTTATATGTAGGATGATATAACCAGACTCTTTGATATTAGAGATGAAATTTTATACTTTTCAGGAATTCCCGACTGATCGAATGTTTGAGCACCCCTGCGCTATAGGATTATGTTGTTTTTTCTAGTTTCCTAATTTGTTATAATCAACAAGCATACGGAACACCTGATAGTAAGTGGTTAGAGACAACATTTAGTACTACTGGCGCCGCTGGTGCCGGGTACTCAGCCAGCACAGCGCCGTGCCAGAACTCCATGAAGAGGCGCTGTGCTAGCAGAGTAGCACCCGGCATTGGATTGATAAGTTGGATTGATAGAATTGGATTGATAAGTATAATTAATCTAAAGAGATTTTTTCCTCGCTGGGCTAACATGACCGAACGCGGTATGAACGAGGGATTTCTTTTTAAAATTTTAAATTCACAGCCCATAAAATATTACCATACGTAACGCTAGCACTTTCTTAAATTATAATCAGATGACTGCAATGCTATAGATGTGATACAAAACGCACACATGACTGCATTTACGAGGAACTTGTCTATAATATGTGCAGTGTTGAAAGCGCTCATTGACAGCTCAACAACATTAACAGGCGACTCACGCGCCGGCTTTCATCCAAACTGACCGACTTGTGGATGTGTGTATGTATGAATGTGTGGGTTTAAGTGATGGGATGGTAGCGGAAAATTGTCGTCGGAGAGGACTTGTATATGAATTCTGGATGATGGTTATAATGTGGTTTTATTGGGCTTTATCGCTAAAGCGATTATATTGCCCTTATGGAAAGATATTATAGAAGCTACGTTTAAGTTTGAAACGCTGGCAGGTCTGCGTCTATCCCAGCGCTAAGTAGTTTAAAGTAGAACCTTCATCATCAGCCTACAGCAGTCCACTGCTGGACATAGGCCTCACCCAATGCGCGCCATTTCACCCTATCTTCGGCTCGACGCATCCACTTCCTACCAGCAGCCTTTCGCAGATCGTCACTCCATCTCGCTGGAGGGCGCCCTACACTACGTTTGCCGAGGCGCGGTAGAACCTTACAATTAAACAAATAAAAGTAGTGTAACACTAACTAACACGACTATTTATGATTTCATCTGCCTCGCGACAGACCCAAGTGGAAAAAGTGCATCTCAACACTTACACAATGATCAACCGAAAAGGTTTTTGCAAAGTTATGGGATAGAAAAAATATGTAAGTAAAGTCTTATCGCAATAGAAACTCTACAAAGTGAGACTAATAAATTATCTAGTGCCCTAAATGCCTCGAATGCCACCGCTAATTATCTTACTCATTTAATAACGTATTGCTAATCGCTCCGCTTATAACTTAGTCCACATAACTAAGTAACACAAGATGGACACGCCCTTGTGTAAGAGATAATGCGCTTCGAATGTTTTCGGGAATCCATTGAGTCAACACTCATCAGGTAAACGTAAACTAGTTTCATAATAAAAAAATATTTTGAACTAAAATGAAGAATTATTTTACGAAGACCGTGCAATTTTGTGTGTAAGTTTTTATGCAGTTCCCGTGGGAATGGGATGAGTGCCGTAAAATAAAAACGCAATACTTTATGTACTTTGTGTGATCAGATTCATTTTTTTATTGACTAAAAGGACAATTCGGCGAGCAAGCTCTCAACCGGAGACTAAATTATTTAGAAAATATACCCAAAAATAAAGCTAAACAAGACCTATTTATCCCTAAAAAATAAAAAGGCACTTGTTTTTTTTTTTGCTCAAATGGATGAAATAATAATATTAGGACAGAACATTATGTATTTTTAATTATTATTATGTTAAATGTAAGTCTTAACCTTTAAAGGCAATACATTGTATTATTCACATTAATTTTCATCCATTCGCACAATATAATATAAACTCTATTTCCAGAACATCCTATAGCTGCAAAAAGTTTACAACGACAAACTACGGTATAATATTCCATTCCTTACCTACGCGCGGCGCTTACTGGACTTTTTTTATTTCCTTATACCCATATCCATGTGTGGGTAATGGACCGGAAACATTCGCTACCTGCTACCTGCGCCGGCGCATGACAACTAACTTATGTGTAGGGTTGCCAGCTGTTACTGGAGAAAAAAAAACTGAGAAGTCATGACGTGAATTATAGAGAATAAAACTAATTTATTTATTGCTAGTTTTCGCCTCACATGTTTACCTGCGTTTCCGAAGTATTTAATATTTTCCAGGGACAAATTTATTAATTTATTTATATATTTTACACAAATTAGAGCTATTATTACTGGCATTTCATAATACAATAGTGTAAGTTCATTATCAAGTTTAAATTTCTACATGTTATGCGCGACACTGAATTTCTGAATTCCGTGGCTGAGCATGAGAACAGGTCGATTTTCTCGTCGACCATATTTAGTGTATGCAACGTTCTTGTTAATTGCGTGTTTGTCATTTCGAAATTTCGATAAAAAAGGTGCTTTTAAATAACAATACAACCTATAGTTTGCGCTACGGCTAAACAGTTCAGGTTCAAGCAATAACTGAACGAGTAGACGTATAAAAATTTTTGACAACCCTAAACGACATAATTTATAGTGATATTGTATGAAAAGTAATAAAATGATGATTCAGTTCCCGGTATAGGGGATATGAATGTCTGCTATTTTTGTTAGATAGAATTAATGATATTTAAAATGAACCTTATTGCTTTACTAGTATGTTGCTTAGTTTTAACAACAAAACAGAAATAGAAAATCGTATAAAATACTTTCACCAAAGTACAACAAAAAAAAAGACATTGGAAAAAAGACGACGCGATGACGAATAGAACCTGGAAAAAAATGGTTCTAGTGAGAAGACACAATTTTCTGCAGTAGCAAAAAATAAATTATTAGTCGCATTTGAAAAGACCGACGCGACTGCAAAAAAAACATCTGGAAGAAAAAATGGTTCGCACGGGAAATAAAATTCTACACAAAAAGTGCCATTATTTCTGGTCACGTTGAAATGATTAAAGGATAACCTAATTATACCACGTTTCATTATAATCAATGCAATTCAAATCTAATATTAATCGTATTTTAATGTAACTTCATTTCCGACCCACATTTATTTATTAAACAAATGTAGAAGACCCGTGATCATCAGAATATTGAAGGATGTTATAACAAGATTACCCATTGGACTATATTCTCATTAATTTCTCATTACTTTTGACCAAGATCTCAAAAGTCCAAAACTACACGACAGTACCATAACATTCGAAAATTTTCCAGACATCACAAATTAAATTGATTCTCAAATGACCTACATGTATTTTAAGGTATTGATTGCGTGTTTTATCCCAATGAATCGAGATATTGGATCTCGTAACACCTGTGCCGGTACTTTCACCTCAAAAATCGAGTTCAGACTCAAATCGAAACAAGAAATCGATTATACAACTCGCTCATGCGTGCTGATGATCTTAATTAATCGATCTGCAACTTATTAATATAAATAACACTGTGTGCTTTGAAGAAAGTTGTCGTTTATTCGCCATCTTTTATTGATAAAGATACCTTCTTACCAACTGTTAAAAAAGAACCAAGACTAACAATTAAGTATGTCAAAATTTTGAGGTTAGGATCAAAATAATAAATTCCGTATTTTATTACGACGCTGAATTAAATTTATTCTAAATAACCTAGTTTAAAAAACTGCCGCTTTAGGTCCATTATGGTTTTAAATACTAATTGTAAAAAGTAATAACGATAAAATAAAGCAATAAAATGTTTTTAACACACTTTTAGAAACTTTTAAAATTTAGAAATTCGACCGTTACTGTTCAAGTAAAAGTGTTGAGCGTAAAAGAATAATGCTGTATAATTAAACGATAGTTTTAACGTCTTATTTAAGAAATTTGAATATGACAAAGTCAAGCTCAAGTCAAGTTTTGAGTCTAGATTAAAACAATTGAATTTGGAACTTGCACCAATGATGGAAGTTTATTTTCGATCAACACGATCTGTTCTTGAGACTTGATCTGAGTTTTAATCTTGTTCTACAATACAGGTCTAAGTCTAAACTAGGGTACAATTTGACCATAAACTTACCATGACAATGATTGATTTCGACTGAGCGTGGTAAATAGGAGGGTACTACGTATCTTATTATCATTCACTCTAACAACCCAAGCTCATCAAATGAGTTCGAATCCGAATTCGAACCCAAAACCCCCTAGTATCGCTGTCATAGAGTATGGATTTATGACCTCAGACGTATTGTAGTTATAGTTATTTAAGAAACTACTGCACCTAACGAATGTTTCAAGTCATTCTATGTTCAAGCAACCGAATTTAATTGAATTTGATAAACTAAGCGTAGTGTAAAAAATATCTACACAAAATCAGTATCTTGTAGGATGACAAAGCAATCAAGAAAGTCATTCTTGCGAAGTGAATTCAATGATCAACAACAATGGAGCATAAATAAATCATTTTGGCTTTTACTGAATTATCGAACCGTGGCATAGGCTTTTATATAGGAAACCTAAATTAATAACGGTTAGTAACCATAAGATATGGTCGCTAGATATAAAAATAGTAAATATAATAGTAATATTCGAGAAGAGAAAGACCGAAAAAGAGATGGATGGTCTGAAAGTAGAGTATAAGAAAGGATTAAAAGCTGATAATAATGATGGATAGAAAAGGCTGAATGGAAAAAGCGCACTAATTGCGCCGACCCCAAATAATTGGAAACTGGGCAGATATATGAATAAGAGCTGGAAGCAACGGATATTGAGACGTAACCGCGATAGATGGTGACTAAATTTATATTGAAAACAAGCATTGGACTAATTTGACAGGACTGAATTTCTTACATCCTTTTCTTATGTTCTTTGTTAAAAAGAGACATAGTGAGACTAAATTAGTTTAGTTGTAAACAACAGAATTAGCACCATTAAATGTTCATACATTAACTAAAGTTATCTAAATAGATTTGATTCTAATATACCACCCTGTCTTTCAAAGATAATAACGCTGTCAGTTTGTGCGTCTGATCACCCGTCACTGCAAACTCACGATTCGTCAAGGCTAACGGAGTAAATCGTGTATGATAACTTCAAAATTATTTCAATGTCCATTTGCAATCAGGTAAGAAATACGTTATAATGTCGAAATGAATTTTTATCTTTACATCATCATCATATCAGCTTAGGGATGTCCACTCCTGAATATAGACCTCCCCCATTAACTTCCACTTCGAACGGTTTTGGGCCGCTTGCATCCAGCGATTTTGACCAGATCGTCGGTCCATCAGATAGGAGATCGTCCCGCACGGCGCTTTCCAGTACGTAAAGTATCAGTACGCCACTCGATAACCTTCCTTTCCCATCGGCTATTGGTTTTTCGAGCGATGTGGCCTGACCATTGCCACTTCAGCTTGAAGAGTCTGTATGTATGTTAGAACGCGCTCAATTCAGGAAGTTTCAGTCGGATTTGAAAAAAATTGTAGGTTACAAGCTCTATTTATCATCACGCTTGCGCGGCTAAACCGCAGGTCACGGCTAGCTAGGTGGGGTACTCTGCAAATCACAAAAGAGCTACGGTTTCCTCACAATGTATTCTTTCACCGATAGCTGAAGTTCATTCTAGAATTTGAACCTCAATCCTTATCGGCATTCGATTCACTGCTACAGAACCATCATCACCTAAAGATGGCGGATGCTAAATGGATATCGAAAGTCACTGCATTCTAAAACCAGTTATTAGGTCATGCATTCTAAATGTCTATAAAATATTAGTCATTATTTCAGATTGATTCACTCTAAGCCTAGAGGATGTGACGTTATCTCTTCAAAATTCTTTATTCTTTCCTCTTACTTACTAGTTATC
>OX596263.1:8998332-9065697 GCA_951394255.1 Polyploca ridens | reverse complement strand
GCCGCCATTGGCACCGCTTCTCAGGCCTCGCAGCCTGCCGCCACCGCTTTTCTTTCGCCGCGCGCTAGTGATCATCGCATTAATAACACCGCCGCTACGCCTTTGTTTACGGGCACTGCTACGAGTGAACAGGATTCATATAAAACTGTATTGCTTGGAACCGCTATTGTACCGATTTTAGATTCTTTCGGTAATCGCCGCAATATTAGAATATTGATTGATATGGGGTCACAGAAGCACTTCGTTACGTCGCGTTGTTTACGTACGTTAGGTATAAACATATTTCCTGATAATAAAAATACGTTAGTTCACGGTATTGGAGAAAACACACAGTCTATTAAAGGTGTTTCAAATTTAACTTTATTTTCCAACACAGATAAAAACTTCTTTTTCGATTTGCAAGCGTTAGTTATTGACAAAATTTCAGGTAATCTTCCTGAAAGTCAGATAGATACCGTGTCTCTGGATTATTTGCATAATATACCCCTCAGTGACCAACATTGGCATTTACCTGGTAGAATCGATTTATTGCTAGGCGCTGAAGATTTTGTGAAACGAATTTTAAAGGTTGACCGCATTATAGGACCCTCTGGTCTTCCTGACGCAATTGACACCGTTTTTGGATATATTGTGACTGGTTCCGCGTTTACGTCTAACCCTAAACTACCGTCGGTAAAAAATTTCTTTGTTACCACTGATAATGTTGACAATCTTCTTACACAATTTTGGGACATCGAAGAGGTACCAATACGCAAGCATCTGTCCGCTGATGATAAGATGTGTGAGGAAATATATTTACAAAACACTACACGGGATAACCGTGGCCGTTATATTGTTCCCTTACCATTTCGTCGCGATCCAAAAGATTTAGGAGACTCGCTTACGACAGCGACGCGTAGATATAACGCATTGGAAAGACGTTTCAAACAAAATAATTCGCTTCATAAACAATATGATGACATCATTCGCGACTATTTAGAGAAGGAATATATATCCTTAGTTTCTGAATTGCAAAATAATTCAACTTTTTATTTTATACCACATCACCCTGTTGTCCGCGATGACAAACTCACGACTAAAGTCCGGATCGTACTGGACGCTAGTGCCGCTACTTCAACAAATCTATCATTAAATGATTGTTTATATTCAGGAGCTAATTTACAATCCGATCTTCTTACAATAATTTTTCATTTTCGTTTATTTCCCATCGCAATTACCGCAGACATCCGTCAGATGTATTTACGCATATTAGTGTCACCTGACTTTCACCGCTATCTTAGAATTTTATACCGCTTTTCAAATGAAGATGAACCGCAAATTTATGAATTCAACCGCGTTTGTTTTGGATTAAAATGTAGTCCATACCTCGCAATGCGAACTATTAAAAAACTTATCGAGGATGAAGGCACTGCCTATCCTGACGCTTCTGCTATTATATCGCGCAACTTATACATGGACGATTTGGGAACTTCCGTTATGGATGAAAATACCGCTATTAATATCTCTCGCGATTTAATTAACTTGTTTCTCAAAGCGGACTTAGAATTGGTTAAATTCTCAAGTAACTCGCAAAAACTACTCGAGCAGTTGCCAGAACAACATCGGTTGTCTGCTTCTGTTGACATTTCTGATAGTGACGAATTGAAAATTTTGGGTTTACGCTGGTGCCCAGTAGATGATCAGTTTTCTATTACAGTTAATTTAGACCCGCATAACATTATTACCAAACGAACTATCCTTTCGACAATCGCAAAACTTTGGGATTTGGTAGGCATTGCAGCACCCATAATTTTATACGCGAAATTATTAATTAAAGCCCTTTGGCTAATGAACCTCGATTGGGACGAACGGCCACCCGCAGATGTTTGTACGCGGTGGTTACGTTTTAAATCTGAACTTCCACTCTTGGAAAAACTTAAAATTCCGCGTCACCTCGGTATCAATTCCACTGATTGCGAATTGATTCTGTTAGGTTTTGCCGACGCAAGTATGTCTGCCTATGGAGCTGTGGTGTATTTATGTGTGATACATCCTAACTTTCCAAACAATATTGTCAATATTGTTTGTGCAAAGTCCAAGGTAGCTCCAGTTAAGGTACTTACTTTGGCCCGTTTAGAACTCTGTGCATCTTTGTTACTTGCCAAACTTCTGCGATACGTATCTGATAATATATCAGATAAATGTAAAATTTCAAAAATATTTGCATTTACGGATTCCACAGTTACTTTACATTGGATCCATTCATCACCGCACCGCTTCAATGTTTTCGTCAGCAATCGTATTGCACAAATAAATGATTATTTACCCGCTTCGCATTTTTACCACGTTTCTGGTAAGGAAAACCCGTGTGATTGTCTGTCGCGAGGGCTCACGCCTAGTCAATTGCTTGACCACCCGTTGTGGCTGCATGGCCCTTCGTGGACACATCGACCACTTTCGGAGTGGCCTCTCAACCAGTTCGTCTTTAAAGATGAAACTACTTTACCTGAAGTTAAAACTAAAGCTCAGACTTTTTTGGTGACTGACCGCGAAAAACCGTTTTTATGTGAGCTTGCATCTCGTATCTCATCTTGGAGTAAGCTCCTCCGCATTGTTGTTTATATATTTAGGTTTTTGAGAAAACTACCGCGCGCCAATCGTGTTACGATTGCAGATTTAAAGGTTGCTGAAGAAGCTGTTCTGACCGCTGTTCAATCTGTTCATTTTGATACTGAAATTTGTGATATTTCCAAAAATAAATTACCATCAAAACCGCTTCGTCCGCTCTGTCCATTTTTAAATAATGGCTTATTACTTGTTGGTGGTCGCTTAAATAAATCGAATCTCGAATTTTCCGCTAAGCATCCTATTTTGCTGCCTACTCATGATCATGTAGTAAATTTAATCATTGACGCCTATCATAAGAAATACTTACATCCTGGACCTAATTTATTGATGTCTTTGTTACGTCAAAGGTATTGGATTATTTCATGCCGCAAAATCGTTCGTAAACGTTTCAGACTTTGTAATCGTTGTTTCAAGGTCAATCCTAAAACTGAATCTCCTTTGATGGCAGATTTGCCGACGTGTCGCGTAATCGAAACTAAACCGTTTTTACATACTGGGGTCGACTACGCTGGTCCTATACCAATTCTAATCAGCCGCTATAGAGGTGCTCGACAGCAGAAATCTTATATCTGTTTGTTCATTTGTCTTGTAACACGTTGCACACACATCGAGCTTGCAGTCGATTTAAGTACATCCGCTTTTATTAACGCATTTAAAAGGTTCGTGTCCCGTAGAGGCACTTGCTCAACCTTATATTCCGATCAAGGCACGAATTTTATAGGAGCTAAGACTCATTTTGATGAATTGACTGCACTTATAAATTCAAATGATTTTAAAACCGCTTTTTTTGATGAAACTCGGAATCAAAGTGTTAACTGGAAATTTAATCCGCCAAGCGCTCCACACTTTGGTGGATCTTGGGAATCGAACATACGTAGTGTTAAACTTCATTTAAAACGCGTAATTGGCGACCAATTATTAACGTACGAGGAAATGCTCACAGTGCTTACACAGATAGAATCTTTACTAAATTCGCGTCCGTTGACGCTTCTTAATTCAGATCCATCTGAACCAACGGCTTTGACACCTTCACATTTCCTGACTCTTGGTCCCTTGAATTCGTTACACAATGCCGACGTTTCTACGTTACCGCTCAATTTAGTCAAACGTAAATATCTGTTAGATAAAATTATCCAATCGTTTTGGAAACGATGGAGAATGGAATATCTTCATACACTTCAAAACCGTCAAAAATGGAATACTCCAACCGCATCGATTACAAAGGGTACAATAGTCTTGCTACATAATGATAATGTCCCACCTTTGAAATGGCCATTAGGTGTAATCGAAGATGTTTTTCCGGGAAAAGATGGTATAATCCGCATTGTTTCTGTACGCACGAATTCTGGCACTTATCAAAGGCCAGTGGTAAAGGTTTCTCCTTTACCACTTCAGTAACTTTTTCAATTTATTTTTCATAGGTATACCACTTATTTGTGTGGTATATTACCATCTCCATTGTGGAGATTAACTATTAAGTCTCATATCTTGTAACTTATTATATTTTATTTCTATGCAATCTCATGCTCTTTGTTCGTTAGAAGAACAAGGAGATCTTTGTCCTTCTAGGCGGGGGGAATGTTTGAGCCTACAAAAGTATTTCAGAGTTTTATGTAATAGCTGAAAACCCTCGTCTTCAATGGAAGCAAATCGGCATCTGAAGACGCGAGCGCAACCCTAGCTACGCGCTTTAACGATGCAGCCGCATCCCTAGTGGCTACGTCATTTACGTCACTTATTGACAATCCACCAAACAGTAAACACCTTTAATTAAATACGCACCGCTTTCAATTGTTTTTCATATAATTAGCCCCCCTGTGCAGTGAATTTGGAGATTCCCGAGGAGCTGAAGTTGGGTGAGTGGCAATTAGTTAATTTCATAAGGTTTTGATTTACTTTTGTTTGGGTATTGTATCTCGCCGCCGCATTTTTTACATGGAAGGAAACGAAGACGTGAGAGGCTTAAAAATCCTATAAACAGTCCACTAATAACATCTAGCCACACCAGTGTCTGACACGGCAAAGCCACCATCGAAAGTGTCTGACAACTGAGAAATCATCGTTTGATAGTTCGTCAAGTAACATATATAAATTTCAGCTTTTATAAAATGACGAAAGTTGAATAATATTTTTTAATACTTTAGGGTGTCTGACAGGGGGTTTCCACCATTCAATGTGTCTGACAATGGACGACGTGATTTCTAATATTAGTCCAAATAAAATATATAAAAACTGACCTTTATACTTTAACGAATTTGAGGTGCAATTTTTGACACCTTTGCTACCTGATAACTTCCAAAGCCACCGCGATCCAAACTTCATATTCGGGGATCGTTTTTACCTCTATTAGGAACATACACAGAGAAACTTTCAGGTTTTATAAAATGACGAAGGTCAGATCGTCGTGGGCTCTTGGGCTATAAAATATGTTTTATAAAAACGAGCGTAAAGAACACAATTGCTAAACTATTAACTTGAAAAATACAACCGGTTAAATAATTCTGAAGAATCGTTATACCACTACAATATTTTATATGACAGTACAAAGGACCCATTTTAGTCGGACTTCAAAGTGAAGTTGTTTCTCACGGAAAATATTAAGCACTTTCTTCAAAACAAAACACAATTGGCGAGTGACCGAGTCGTTCGCAGAATCGGAATGAGTTCTCAGGTACATTATTGATGATGTGATATACTGTGGAGAATGCTTACTAAGCACCCTTGTACGGAGAAGTGTTTATCATATGAAATACTACACTTAGTAACGGGAAGATTATTAGACGACTAAGTACATACATTCTATGGCTATCGCATTGCACACATATTCTGATGACTTTTAAAATTGCTTTAGTATCGACTGTGCATTGTTATACAAATACAGGAAAAGGGCAATTCTTTTAATATTCTACTTCTTGGGTTCTTGGTATCACACAGAGGTACACTGCTTCCTTTTCTTTATTGTAATTCCTGTGGTATTTTTACCAGTTTGTTTCTTTTTTTTTTCATTTAGAAGGGTAAATGTGTCAACTCAGTCCACTAGTCATAAAAATCAGTTAAACTGACTCCAAAATGAGCGATGTATTGCCTGTATTCTTTTGTATGTACTAAATCCAGGGGCGTAGGGGTTACAGGGGTCCCGAACGTGTGTAAGCAAAAAATCTTTTTTACCCTCCATTTGGTCTTCGCCGTACTCAGGTAGAAGGAAGATTCCCCCCAACAAACTTTGATACAGGGCTCGTCTAAGGCCAATGACTAAATTGTACGAAACCCGCGATTACAAAGAAATTTAAAGTAAACTCACCGGTTTCCCTTTCGCAACAGCAAGCGCATGCGTCAACTCCTTCCCCGAGTCGTAGGTTTGGTCGGGCGGTTGTGCCGGCGGCGGCGCGAAGTTGGACAGGCTCCATGACGACCGCTGAGCCTGAGCCTGCGCTTGAGCCTGAGCCTGCGCCTGCGCCTGTGGCTGGCTTGAAGCAGGGGCAGGCGCAGGGGCGGAAGGAGCGGGCGGCGCGGGGGCAGGGGTCGTGGACCCCGCCGACGACGACTCTGATTCAGAGTCCGAGGGGGATGAGCTGCCCGAGGTGGGGCTGCCCGACCCTATTGGTGATAGGGGCCTGGAAGAGAAGTGCCAAATTAAGATTTTTCTTGAGAAACTAAATATTTGATATAGTTCCTGTTTTATGTAGCCAAATAACAAAAAAAGATAGGAATAATGAAATTAATTTTATAAATATGTCGAGTCTAATAATGAAAGAGCCGAGAGTTTTTTATTGGCATTTAACTATGTAGGTTAAACAGAAGACAATCTAGAGGCACCAGGTCACCGAAATAAGCATCCTTTCTATAAAAACTCATGTTTATTAATTGAATGCAATAAAATATCAAAATACCAACATACGGACATTGCGGGAGCAATTGAGACCATTGTTTATGTGTTTTGGTCCTTCAGACATTCTCTGCTAACCATTACGCCAGTTTGGCAAGCGAGTTATTACCGCCTTGGGTTAAGGACCTTTTTATTGCCTACTATACGAATAGAAAGGCAGGATGCACGAAAAATATTGCTGGTGTTAAACTAGCGTAAAATTTGGATTAAACTTTGTATGGTGCTCTATGAAACTAAATGTTTGATTTCGCAACAAATTTCCTGCATAAATATATAATTAAGTCCGTTTAAAATTTCATAATTATGAGTACCTATTTGTTTTTCCTGTTGTTCTTTCTAACCATGACACTGGCAGAATAATCGTAAGCACGATGGAGCCATAAGTAAAATATGGCCAAATCCATTTTTTTGGAAGCCTGATTATTGTAATCCTCAAATTAAATAAAAATGTACCTGAACCTATCATGTATACAATGACAGAGATAACAATAGTTTTAAATACAAACTTTGTTAAAGGTAGCGGTTAAAATTACTACGAATTAAACCACTGAATCTCATTTCACAAGAAATTTCCGAAGCAGGAAAATGAAGCATAAATATATGTACTTACGGTCCTATCCTACTGTGTGTGGTGGCGGCGACCTCGTCATCGCTCTCTGATAGCCCGAAGTCCTTGTTCACCACATCACTATAAATAAACGAGAATATCATTATTTAACTTAGAAGCACACTTTATTTGTTAAAAATATCTAAACTGTCCCCTTATTGTATAACACAGATCTCAGATAAGGATATGCCTTATGTAAACTTCCTAAAGTCCACTTTGGCTCTGTTTACAAATGGTTCAAACTGTCATCAAATGACATAACACACGTCACAAAACGTGGCCAAAATGGTATAATGTATGTTTAGTATAAGGCAAATAATCCACTTTGAAATCAAATACAATTTATATGTGTTGGAGTTATATGCTAGCCCTCCTGAGGACCCCCACTCTGATTTACTCTAATTTTTCTCTGGGGAGAGCACAAAGAGGTACAAATAAAGGTTTAGTATTTTAATCTGTGCATATGGGGGTGCCACAGGGCTCTATTTTAGGTCCTTTTCTATTTTTAATTTATATTAATGATCTTCCTTTTTATGTCAAAAATACCTGTGGAATTGTACTGTTTGCTGACCTCACTGATTTTTAGTGTTGATAGACTGAAATCTAATTTTGACGATGTAAACGGTGCATTATCTCGGATATTAAATTGGTTTACTGTAAATAATCTAGTTTTAAATGCAAAGAAAACTAAATGTATTAAATTTGCGCTACCAAATGTTAAAAAAGTAGGCTGTAATTTAATGATAAATAATGAACCTTTAGGTCTTGTTGAATCATCAGTATTCTTAGGGATTACTTTAGACTAGAAACTTCAACGGGGCAACCAAATATCATGTCTTTCGGGAAAGCTCAGTTCAGCTGCTTATGCAGTTAGAAAAATTAGACAGCTAACAGACGTAGACACAGCTCGATTGGTTTATTTTAGTTATTTTCATAGTGTTATGTCCTATGGCATTTTACTTTGGGGTAAAGCTGTTGATATAGAAACCATTTTTATTTTGCAAAAAAAAGCAGTGCGAGCTATTTATAATATGAGTTCTCGAGCTTCTCGCAGAGGTAAGTTTAAAAATATAGGTATCCTTACAGTAGCATCGCAGTATATTTATGCAAACATATTATTTGTACATCAGAATATTAATCTTTTTGTAAAAAACAAGTGACGTGCACTCCTTTAATACTAGAAATAAGCATAAACTTTTGACCTCTGCTTATAGACTCCAAAAAGTGCAAGGGTCATTTTTAGGACTGAGTGTACAATTTTATAATAAGATCCCTAATGAAATTTTAAATTTACCGTCACTAAAGTTTAAGGAACGTATAAATACCGCTTTAGTACAGAAGGCTTACTACAATATTAAAGAATATTTAAATGATAAAAATGCGTGGTTGTAGCGCTCGCTCTCGCAGGAAACATCTGATGTAATAAATTTAAGTTTGTTTTTGAAAAGAGTCATTGCTGAGTTTATTGCCGGCTCTTCTCAGCAAAATCAACCTTCCGAACCGTGCATTAGTGCATTAGAGTATTAGAGTTTGACTATTCATAAGTGCCTGTGAAGGCCTATTTGAATGAATAAATTATTTCATTTCATTTCATTTCATATTAAGGCTCTTCCTCACAGCAGAGATCGCTTCAGTATTTATAGTCAAATCCATTTATGCAATTAAGGCCCTAGTAGGGCACTTATGCAGGCTAAACCTACTGAAGTTACCACCAGTTTGTAAGTCGGTCTTCAACTGAGAAGAACAGGCAAGAAACTCAGCAAGGTTACATTTTTTAATATATTTTTTGGACATTCTGACCATATTACAAAGTAAAATACGGCAGCATGAAACGTAAAAAAACCATCAATTTATACAAAATAAATAAAAAATACCAAAAAAATCATAATTATGTAGGTAATCTACTGGTTTTTATACAATGTGCAAAGTGAAACTACTTCCAGACATCTTTATCTGCAATATGAGCTACCTTGTAATAAGCTGATTCTTTATGTAAGATTTGAATTTAAAATCAGTAATGTTTGTTACCAAAAGTGGTATTTTGTTATAAAAACGTATACTATTTGAAAGATATGACTTTTGAACTTTGGCTAATCTAAAATACAGAACATCTTATTTCTCTTTTTGTCTTGTATTAATAGTTTTGTATTGTGGACCTCCATGCTTGTTTTAAACATTTCCATGATTTTACGTACGAACATTTTATTTTCATTCATGTAAAGTGAAGGTATATTAACAGTTATCAGTATATTTACAAATAGATTCTGATTATATTCTTCTTGTTTGGACTTATCAACACGATACAGGAGGGATGTATTTTTTGATATTAATTAGCCCCCTTATTCATAATCGCTTTTTAACTAAATCAGTGTAATAGTGTGCCCCGTCTCACTCTTTCGATCACTAAATGTCACCTGTCAGATAAAGACTTCGGAATTTTAGCTAATCAACGTTTGATAACTTTATTATGAATAAGGGGGTTAATCTATAGATTATGTATATACTTACGGTGACACAGAACTCCTGGAGTTGGATATCCGGTTGTCTAAACCTGAAAACAAAAGAAAAATGAACATTAGATCTTAATAAATCACCGCAAACTATAATTATGAAAAGATTTCAATAGATTCATTGCATTATAGAGCACCATTAATTTAACAGAATCGCACAAAAAAACGGAATAAAAACTGCAATTCAATTGGGACTGTAATTAGTTGCAGGTTGAGTAAGCTAGATGCTAATCGAGGGGGTCGGTCACCGCGAGGATCACGATTCAATGCCATCATAATAATGGTATGATAATTGGATAACCACTATTTTTTCGAAAGCTACGAAAAAACACCGAGTTTATGTCTGCACTACGAAGTATTTTGGAAACAACTATTCAATATATTTTTTTAAATTCTAGATACTTTATTTCATTATAGTACGCAAGTACCAATTAAGGAAAATGTTATAAGCAATATGTAAGCCCGCCACAGACGGCAATAATTTGTTTCTTTCCTCATTTAACTGTAATCTGTTTCGTTTAAGATCAGTGGTGTCCTTCGAGCCGGATACCACCTTGTGTTTCACAATTATTCTTTGATATAAACTTAACTATTAATCGTGTACCTACTATAACAAAGGTACTGAATAGTGTTTCAGATTCCGCACTCCGTATTCATTAGCTGCGACTACGCTCACATATAACCCTATGCATAATAAATGTCGGAGTGGTAGTCACATCCAAATTTGGTAAATAGACGCATATGGAAATGTCTAGGAAATTAATTTAAATGGCCGCCACATGCAAACAATATTTTTTCTTGCACATGTATTAATTTTTATTTTTATATTATCACAAATAACTACTTCCTTATTATGCTCATTATTAATTTTAATTATGACTTATTATTTAAATGAATCAATTAGTTTTTATTACGATGAATACAAAAGTTGGTACTTATGTACTAATCGAGATAACCCCTAGTGAGGTTTAAGTTCAGTGTTGTTACCTATTTCAGAATCATATTATTGTATTAAATAAAACGTTGTTGATAAAAACATGAAAAAACAAATAGAAGAACTTAAAAGTAAAGACAAAAGCTATGATGCTAGTAAACTATTCGCGTTAAATTCAGCTCCGCTCCGCCGGTCGTTTTATCCGGAATCTGATTTATGCATATGACCGCCACATCCATACACGGCACTAAAGTGCATCACACGAGAGGCTGCGATGCGACTATGTGCGATGCGAGCGCCGCATGTTTACTTAGGCGTAGAGAAATGTAAACATCTCGCGTACAACGCGTACCGCAGCGTGGGCGGTATCCATGTCGTAGATACGCACTAAGTTGTTTCAAAAATATGTTTTCAATAATTATCACACATTACACGTATTGAACATGGGTGTTATTGCTTCATATTCGTGAATCTTAGTTACCTATGTGTCGATTGTTCGTACGCTATTGGGGCGGTGCAGCGGTGTCTATTGCAAATCGCAGTAAACTAATTTAAATCACAAAACATCTTGTTCATGAAAAAAATAATATTTAAAACAGTCATATTTATAAGTCTACGTCAGGGGTGGCCAAACTTTTGACCTATGAGATCGTTTAAAGGAAAGACATAAAATGAAACTTATGGATGATAAAAAATCCAATGAATTTCACTCCACATTGCGTCTTTGGGTGGAAGTTTAGCATTGCATATTGTTCTCCACAAGTTTTTCATCCTGTTCAGTGAACTTACATTTAAAATGGCATTTTTTTTCTATTTTTTCGATTACATTCTCGCGGGCTGCCTAAATTGCCTTCGCGGTCGACCAGTGTACAGAGGTCGACCTCTTGGCCTCCACTGGTCTATGCCAATGTCATTTACAGAACCAGTTTTCATGGCATCTTTATTCACGTTGAAAACGAGCAATTAGAATACTTGGACAGACAGGTCATAGAACAAACCTACCTTTTCTTCCTTTTCCTGCCGTCCTTTGTTAGAAAGAGATATACCTACCTGGTAAGACTAAATTCGTTTAGTTTGTTAACAATAGAATCGGCCAGAAATCAGCACTATCTTACATATTTACAAGAGCGATATGCGGCGGTACTGAAGTATCGAGCGAGTTCGGTTCGGTTCCGGGCCGATACCCTGTCGAGTCCAAACAAACAACGTATAAAAGAGCTTTGAACCTCACCGTTCCCATAATAATTATGGCTAATGTAAACATGAAATTTCTCACCGAATCCCCTGTGAGTGTGTAGGCATAGTCAAGTATGTACCTATTACTTTCGTGTTTGGGAGTCACGCATTTGAATAAATCTTATGTTGGGTTTGGATTTTACGTTTGATCAGGATTTGTATGGCTTGTTATCATCGAGTTTATTTACACGTAAAAACTACTTGTTTTTGATAAAATATCTGAACTATACTAGCTTTATTATAATTAATCAGATGAAATTGTGGATTCAAAAGCAATTTTTATCTTACACTTAGTCAAAATGTGATCTACTGAGACTAAAACAAATCCTCTAATCTCCATATAAATTGTTATTTAACCAAAACCCATTAATCATAACTATTCAAGTATTCAGACAAAAAGCCATCAATTCAGTATGGATATAAAAGTATACAAAAGAACCAGACGAATCCAATTCAACCCTGTGAACGTAGACGCGTCACGTGGAATTATTGAAGGAGCCGCACAGACAGCAACGACCGATCAGTCCTACGGGGTCAACGCACCGTAGGGTCGCGGTGACTTGTGTCAGAGCCAGACAGATGACGGCAAACGGCCTCACTGCAACCGAATCGCCTTATTTTCTAAACTAATTTAGCATTTACTTTGGAGAGGCCGTTCTGCTCGGAGGACCTTTCTAGTGTTTGAACTGGAAGGCTAAATTCACAAGCTGAAGCTTGAATGAATGTACTTTTAAAATTAACTTTATTATCTTCAAACAATTTCTCGCTGAAATACAGTTACAGTTTTTGTTCACTTACGTTCTCATGTGAAGAGGCTTAAAGGAAGATGAACCTTCTTTTAAACTATTTTACGTACACTCCACTCGAGCCCGACGGAGGGTCTACCTTCTTGATCCCTTTTGATGGAACTATTTTTAATATAAATAAGGTAAATCCATCCAATTTCTTAAACATATGTTATTCAGAGGATTTGAGGCGAATTAAATCAAGTTACAAAACTAACAAGCTTGGGTTATATTTTATTAATGAAAAATTTTAATCGATTTTAACGCTCACTTAAGTGTTTACGGGAATTAAATAAAAAATTATGGTTAGAAATACTCTACCTCTACTTGAGCATAGCAATTTATGAAATATCCGGCTTTTACGTTATAAACTGCGACATGTACATCCATTTTCCACCTAATGTATTACCCGAAACCTATATTTCATGGGTACTTTTTGATATATTCAAATCATTATAATGACCTGGTCACACGTGACATTGTTTCGGAAGCTATAAACACTTTAAACTCGGTTCCGCCCGCCCGCGCCGCGCTCCGCCCCGAACTCCAACAAACAGCGCTAACTTGCGTAATGACCACCCACGTTATTAAGGCTGTGTTCATATTGCACCGTTAACTATTTGGGGCATGTTTTAATTGAATGAAATAATTATAACTATTTTTTTATGACTATGACGGCAAACAGTTGCTAAGCATATAAGTGGTTATCTACCAGAGAAATAAGAGGAGGCTAAGCTTTGCAAGAGACCGTAGCTTAGTTGTGACACTGTCTTTTTCCACTAAAGCCGAGTATGAAAATTAAACGATCCCATCGGCGGATTTCCTATACATCATTCGCTATGCATCCTCGCACTGACTGGCTGACTGATGACTTGACGGAATGCGACAAATAAATACTCAAAAATCTACATATATCATATTCATTCGCATTTTACTATAACACGTTGGATAATAGCCCATAGTTTAGTTGCCCTTATAAAATCCAATTGCAAGTCATACATGGTCAAGTTGGCCAGCATTGGCGATAGGTTTTCCTCATGACGTCATAATGATACCGTTGTGGTAAATGCAAATGCGAGTGCGCAAGCGGGCGACAGTGTTTTGTTTTTTAAACAGGGCCACACGTGGTATTTCAACGTGAGATGAGATGAAGGAACAGTGTTGCCTACAAATTTTAATGTTGCTATTGTATAATTTTGTGTATTTTTTTTTAAATCTATTTCTACTTTTTCTAGCTGATCCCGTTGTATCGTGATAAAAAGTTTTTCATAGGGAATGTATGGGGAATATGGTATGTTTTTGTTAGTGAATCTCTCTGTATCTCGTTGTAGACAAATAAGCTACAAACAATTTTTTTATTTTTTTATACGACCAGCAGGGCTATTTTAAAACGCTCGGATTCGATATCGGAAACGGATTCAAAAACTACCGAGGCTATATTCCGCAAATGCTTTTTTAATTTCCGAATTGAAATATTTTTCATGTTTCTTTACGGAAATATCAATTCGATTCATCGAAAAGTTTTCGGAAATTAAAATAGCAATTGCTGAAATTCGCCTCGGAAATTTCTGAATCCGTTTCCGATATCGAATCCGACGTTTTAAAATACCCCTGCAGGTCGGCAAGCAAGTACGGCCCGCCTGATGATAAGCGGCTACCGTAGCCATATGGACGCTTGCAACGCACGAAGCATCGATCACGCGTTACCGACCTTTCCCCTCCTCCCCTATAAGCTTTGGCAACCTTACTCACGCGCAGGAACACTACTTTACACAACATAAAGTTATTTGGTCGAGATACTCTTTGAGCGAATAAACGCTATGCTCTACCTATTTTACAATGCAACTAAAAAGATCATTGATGATGATTAAGCAAAAGTATTAAGGAATCAGTTTAGGCCATAATGACACATGAAGATAAAACTACTGAAATGACCACCGGTTGGAAATCACCCTTCATCGACAAGAAACACAGCAGGTAATTTTTTTTTATAAATTTAATGACTTGAATATTTTAGGGGCTATCTACACCTGCCATTAGTGTACAATTTAAAGTCCCCAGTGAGTCTTGCGCCTAAGCCCCAAGAATCACATTACTGAACGTTACGAATCACACAAAGGAAGGACAGGACACGCATGACGGACGACGCCGGGTGAACTCGTATAATTACCGGTCAAACGCAATCAACAAGAATACATGTTCTTTTATTGAAGCAAACAATCGTTTCTCATACAACCTCTTTTTTATTTTGCACTAGATTTCCCCGCGCGGTTTCACCCGCGATCCAGAGGGCTCATGTTATCCCGAGATCCAAAAAATCCCATAAATTATTCCAAGTTATAATCTACCCGCGTGCCATATTTCGCGAATAGAACTTGCTCATGAGTACGTCCGGAACTCACCGGCAGATCAGCGATAGATTTTCAGATGGGTTTTGTAAAGTACCCATTCTCTCCCAATGATTTTTCATCACCGAAAGCTCAATTTAGTCATTATTTTGATAGCCCATTCGAAGTCACTACCACTAAACTATTGATATTCAATAAAACAGTTATTTTTAGCGAAGAGAGCAGGGAACAGTTTAAAAAATATACCTACTACAAAGGCTGACTCTGACTGAGTATTTTCATTCAATAATAAAAAGGGAATGTAGGTACTGTAAAAGAGATCAATTAGTTATCTCTCTCTCCTTCAAAAGGGTTCATCGTAAATCGCAGGGCTAAAGCCCTAATGATGTATATTGTGGTGTAAAATCTGCATATATTTTCATGTATTATGGATAAATAAATAATATAAGAGCGTGTTCAAAAACCGAGTCAAAGATCGTGAAAATCCAAGTTGCTTGCTAAAAGTTTCATTATATACCGGTATTTTTTTTAGAATCCCAAGTTTACGTAGTATTTTGGAGGCGTGTTGAAATGATCACTGTTTCATGTTTTTGTGCCTTCATAGAATATAACAGTACCAGTAATATTCGGGCTCATTGTTTTGATACATACAAAAGCAAACTAAACAAACACAAGAAGCGTGATGGATGCCCCAAAAGAAATTGTACAAAATTAGGCAAAAAAAGGGGTTGCAAGATTTACAGGATGGCCTTTTTATTACATGTTACATTGTCTACATGCTGTGACCAATTAGACAAAATGCGAAGCCAAAACGAACATGCCATTGTTTTTTTCTATTTTTTATAGCTAGCATAATAGCGTTTTAGGCAATTGTAATGTTATGTAAATAAACGTAAATATAAACTTGAAGGCATTTTGTGAAATAAACGATGTCCTTTATTTTTATACTCCTAATGAAGGCCAAGAACTTAATGTAACATGTTCAATATAAATATAAAAAATTACATAGGTACGAATAGCTAAAATCTAAAACAAAATACACATATCAATAACAAACACCCGGCAAGTTTAGCTGATGTGATATGTATGATATAATACCCAAAATTACATTGGTATACAATACACACATATATTGTCAAAGGGTTAATTTACAGATGTGAAACGAGCGTATTATACGATTTCTACGAAGGAAAACCTTATTTTTTTTGGTAACAATTCAATAAGTATTAATTTATTTGAGAACTTTCAACGTACTTGTTGCGTTACTCGGTACGGGAGACATACGCATTATTACATTCACAAATACAATTTATTACATATTCAATAACCCCCTTATTCACACTAAAGTTATCAAACGTTGATTAGCTAAAATTACGAAGTCTTTTTCTGACAGGTAACATTTGGTGATCGAAAGAGTGAGACGGGGCACGCTATTACACTAATTTAGTTAAATAGCGATTATGAATAAGGGGGTTAGTGTATACGATCAAGAAAGTATATCGCACTACACAATTTATTTAATAACTGTAAATTGCGATGTGTAATTAAAATTCAACACTTGATATTTAAAATAAAAACACGTGTCATTCTAAAACTTTAATTGTTTTTAATTGGTTTGAAATAGGTACATTATTAATTATTAGGTATCTGCAATAAATCGATTAACATTTGGTCGGAATGTATTTACAGAATTTAGCAAAATGGCGCCACAGTTCCTACTCTTTTATTATTATAAAGTGGTTAAAACGAATTTATGTCATTTTTTTATGGCTATGGCTATGGCTTTATATAATTATTGATTTAAATTGAGTTAAATAAACATTGTACACTATAAAGACCTGATATGAGAGTTCTTTAAAAGAGCTTCAAAGCTGTAAAGAGCTTTGATCAAAAATTAATCGACATCCTCCAACTACCTACCAATGGTCAACACACTTACATAAGTGTTTATAATTCTTAAGACAACGATATTAATTAAAACTAATAAGTACTTAAAATTCAAATTATATTTTTCGTTCCAAAGAACAATTTACTTGCAAAAACGGCTAGCATACATTTTTGTATTAAAACACGATTTGTGTATGATGATGATGATAAATAATATATAATCACATAATTATGACTATAATGGATCAATGAGATTCTTATTTTTACTAGAAATATACCATAATTTTGCTGATAAGATGTTTTATAAGTCAGAACAATGATTTTTTTCTGCTTTCCCCCTCAAATATAGTCTCAATAACTAAACGAAAATAAACGTCGAGCATATTATATCGTATAGTGAGACTTCCTATAAAATACTCTACTAATTAATTGATAAACTTCAACGATTATAATCTTAATATAAACTTTAATATAAACGTAATGGCCAACAGAGAAACAGTGTTTACATCAATTCAACAATTATTATCTAATGAGGCGCCTGAGTTTCGCCGATGCTAATTAAATCGCTGGATTTACGATAGAGTGAGACAATGAGACGATAAATAAAGAGACGATACGATCGCGTTCGACGCGGGCGCATTACGTCAAACGGTGCGCAGCTACGACGCGTAATAAATTAAAATACAATTTATTTATGTATATGTAAATAATATTTGTTTATTAAATGTAACACAATCCATGTCTAGAACTCCTTGCATTAATTAATTCAACTTGATCAGTCTGTGAATTAACGATTAATACAATGTTATAGAGTGCTAATGTAAATTACCATTATAATTGATAATAATACAAACGTTGGACATTATGACATTACTAACGTATACACATGTAAAACAGTAGTTGTAAATGTCATAATAATGTTAACGACCAAAAAATATACATGACAGAACGCAATTAGGGTCGTTTTACCAAATCATCAGTATTTACTGTGCTTTAGCAATTTATGCATATGTTGAAATATTACAAGGGCGTGGGAAAGTTCCTTAAGGCCATATTATATGAGGCACTTTATTACATTTTTATATATCACGTTCCATGTTTCAGGGAATACCTAATTGAAAATCTAGAAAGCTGTTCATATTCAATATGACGGTATTACATTACTCCTTTCAGGCGCAACAATTATTCGCAAGAATTTGAATTTGATTCATTATTTTCAATTGAGGAAGCAATGTATGCAAATTATTGATGAGACTCATAAACACCAATTGTGTCACAATATATTTTATTATTATTGTTTTTTTATCACATTCTATTAGTTACATTGGCCAATGTTGTATGACCAATCGGCAACATTAATTTGACCTATTGGATAAACTTGAAGTTATTACAGCGCAGCACACACAAACGGTTTTATTTAGTAATCAAGACGCACGGCAGGTGTGTTAAGCCAAGTCAATAAATAACCACTAGGTACCGGTCACGAGAATCAATTATTCTTTTGTTTATATAGCTAAAGGTAATTATAAATACAGAACAGAGTAATGAAAGAGGACGTACCATAATATTCGCCTCCTAATAAGACATCCCCACAATCAATAAGCTGCTGCAGAAGCGTCAGTCGGTTCTGATAACCAAAATCCGAAGTCATCAATCCCAGCATATTGTCACAATTTATACACTTTCACGTAAAATCTTAAACTACGTTGTTTTATTCACACATGGTACACCATATTGTGTTTTTGGCGCGAACTAAAGGCAGATGCTCACGCGCCGGTCGCCGGTTGCGACTGCGTTGCGTTGCGTCTTCCGAAAGCTATTACGACAGACAGGTGGTGACAAAGGAGTCCCTACTTCCCCTCTATTCACTAAAATAAGTGCGACTAGTCGGCCGATTGATCGCCCGTTGCGTTCGTCGGGTTATTCTTATGGCATGCGCTCAATGTATTGAATGAACTACAAACGTTAGAAGTGTAATGGCTATAAATAAACTACATGAACTAATTGCAGATTAATTACAAATACAATTGGTTCTGAGAAATCATAAATAATCTAATAAAGATCAACTCTTAATCTTGGGCGCAAGACCTGCAGATAGACGAAGCAAATAAAATAGCAATACAGATATGTGTAATGTGCCACTGGTGCGTTAGCGCTATCTTCATCGGAACGCTTCTTCTGTCTGTCTGGTACCTTAGATAAATTATAAGCTTTGAATATTTGTTTGTATATAAAACTTCCGCGTCCATGGGAATAACCCGGTTGGCTAATTACAAGCATGGAGTACGTGAGCGGGTGCACGCTCCACCCGCGCCCCTTCGCTATTATTACTCGCATTCGCATCCAATAAGGGGGGTTTGAATCGGGGTTTGATTATTCGCACATCAACATGTTTGCATTTCATCGATTTCGTAGACGACATACATGGCGACTGAGCACTTTTAATATTCATAAAAAATGCCAAAAAGTGTTTGTTCTGGTCAGCTAATTACCGATAAAGGTATTTTTAATTCAGCAAGGTAAACGATAAGGGTGATAAGGCTCCGGTCACATAAGCACGATACGTTGAGTTTATTTATTTTGCGCGCGAGGTACGCACGTGGGTACAATCGTGGTAAAAAGCCGGTGGAGTTAAGAACGTCGCGACGCACCGACGCGCGCGAGTGTACTGACCGCGCGCCATTCGGACGACCGTCATTCGCTGCACTATGTGCATACACAGCCGTAAGAATAGGGCGGACATAGGCCGATAGAGCTACATAAATGATGATCAAAAGAGAAGTTTTCACCTACCTACCATAAAATAAGGACAAGTTATGCAACTAGTTTCCATTAATCTATTGATCCGCACACAACGTTGTTTACTTATATTATTAACTTATCGTTTAATGAGATTGATCAACACACGCTTAATATACCATGGTCTTGGAAATTAAGGCCTTCATACTTGTTATTGTGTGACTCTATATTTGTTTTAGTAATAACCATAATATTCGTATAACATTACAATTTATTTTATAGCGAAAACAAGGATATAGATAATTTTATACGTAACAAAAAATATAGTCTATATGAATCCATAATAGATGACCTTTATTATGAAACCAATTAAATATCACAGCGTCAGAATATAGGCCACAGATTAAATCTAAGTAGAGAAATGCGCGGTATTAAATTAACTAATTACTAAATAACATATAATGATACAACAGCGTCGCGTCGCACTCAGGTCGCGAGACATTCGATATAAATATTTCATCCTCAGAACATGCGTTTAACGCATCGACAGCGCATACCGCACCCAACGCAAGTAACAAGCACGGAGATGCACACCCGACAACCATTCTATTTCCGTACATTCTGACTATTATACCACCTATTTTAAACGCACTTACTGCTACATTTTCAATTTTGAATCATGAAAAACGCGCTCACTCAGTATTCATAACCGTAATTGATTTGCGATTGACTGCTTTTGAATTTGAAAGACATCAATCAGGTAAAGGTTGAGTCGCCCTTCCAGAGTTTCAGCCCTTAATGTTCACCTCATTTTGTAAATAAATATTCTAGCAATGGGACTTTGGAATTCATGAACCACTACAGGCTTAAAAGTTCAGGATTTTTAGCAAGTAGGTACTAACTAATGCTACGACATATTTACTGAAAAATAATTAGAATACTGAAAAGATTGTTTCATTTTTAATTTGTTTATCCTTACTATATCCATACTAATATTATAAACGCGAAGGTTTGTATTTATGGATGTTTGTTACTCTTTCACGCAAAAACTACCGAACGGATTTGGATGAAATTTGGCACACAGAATATGTTCTAGATTAACGATACTTTATATCCCGGGAAAACATACGATCCCTCGGGAATGCGGGTGAAACCGCACGGGACAGCTAGTGTATAATAAAGCCGTAAATGTGACAATGGAACCTACTCCTGAATAAAGGACAATGGACTTACGAGCCCTTAAAACCAGCTCTGATTTACGAAAGTGAAATTCATGACATTATTTTCGAATCTGCTAAAGCGTTTTTATTTATTCAAGTCTATGTACAAATAAATACGAATTAAAGTTTAAAGCGGAAGCCTTAAGGATTGGAAATGTCAAACATTTGTATATAGGTAAAGTATGCACTTCCTTAAACATATATAACGTTTCCAAGATACTCATTTACATGAAAACGAGCTAAGATTGCTAAGAATTAATTTCAAATAAGTCGTGAAATACTTGGAAAAAGTTTTTTTTTCCGGGAAAACGAATAGTATTCAAAGGTTTCAAATGAAAATTGATTTCTAAATAGGTATCGACTTAAATCGACAATTTACGCAATACCCGACCGCTAGCCCGAGGCAACAACTTTTGTTACGTGGCGGGCGGCGTGAGGGAAAATTACTTCTGGAATTGACGCTCAACATTGAACTTGATTGAACGTTTTGATAATATAATTAATCACTTTAAATTACTTACGTTCCAGAATCACAACGAATTAAACCGTCAAGTGCTATCGAAGAATTTGAACTATCGATTCAGGATATCGACAACTATTATTATTAAAGGTTTCGCAAATACACTTGACATATAAAAGTTTTTATCTAACCCCGCAGTTGTAAAAGGTCAACTTAGAATGCACAACACGGTATAACGGTTAGTGTTACCGACTGTACCAACTTGTTGTGTAATTATTTTAAGACGCGGATGTCTCCGCAACGCGTACACACGTCCTCTACGTCGTCGTACACAATTAATTAATACTTTTGACTGTAGTCAGCGGACCATGTGACATCATTCTCGTTAATAATGCTTAGGTTCTGTGTGTAATCATCTTATCGCAAAACGCAACATGTCCTAAAGCAGTTTATGTAAAAATATGTGCTATTGAAATGAATGAATAAATAGGACGATCCATATTATCATCAACGTTAATTCACAATAGAGGGGAGGTCTCGCATGAATACAGCGGCGAAATCACTACCCTAAAATTAATATCACGCTGGAAAATTAAACGGACCGCTTCTACAGCGTCGGGCTCTAATTCATATGCATATCTAACTTGGCCACATTGGCACTGACCCTCGTGCAAACTCTATCAAATGAGATAACTGAGCGTCACCGGGCGGCACCATATACATTAGCGTAGCTCTCAAATCGGTCGGGTAATATAATTCCCCTCTGATAGTTTAATGGTAGCAATGCCAACAAGTAAAGATGTTAATTGTTCGTGCGCTACTACTACGTAGTGCGTCGGATAGCTGATTTTATTATACTACATTGTGCAGAATTCACCTTGCACCCCTCATCCGGTGTTTAGAAGGGGATGAAGCAAGGTCAATAGAAACTTCGAGACGGGGTAACCTAGTACAGAAATATAATTTATAACAGCTTTGTAGTCGGATAGCAGCCGTGGAGGGTTTATCGTGAGAAAAGGGTTAAGATGAACATCGGACCATCGATCTGGATTAAAGTTAGAAGATGACTTACAAACTCAGTAAATAGGGCACGTGTAAATTCAAATAAGGGTCTTCCTCGAAATTTCGTTAAAAACTTGAAACAAAGCTGTTAGAAAGGATCCCTAACTTGAATGAGCGGGCAATAAATCACTAGAACAATCAGCAAACGAGCCTCGGTTTGATCCCGCCGGTACGTGTACCTACTCAATACATTTTTTGCGCACTGCGTCAAGATAGAAGAATCAAATTTATAAGCACCAAGATGCAAATAAGCATGCAGGTGAACTTTTGTAAACATTAATTAATATTAAAATAAAACAAATATCCTCGAATGCTGTTTACTACAAAGCATGTCTTTGACTTTGTAAAAACATGTTAAATATTCCATTTAAAAGTCAAAAGTCTTTTAAAACCGCAGGCGTTTAAACCGCGACAAAATCGCCTAAAAAGTGGAGCAATGACAAACTGGAACAAGAAAAAAAAAAATGCTCTCAACCGGGAAGCGGAAAGTGCGACGCCTCGCCTTCAGCTTTCAGTCGCCATTATTTCATCCGGTATTAAGTTGGAGAAAATTCCGCAACACCGGCCAAAGGTTTAATGCGAAATAAAACTTGGTCATGACACTTTAGAGTTGATATTTCAACGATCCCATAATTGCCTTTACGTCTGTTTGTCGTGGTGATATACAATATGCCCATTGAAAAGTCACTTCTGGCGGAAGACAATAGAGTTTATATTGATTTGTAAACGTAATTGTAGTAGAGCCATTTTCAGTAGCGGTTGTGAAGGACGGAGACCAAAACTCACCCTTGTGGATACGAATTGTCTTTCATATTGAAGCTTAAGATATTGTACATAGAGTTGTACGATATTACACTGTCTCTATATGTTTTGATTATGATATCCACAGCTTGGTGACACCGTGACTCAACATTTTCTTGTTTGGATCAAGTAGTTATAAGAACATGTTTTTCTTCCAATATTCTTGTGGATGCACCTCTTATTGCCGTGATCATCATGGCCGTGTTATGACCGGACGTTATTGGGTAAATGTAGGGCATCCTAATACAGGTTGTTAAATTATTTATAATTACCACGACATCCTTTTCGGGTTAATTATTTGATGGACTTACTGACTATAAAATTCTACATAGCAAAAATATTCTGTATTTATTTCAAAATAAATTATCTGTTGGGCCGTTTCACTAGGTACTACAAGAACTATTGTATAACAAAAAAGTAATGAGCAGTGAATACATTTTTCACCTTACTCCCTTGTGACGGTAGCGAAACGGCCAAGCCACATATTTTGACTACGTTGTGTAGTGTGTGAAGTTAGGGCTTGTAGAGTAAGAGCATTTAGAGCTTGACTCTACATGAGATAACTTACTGATAGTGCGAGCCATATGTCTTGGCAACGTTTTACATAAAAATAGTTTTGGTAACATCCAATATGTTTAGCAGAAACAGTCGCCTATCGAAATACGCCTATCGTATATTTTGAAGTTAAAACGGCGTAAGAACTCGAAGTCTTCTTTGTTTAGTACCAAAGGGGTTCAAGATTATATCCAGACAGGGTAATATAGGGATTCCATTAGGACATTATATGGACATTGCGTAACCGAATGGCGAATGATCGTCAGTCCCCCGCAGCAGGAAGTGTTTGGTTGGGGGCAGGGTATACGCGCGCTGCATTTTAATACCGTGCTCCGTATTCGATGCCGACCTTTATGTCATCCCTACTCTGGTTATTCGATTGTTAAAATACACCATTCTCCACTTTTAGGAGCAATAAACACATCGTTGATGGATGATGAGGCTTCATGGGTTTACGATTAGGATTTTGATAGTAGAAGACGCGTATATGAATATAGCTTTGTTTTCAAAACGGATTGAACCGTAGAATACCCTTTGAATTGGGTGTAAGTCACTCTGAAAATCTTCTCTAAATTCGAACATCCAATTCGATAACCAATAGTAGGGTGGCGTCATACCCACACACATTACGATACGATACGCATTTTATCACCGGCTCACCTACCTATAAAACATAACAGTGTGTACCTACCTGAAGCGATTTCCCTCTCGTGCCCTTTGTTCACTAAGATTTACAGAAATACGCAATACCCGAGCACCGTTGAATCGCTCCTGTTTCTTTACAATTACCTACTGGGTTGCGTTGAGCCAACGGTTTTGAGGATTCATTTGTTAAAACTGTACCTATCGATTTAAGGTCTTATGAAACTGTGTTTAATAAATTAAGAAAAATAAATAATATTGCTTTAATGTTTCCAGGTTTAGATATTTTCTGAACGCTTTTTCAAAACAAATAGTTTACATGTTTTTATTGTCAGTTGAACTGTTTGTCTGTTGCGTAGTAATGCACTTAGTTAACTGCTTCTTATAAAATGGATTAAATGAATGTTAGCCACGCATGAGAGGGTTAAAGTATAAATACCAACATCATTACTTAGTTGCCTCATCGCTTAGTCGGGGCGAATAAAAGTGCAGCGTTCGGAATTCCATTCGAGAAAAAGCACACTTTTTGTTTAGTCTGCATCATTATATCACGAAGAAGGCACATTCCGCATCAAAAATGATATCAGGTGGAATGGAACACAACGTCGAAGAAAACGGAAATAATTAGTTCCACCCCTATAAATATTCTGAAATTTCCATTGACCGGCGCAGTAAAGCGGCCAATAATCTAAATCGGTGCACATCAATACACTAGCTGTAGTGCTATCAGTAGTAAACCAGTGTCTGCTCTCGAAATAGAGTACCTACGTTAGCGTATAACGTAGTACAACGTAGTATGGGCGCGGGCGTCACGGCCGAGGCCGAGGCGGAGGTTGGGCGCGGTGGTGCGGTGGCGGGACTCCGCGCTCCCGGCTCCACATCCACCCTGTCCGCCTCCCGTCATGGTAACTGTACGGGGCCGATAGATGGCGCCCCACGATTAAATCGCCATATCCGACACACGATTTATTCGAATTGAAATAAAACAAATCTACACGTGAGATATCCATACAAAAAGTAGATAACAATCGATTATGAAATGGTATCTATCGACAAGGAATAGATTCACTTTTGATATTGGAATCCTTCAATTTCCCGTCGTCGACGGTCGCACTGACAGGATAGAGTTGGCAATCACGTCGAAAGGAGTGAATCGGGCTCGGTTGTGAGCCGTACTTTTCTTTAACTTCTCAATTCTCCGCAAGTCGGGCTCACGTCTTGTGAACTATTCCCAACTACCCTAATATATTATTTATTGGAAAATACTTGTTAACATTTCGTTTAATATGCATTCCCTATGAGAGAGAGTAGTTGCTGGTTGCGGAAGCCGGAATATCGGATGTGGTGACGCGTGTGCGCTCCTGACTAATGAATGAAAGAAAGAAAGTAACAATATAATAACAATATATAAAGAAAAAACAGAAACATAGCAAGAATATACCATATGAATGATGCATTTGTTTGTTCTTGCAACAAACCCTGTGATCAATTACTTATTGAAAAACTACTTCGATAATTATATACAATTTTGTTACATGAAACAGATAAATAGTCGAACACAACATGAAAAACATGGCTCATCTAATTGATAAAGAGCACTTACCCAAAATGAGACATTCTGTTGACATTAAATAAACATAAAAAAGAAATGGTGATTTTAACGTCTATGTTACGACTTTATTCCCAGAAATTTTATTAGTGGAACGCATTGCGACATCAGTGTTAATTTAAGAGACATATACACCTCGTCACTAGTGAAGACATAAAATAACCCAACACGGTGTTGATAAACTATACGCATTAATTAAAAGTTACAAGAAGATAAGACAACTTTGTTATTGAATAAATAAAGCTTCCATTTAAATGTCTACGGAGGGAAATTAACAAATCCAGTTGGAGCGGATCGTCGTCTTTTTAGCGTCGTACTTGAAGTGAACCAAATGTAAAGTTCCTCCAGCCAGCCAGCCGCGGCCGTTGCCAAACTTATCGCAAAGATTAATAACAAGATCGGATTCGAGTTTAGATCGGATAAATAAAGCTTTATAGACAGCAAATGTGTCTGATGGAAGTTTTGCCACAAATAATTGAATTCCATTATTATTGATATCTCGAGTCTTAGTTACAGATTAGAAATGAACTCCATAACTTGTGTTGAGATTATCTAATATATTAAAATGATTTTCCCACTATCTGATCTTTTCATTTTGATATAGGTAAAGAAATAAATCCGTGATATAGGAGGCTCCACATATTGGTAAACATGAGGGGAACAAAGCCTCCACTAAATTGTTTCAGCCGAGAACAGCCGTACAACCCGCACTTTATAACAATGAATCACTCAATTTGAAAAGTTAAACCGGCAATTTTTACATTCCATTATATTCTTGAACACGGCCAAATGGAAACATTTTATGATCGTATTGTACCACAGTGTAAATCCTCATCCAGTGACTTAACGCGAAGCAACACATACATATCGAAACAAGTTCTTATGAAAATAGAATGAAAATGTTTAAAAAGCATTTACAACTAAATTACACATACAAGGATGATATAAAGAGAGAAAGAGATCACATAGATAAAAGGAAACAAAATAAGAGAAGTAAGCCAGGAGAGCTTTTATGATTACGGCAGAGTAATTCGGCGCATAACGAGTCAACAATTAGCGGACATGGGTCCTTGCCCGCCTGTCCCGTTCCACATCACACCATAGCTTTAGGCGTTCATTAGCTATCTGAAATGATTACTGTGGTACACCTATAGTCGCGTTGATTGATTTTATCACCAACAAAAGGTACTTTAATGTAAAAGCTTATCTTATTGGCACGATCAGAGACGAGTACCGTGATTGTAAACGTGGGTGATAAATAGCAAATAAATAGATTAGACATATTATCTACTTGATTAAATAAATGAATCACATTATTTGTTTCCATTAACAGCATGGTAACATTATGCATCCCTAGCTAGATAGCGATATGTTATTTCAAACAAAATGGCAAAGCGCGGCCGTTGCTTGGTTTGGATGGTGAAAGTTGAAGAATAATGTTTTCATGCAATTTCCCGGAGTGATATGCATAGTATTGTCTAGCTAGATTACCCAGTAACCCAATATTAACGTCACGTATAAGATAAGAAACCTAGAAAGTGGAACATGTCCAGTATATACATACACTGAGACGGCATTTTAATTGCTGCATAAATATTAACTGTTCGGGTAAAATTATATCCTTTGTTCGAAATACAAAAACCTAAGATATTTTTCATAAATTCTAATAACCAACTTTTCTAATCAACCAGAACTCACATTATTATTCTATCAAAACTAATATCGCTGCACCAAAGTATTCATCCATCGATACATTAAAAATTCTTAACACAATCACGAAGTTCACTGCAACTACTGCCAGGGAAATCTACCTGAGTGCATACTTTCCAAACTTTGCAAATTTACATGAATTACATGACAGAGTTGTGAATATGTATCCAATAAAGGAGTTAGGTAATAGATTCAATTCAAATTCAAAATTATTTATTTTCAAAATCATAGAACACAATAACAAATCTCTTGCCTTAAATTAGTATATTTTTCTATTTATAAAGAGATTTTCTTGTGGCCCCAAACTAAGCATGCTTGTCTCATGGGTACCACCTTAAAACAGTTTCCCAAAAAAATATAGTTTAACATTACGCAATGGTAAGACAGAGCAATTTCAATATTAAATACAATTACAATTGTTAAATTTTGATTTTAAAAACATTATAAAAATGAACTCAAAGCCTAAATCGAAATAAAAATTAAAATAATAATTAAAAACATAAATCAGAAACAAAATTATAAACGAAAATTAAACACACCGAACAGTTAAAATACACTATTGGGACATACATATAGATTCATTAAGTAAATAAATAAAATACATATAAAGGTTATACATAATTTTAATAAAATATACTATATTTATACATAAAGTTATATAGATATTTTATATACTAAAAGCAAAATATGAATAAGAAATGTAATATGTATATATAACTCGAAAAATAAACAATAAATAAGTAAATCGATTTTAAAAATTATTATTGCTTCTACATTTTTATTATGAGGGTATATTTAGTATTTCCTCTGTCTCCTCGTACGTCATTTCAAGAAGAGCTCCGTTAAGCTTTCTCTTAACATCAAAACAGGTGCAGTCGCGGAAGTTGCAAATATAGTGGAGCTTGTTATATATATATGGATGCAAGAATTCACTGAATTTGGTAGCGAATTTAGTGTTTACTTTCTTAACCGGGGCTCTGTAGATTCTTTTATTTAAGATTTCTGGGTAGCAAGGTGAGTTAAGCAAAGCTTTATGAACCCTAAGCACAATACTCTGAACAAACAATCGACGGACACTCAGTAGTTCTGACTGTGAGTAGAGAACATTTGTTGAATGTCTATATTTCTTTTTGAACATGACTTTAATAACAGAGCGCTGAGCTCTTTCAACCTCTAGCATTATGGTTTTACCTGCTCCTCCCCAAACAGAAATACAATATGTCAGCAACGATTGACACACGGCAGTATAAATACTTTTCAAAAGGGCTATGTCCGCTGAATTCCGAAGATGCTTCATTATATTGATGACTTTTCTTACTCTACCGGTAAGTGCGTGAATATGCTCTTTAAAGGACAGATGTTGGTCCAATACCACGCCCAAATACTTAATAGAAGATGTTCTACCTATTGGCTCGCACCTGCATGTCGAACCTGGCGAGTAACTTAAACATTGATGAATTCTAAGGTAGGCTGATTCAGGTGGTTTTGATGCTACGGTTTTGTGGAAACACAGATATTTTGTTTTATCTGGATTCAGGGTAAGAAGATTTCTGTGAAGCCACGCAGCTATCTTTGACATTCCCTTTTCAGCTGTATTGAAAACATCATTCCATGTCGCTCCATGATAAATTACTGCCGTGTCGTCCGCATAACAGAATAATTCGGCTTTATCGATTCGTAGGGATGATATGTCATTGAGATATATTAAAAATAGAGTCAGTCCAAGGATACTGCCCTGCGGGACGCCAAAAACTACCTCCTTAGTAGAGCTTACATAGTTACCAATTCTTGTGCATTGTTTTCTATTTGTTAAATAACTACGGAACCAGTCTAGGACTATTCCCCTGATACCGAAATTTTCCAGTTTTCTCAGTAGTATAGGGACAGACACCGTGTCGAAAGCTTTGGCTAAATCTAGGAAGACACCTATGCACGACTTACCGTCATCAAGGAGAGATGAAACAGACTTTATCATATCACCAACTGCGTCTTCGGTAGACATTCCACGCCTGAAACCATACTGTCTAACGTATAGGAGGTTATGATACTCGAGATAATGTACTAATCGAAGGTTTACTATTTTTTCCAGAATCTTAGAGAAAGTTGGGAGCAGCGATATCGGTCGATAGTTAGAGGGCTCAGTTTTAGGTCCAGTTTTGTGTATTGGGGAGACAGATGCTACCTTCCATACCTTTGGGAATATTCCGTTAGACAGACTAGCGTTGCAGATATGAGTGAGGGGAATAACAATATAATCCTTAATTTTTTTAATTAACCTGTTACTAACATTATCTATTCCAGGTGCACTGTTTGTCGGCAGTTGCCGTATTATAGAGTTCAACTCAATTTCATCGGTAGGTTTCATAAATAAAGAATCTGAGGGTTTTTTATGGGAAAGAATTTGAGAAGCTAGTGATACCTCGCTTTCTCCGATATCATCCAAGATCCGGCCAGCTAGATTGCCACCTACTGAGGAAAAATAAATGTTGCAGTCATCAACAGCATCTTGTGGTCTATTTCTTGAAGACAATAATGCAGTGTTATTGCTTTTAGGTTTATTAGAATGGCATATTTCCTTTATGGTGTTCCACAATTTTTTGAGATTATTTTTATTTTCAATAAGTTCGTTTTTCTCATACTCATGCTTGAGTTTATGAAGTAAATCGTTGCAAAAATTCCGATATCTCAGGTATGAGATTTGTATTATTTTGTTATTAGGGTATTTTCGCGCTTTTGTATGAAGATTGTCCTTATTTTTTATACACCTAATCAGTCCAGGGGTTATCCAAGGCTTAAAGTTAAATTTAGACCTCGGGACTTGTATCTCTTTTGTATGTTTAGAAATAATTTTAGTTATAATATTCATGAAAGATTCTGTGGATTTGTCAACTGATTGTTCATTTATAACAAGTGACCAATCAATCTCCTTTACTTCTTTTATTACTGCGTCATCGTCAACTTTTAAAACAACACGTTTTTTAGGTCTTTTTATTGACGACTTCATGCCCAGTATAACCACATTATGATCTGTGACATCAGTCTTGCACACCACTGACTCTGCACTTGCGTCACAGTTCACAAAAACATGATCCAGACAAGACTTTTCGCGAGTTGGTTTCAAAACTGCCGGTATGAGGCCATACTCCGCGGTGAGACACAAGTATTCCGAACGACCTCTTACAGTTTTGTCTGAGATGAGATCAATGTTAATATCCCCCGCTAATATCACCCCATGACTCTTATCAATACTATCCAAGACAATACAAAGGGACTGCAAAAACTCAGTTGGATCGTTAAAGGACGGAGAACGATAAATACCCAACATTTTTGGGTAATTAGGTATGTCCAGAACAAGACAATTTCCCTGTTTAAAAGTTGGTTCGTGCATTATCGCATTCAAATCAGATTTTACATATGCAACAACCCCACAGTTTTGATTGATGAAATTGGTTGACCTAAACATTGTGTATCCACTAATATTTCCGACAATAGTTTTGTCGTTAAGCCAGCACTCTGACAGGAAAATAATGTCAAAGCATAAGTTTAATCGTTTCAAAATTACCTGGAAGCTGTCGAAGTTGCATTCAATGCTACGGATATTAAAAGTAATTATTTTTAATTGATACCTATTATTTATTATAGGCTCACATTCCTCGAGGTTAGCTAATTCATGGCATTTAATTTCATACGTTTCATCTAAGTTGTTTGCAATGGAATCTAAAGATAGATGATGTAATGACGGCAAGGGGTTGAGACAAAACTTAAATTGTGTGGTCATCTTAATATATAAAATGATAAACTGATTGTTGATATATCAACGTACAGCCCAAACCGCTGGATCTAGAGATTTGAAATTTTGCACAAAGATACCTTATATAGTGGAGGCATCCACTAAGGAAGGATTTTTGGAAATTCCACCCCTAAGAGGGTAAAATAGGGGATGACAGTTTGTATGCAAGTCCGTCAGTTTTGAAGTTAGGATCTTCAAATTTTGTATTTAGGCTAACGATAGAAAATTAATTTATACATGTTTCAGCTTTTTTAACAATTCCACCCCCTACAGGGTGAAAAGGTATGGGATATATGTAAGTCATTCAGTTTCAAAGTAAACGTCACTTAATATATTATTACACAGTGTAGGCTACCACTAAGGATTTTTGGATATTCCATCCTTAAGGGGGTAAAATAGGGGATGCAAGTTTATATGAAAGTCCATCAGTTTCGAAGTTAGGACCTTCAAATTTTGTGTTTAGGTTGACGATTGAAAATTAATTTATATGTGCCTCAACGTTTTTGATAATTCCGATCCCGAAAGGGTAAAAAGAGGGATGAATTTGTGTATGGAAGTACACTAAATTTATTATTTAAGCTTATGGTTATAAATTAACGCAACGAATATCGGTGTTGTTGGAATTTGAACCCTTAAGGAGTGAAAAGGGGGATTAAATTTAGTATATGAAGTTCTTTATTTTCGGAGTGAACATTTCAAAATTTATTATTTCGGCTTATGGTATTGGCGTATTGAAATGACTCGCCTAAACAACATCAGGAAAAAGAGAGGAATCGGTATTAAAACAAAGATCTGGTTAATACGAGCATTGGTATTACTCATTTTCATGTATGGAGTGGAAGCGTGGACTATACTGGCCCGAGAAAGAAAAAGGATTGATGCATTCGAGATGTGGTGCTGGAGATGGATGTTGGAAATACCTTGGACCGCTAAACGCAACAATGCATCAATCCTATCGCAGCTCCAAATTAAAACACGATTGTCCACTATATGCCACCAACGTATTTTTTCGTATGTCGGCCACATGGTGCGCAAAGGCGATGAAAGTTTGGAAATCTGATCATAGTTGGGAACACGGAAGGAAAACGACTACGTGGTCGTTCACCAACAAGATGGTCCGATCAAGTAAAAGACTCATCGTCCTCCAAGTTTTACAGAAACCAGAAGACACAAACCAGAGGAGGCAGATCATTCGCTCTAGAAGCAAACCCGATGTTGACCACGATCCTCAGACATGAGGGAAAGTCTATAGAGAGAAAGAGAGATAAGGCCTCCAAAATTGTGCTGTGGAACTAGACTACAAGTAACAGCTCTCCGCCGCAATGTTATTGAGGCCAAAATATTTACTGGGTCTACCAGAGGAGAAACAGTCTTCTTGCCGCGTATACCATTGATCCCAAATCACCTTCCATTTGAATTTAAAAGATAACAGTTCCTAATTAAGGTTTGTAGTCACAGGAAAAAACTCTGAAATTTGCTAGAGTTGATTTGCGGCAGGACTGTTTCAGTTTTATGTGGTATCCTCGCATATGAGCTCTTAATCTACCTGAACTTTTGTCAATATCACACGTAGTGGCGGACAATAGCCATGAACAAAGCTCTATATTGTTACAATGATTCATATCTAGAAAAAAGAAATAATCTACGCGGACAAAGTCGCGGGGTATAAAGCTAGTATTTTATAAAGATTTAACATACTAGAACCCAGCTGGGTTCTTTATTTTTACACAATAAACTTTATGGAAGACAGTAATAGGTTTCATTCTCTTCAACTGCATTATCTACTATTTTGAATGCTGCGGTCGTAGGCTGATAGTTGAGCTGATAGCCAAAGCCACTTCGTGACAGGGTATCCTTGAAAACTCCGTGAAAACACTTCACGGAATGGTGGTGATCACTTCATAGATGGGTAGATAACAAAGGGATACTATGAAAAACCTGGTACTAGGCTTCTTGAATCTGTACAAGTATCAGAAATTCTACGCGGAGTATAAAACACAAACGCAATACTTAATACAGAAGGAATGATGCAAGCGCAACTATGTGACTACTTACAAACACATAAATTAGAAATGGACGCGCGTGATGGGCATCATTTGCAAAGGACCGGAATGAAAGCAACAACTGGGACAAGCTTAAGTGACGATTAATCTCGTGCAAACACCACCTCTCCTATTTCGCCTTGTCCCGAATAACTTGAGGTCGATGGAACTAACACTGTACATATATTTATACTTGGTATTGATGTTATATCGTTACACGCAAATACACAAAATATCGTCAAGTTTATGTAAGATTCAATCATTCTTTTATCAATTCCTCTATAGTTACTATCACCATCATTTCATACCCCATTGTCGACGTTTTATTATGATGATTTTTTAACGTAATTACCAAAAGATCTAACGCTAGTGTATTTAGATTATAACTCATAATTTACATACTAATTACATGACTAACTACTGAAACATCACTATTAACTGTCATCACAGACATCGGACATCACACCAGCCCGTGCCAGGGTAACTTTACCACGTACTTAGAGAGTAAACTACCATTAGATGGTCGTTAAGAACCTTGGCTAATCGACAGAGCTTTATTTATGTTCACCACATATCACTACTTATCAGGTTATATGTATTGATATGGTGTCACTTTACTCGTCATCACTAATCGATCGTACAATAACATTACTATTCACTCGCGAATTCAAACTCAATAATCGATTAATTTATGATTAACATTTCGATCATACCACTATAATGTTAGTATACGAGGCGAGTTATCGATTAATATTCAATTAGGCGGATAACTTCATTACGGTAACCAGTAAGTTGATCGGTGAACTTCTCGTACGACGCGGACGCTTGGTAGGTAACTCTTTGTTGCAGTGATTTCTCTAGTACCTATTAGTTTAACTTTTTG
Source organism: Polyploca ridens (assembly GCA_951394255.1). Lineage (NCBI taxonomy): Eukaryota > Metazoa > Arthropoda > Insecta > Lepidoptera > Drepanidae > Polyploca > Polyploca ridens. Next base: position 9,031,384 of record OX596263.1, on the reverse strand, counting down.
ATTATAAGTACGCGGTGAAACCATGTATATAATTTATATTTTTTTATTCAAAAGGGCTGTAAATAAATATTTTGTTGGCCGAAATATTAAGCCCTCGGTGTAACCTGCTGAATAATCTAAAAGGCTCCGACAACTGATTAATGGCGGTATATTCGGTTTGATCTAGGTCTCACGGAGCAGAATAAACCTAGTATAATAAATTGAGATACATAGGTAAGTACTAAGTACATCATATTTCGTGATAAGTCGCTATTGAACTCGTTTAATTGACACAAGCAAACCATACTTTACATTCACAAGGTTGAATCAAAACAGTTTTGATGACAAAAACAAACGATAGCCTTATGCATTAATAATCCTGAATTAATGTAAGTAGGTAATGGCCGCTATTTTCCTATTAAACCAACCAAGTTTAATCACATAATGGTCGCGGCTTATTTATTACACTGGAATACATATACCCCAATAAACGATACACCTTTTCAATGACCTAAATACTGATTTATTTATCAGTGCTGAACCAAGCACATTACTCATAGGGGAGGAGGTGGATGGAATACCGACGAAAACGAGGATACGAACAATTTTACGATTCGGCAATCGTAAAACTTTGGAAAACTCTACTACGGGCGTAGATGTTTTTAGTAAATTGACGGGTAATGAATATTGCGAGCTATAAATAAGCTCGATATTAAACAGAAAGGAACTATTTCATAATAGCGTAACATCAAAGCTAAGTCCTCAGATAAAGGCTGGCTCTAGCTCGTAAAGTCAAGTCGGCCCTTGGAAATAAATAACGCGGTAGGTACCGGGTGCGACCATAAATGTGTCGTCGATACCTAATATTAGTTTCTCGACAAAAGCCCTTCACACACTTTGTTACTAATAAATGGATAACGTAAAACTAATTAAAACAGTAACTTATTATAAGTATACAGGATGTTTTTTTTGGTCGGCGACAAGCGACCCTGGGGCGGTAGTACAAAAAATACATTTTCCAAAAATGGCCTTAATTCCATTAAATACTGTAAATACAGTGAGAAATATCTTAATCAATTTGAACTAAAATTACCGCAACGGGTGATTACTAGGCTCGTGTGCAGACTAGAGCTAGGTGCAAGCCGCCCGCCGTCGCCCCATCCCTTTAATCCCTCGCACTCCCGTTGATTATTACATCAACCCTTATCTTATTACATGATTTTCCAAATTTTTATTTTTTATTTTTATTATTATTAAAAAATAAAGTATGTTTTTAATATTTTTTTAGCACCAGTATCATTTGTATGATCGCTCGTCGCTGACCAAAACAACGACCTGTATATCAAATTTTCGATAAAAAAGTAATTTTGGAAACCAGATCAGACGCTGGGCTATCATACTAATATCTGATAGATAAAACCATTTTTTTTTAAAACAATGGACTTATTTTGGTCTAAACTCGCACTAAGCTAAATTCGCAAAGGACTAACATATTTAGCGTCCTTGTTCCACAAAAGTTGCCCACACACGTAGCTACTAAAGTGATACGTTAGTAATCGACGACGCGAACGTACTTGTCGCCAGACAACGATATTGCTCAGTCGCCGCATGAAATCACCATTACAAATGTAAAACCCTAACAGATTTTAGTAACGTCTCGATGTTTGCGAAACTTGGTCATTAGAGACTTTGAGATTTTAATTACTAATCAGTTCGAACAGTTTCACAGTAACGAAGTGTGGAAGGGGCTTAACTTTATTCGCTGGTTAGTTTGTTATTATGTTTATATTTATGCTATTAATTTAATGGCCCGTTTAGTTTTCGTATCACTCAAAATAATTATTACATGCCATGTAGTTGGTGCATCCATTTCTATGTTATTATTAAAACCATGCTAAGAAATCATATTTGACAAGAGGGTGTCTCTCCATGCCGCAATATTTTTGTCTTTTTTTAACACATTGATGTATATGGGGCTGTCAAAAGTGACCTATTAGGAAGGCCCTATTATAATAATATTACTCGATATTTATTCATTAGTAAAACCAGAACCACTGTTTATGTTTTGGATATAATACCTTACATCTAATCATATGACAACATGACATAATGCTCCTAATAGCCCAAATTGTCAGATTAATTAGTAAGCAGAAACCGATTGATCTGGCAAAGCTCTTAATCGAGTTCAACTAGAGAGCAATTACAGTAAATAACTAACATTATGATTCGGTGATATCAAAATTCAAACCTACATACGATATGTAAGATATTTTATAGAAGAACAAAGCCGTATATAAAATAAAGAAAGAAATACATAACTGTATGAATTTTGCGAAAACGTTTCAACATTTTTCCGAACTCACATTTGGTAGACAGAAAAAGAAGAATGGATCGTCAGTTTTCACTGAATAAAAAAAAACAAATCTAATTCGCGAAACTGACTCCGGACCCGTGTCACATGCAGGCCCCAACTGCGATCACAATCAAACGACCGAAACTGGCGAACCTATCGACAGCGTCGAACCCAATAAAAATATTGATAAAACTTCAAGAATTAAAAAACCCATTGTGACTAAAATCTCAAAACAGCAAATTAATAGCACAAACCAAAACGACACAATCAATTTCGCATTCCATTGCACAAGTTTACTACCAACTCAAATAGCAAAATAAATTGGTTAAAAGGACGATGTTCATACACGTTAATACCATTATAGGCATTATTTAAACCCTAAGCCGGGTTATTCACAACCACTGTACTATAAACCGTATGGTTTTAATCTGCATTCATTTTGTATTTCGTTTTTCGTCGCTCTATTCGCGACCGCCCGCTGCCGCTGGTTGCAGGTGAACCATCTACTGAGTGCAGGGGGGTATAACACTAAACCGATTTAACGAGGTCACTATATGTACTTCTAGAACTTTACTATTCTATATCAAATCTTCTTTATACGTACATATATTAATTGAACAATGACACACATAATAATATTTAATTCGGTTCGACTGAAACCAGCTGTTATAATAATTGATACAATATAAATGCTAATGAAAACTATATGCCAATAAAAAGGTCTTTTACATAATGATATATTTACAAGCGACGTATAATTACATTTCTAGCAATGAAGTACAAGTTATTTCAGTTATATTATTTATTATGTATAATAGCTTAATAGCGCAATGAGATTTACACAAAGCACTAGAAATTACATTGAAACGATTCCGGTTACATCCGGTTCGTTCGTATTCATTATTATTCAGTTAGCAAGCGCAAATATTTTCGCGGCGCACTCTTGTTTTATGAGTTTGACGGGTGTGTATGTGTGCGTCGCGTTAGTGTGTACAGTTTGCACGTTTTTGTTTTGTACTTTTTTCACAATTTATTTATTCACGTCGCCGACAGGTGGCGCTGCCGGACGATCTGTGCCCGCGATACGTGTAAACTGCCTCTTAATATTTCATTCCACATTTTATTTAGGTGCAGTCAACCTGAACGCCCGCGCGCCCGTGCAAATGGTTTCAGTTTTTTTTGACCAAATATAAAAGAGATTCGCTGAAATTTTAATTTAATATTCGTAACCATTACTAAAGCGTTCAGTTACCGGACTATTGATGTTCGTGCTCGAGTCCGGTCGGTAATATTTGCAGTTAATATTTTCGATTAACATTATTAAAATCTCGAACCGAATCATTTCTTGCGTTAACAGTTTTTTATTTACAGAACGAATGCCAGTCGTTCAAAGTAAACTTTTTCTCGTAGTAGTTTTTCATTGGACGGTAAGCGAGGCGGTCGAGTTACGAGCCAATTAGCGCGCCGCTAGGATGAAATAGGCTTTTTATCGTGACGCCTTTGAGAAGCGACATTTTAGGCATCCGCAGGGTGGGCGGATCGCAAACCGGGTCTAAGAAGGTTATCGCCACTATTATTTAACTTATTACACGCATTGTGAAATTGATTCGTTCAGTGCAAAAAAGATCAAAAAGTAATTATTAAAATCAACACAATTTACTTAATTTTATAAACATCGCATCTAACAAAATTATTATTTAATTTGGTATAATTAACATAAAAAAGTTAACAAAAACAGCTTTTGAGCAATTCGTCACTAATTAAAAGTCTAAGAATTACCATATCTGTTTTTTGCACTTCCATCTATTTTAAATAAGCGAGGAAAAAAAAACAAAAACCAAACGTTTGAACCACAACTCGTGTGCGAGTTACCTATTTTATGGATCATAAATAGGTTTTTATTATTTGAAGCTCACTTCGATCATTGACCGCGACGATGACTCTGCAACTGATGCTCTACAACATGATTTATCTGCGGCGTACAGTATATGTATGTATAATCTCCGAATTGGAACGAAGGTTACAATTTAAAATAACACTCTCATTGGTTGTTTTATTTGTCGCTACCAAGAAACATTACTGGATTGGCCGAGAACTAACTTTATCGGTCATCGCTGAGGTTTATCACAAACTTGACATTGGCGGAATTATGATAAACAAATACATAAGTGAATTGTTTTGATAAAATTAATACAACGCAATTCGCATAGCACATAAGTTTTTATAAATGAAACCAATATACGGGGTTTTGTTTTGGTCAGCGACAAGCGACCCAGGAGCGGTAGTACATAAAATACATTTTCCAGAAATGGACTTAATTCCATTAAATACTGTAAATGCGTTGAGAAATACCTTATTCAATTTGAAATAAAATTAATAAAGTATGGTCGCTAGCCACATGCACTGACTAGAGCTTGAGCGCAAGCCGCCATCGCCCCACCCCTTTACTCCCTCGCGCTCCCGTTGAGTATTACGTCTATATTTTAGCTTATTACATGATTTTCAAAATAATATTATTATTATTTTTATTATTATAAAAAAATAAAGTATTTTTTTAGCACCAGTATCAGTTGTATTATCGACCCTGAGTCGCTCGTCGCTGACCAAAACAACAACCTGTATAGAAATAAATATTACTCAGCAGGAAATGCCACCGCATCTTGATAATTAACGCACGAGAGAGCACCCTGGACTAGAGAGATGTCTTACAAGTATTAAGGCACTTAATTAAGTCGGGAAATAAGCTTAAATCACTTACCAGGTTTAGGTAGAGGTGCTTTGAGATCGTTGGTTGTCAGCTGAGGGTTTTCTTGAACCTATAAAATGTTATAATCAATTAACTTCTTACTCAAAAAAATGCTACAGTCAAAACCTTTTATAACGACTTCGAAGGGACCATCGTTTACAGTAAACAAAAATTCCGTCATAATACTTTAATTTGTATGAAATAATAGATTTACAGGTTCAAACAACGTGATTATACTAAATTAATTTGTAATAACTCATCATCAGTCAATATTTATTTATTTTCAACCATCAAAACGAAGGAGCAATTTTCAATTACAGAATAACAATAAAGTCTGATGCAACAATTGCTTCATCAAAACAGTGTTCATTAACTTTGTGTGGAATATTTATATATTACCTAATTGCTATTTTCTTGTGCAAACTGTCGTGTCGAACAATGTAGCTGATATTTGTTGGTTTTTCATAGATGATTGAGAACAATACGCAATAGAATAAAAATCATATTTATGAGAGACCTAAGCTACCATGGGAATTACCTATAACCGCTTAGCAAAACTCAGCTTCCTATTCTACACAAGATAGCATCGATGTCTATTGTTTTCCAACTGTCCTCGTGTGCACTTTTTACACGTTCATGCAACCTTGCGATGTGTGCTGACACTGTCATGTGTTCTTGAACTTGGAGTCGCGATGCTAATTTCGCGTTTCTTTGCTATTGTGCAATGGCTCAGCTTATGTCATACGCTGTAACGTGCATATCAGCACAATTACATAATTGTTTCTGCTTTGCGATTCCTATAATTTACGGACCGTTATTGGTTATAATTCAGAATTGTATTGTATCTTTACCAATAATGAAGCAAAGACCTCATAGCTTTACATAGTAGACCTTCCCTTATGGAAGTAGCTATCGCAGGTAAAATTAGGTTACGAATATATTTATATATTTATTTATAGGAGCATGAAGGTTAAGTTGCAGCTAAGTTTTGTTGCCTTCATGAACTACATCAAATCCACCATTAAAGTTGAGAACTTTGAATTGCACAGAGCTTTACAAAATCGCATAATTAGTATTCCTGGAATATTAGAATCTTCCACTACTACTATACTATATGTTCAAGGAATTAAATTTCTATAAATATTATGTTTTAATACAAGTTACGACTGAAACAGCAGGTGAAGTTACCATAGTACTGAATTGGCCTAGCTCTATCTGCTTATATTGCAAGCACATTGTAAACGTTTACTTACAAACAACATTTCCTCATACTAAACACACGAGATAATATTTGTCGTGTCGAAAACAATTGTCGCAAACGATATGAAGATACCTTAAGTGCATCGGCACACGCGACAATTTCCATTGCTGCGTTCGCGAACTTACAACAAAAACTAGAGAATCCGCTTAAATTACCAATTCCACCTATTTAATGTAAATTCTACTTGGGACGTTTTGTACCCAAACGTTAAGGAGTAGGTAATGGAGATATCTTACCTTATTAGTGAAAGGGTTAAATATGAATTTGTTCTCCAATTCTTTCCTCGGCGTCGCCGCTATCACCGACAGGGGAGTTGGTAGAGACTTCATCTCCTAAAATTTATTCATTAATTAATTAAATTATTAATTCAGAATAAACCTAGTTGTATTGAAATGTGAACGTACCTTTAAAATACTTTCTATTGGAGGTTGGCTGCTATCGATAGCGTTCTGTAAAATAAATTGATTTTTGAGAAATACCCTGCAATAAATGTCGTAATTAATAGATAATAAATTATGTCGTATGTTTTTAATTGCACAATGATGAGCAGTGTCAATATAAATATATATTAACGATGTATTCACTTCAACTACTAATTAACTAGCAGCGTTCATACTCACACAGTACATTTGACATACATTTTACATACCTATACTATTAATACTGGCTTTCGCTCCACGGTTTTACACGCGTTCCATTAAATGTTAAATGTTTTTCAATACTATGATCTATCTATTTATTATGTTCCAACCAATACCATCCAGCAACAAACATTTAAAATGTCAACGGGATTTGAATATCAACATTATAGTATCAAATCTTTAATTAATATTAATTATTATTCAGCGTGTTGTGGCTTAATTAACTAATTAAAAAGGTCGATTACAATACTAATTACATCGCTCGCTTCTAAACGTCCAAACTTTTATAAACAGCCGGATCTTTAGGGATCAGAAGTGACAATAAAGGACGATTATAAAAACCTTGTTCCTTTAACGTCCCGTAAACGTATCGCGGGTTATTATTTATTATGGTTGAAAACAAGAGCAGTTAACACTGGGTCGCCATGTATGAAAAAGAACATAACATTCAATTGCGACGATATCGCTGCGAGGAAACGATTCCTAAAGTAACATAGAGATGGCGCCTTGTAGTCGAAGGTGGCATAGCGAAACAAGGCGAATAAAGACATGTTACTAAAATGAGTCGTTCTGCTTAAAACTTCTAATCAACATGATTTTTAGGACCTTCTCAAATTGTTGGATTTATACTCCGACTAATAAGAGTTATAAATGATGTAGAGGGATATGTTTCATAATAATTGGAATGACATCGAATCAATTCTAATGAATTAATGCCCTGTACTACTGATGCATACTAAACAAAACGCGAAGACAAAGTATTGTATTGCCCGATAGAATCTGCAGGGTGTCTCAAATGCTATCAATCTGAAACGCACACCTAAGTTAATGGGCGTGAGGGATATAGGGAATGTCGTATTTTACGTTCAAATCCCATTCGTACGCAAGGTAAAACGATGTTGAACATAATTTGTCTTCTCAGAATATCACGTAGTAACCAACAGAGGAAAAGGAATTCGAAAGGTAAGGTCGTATTTCGTATTGAAATCTCATACAATATAATGATATTATTCTGAAGTTTATTTGTACTTTACTCTTGAGGATTCCTACAAAAATATTTCATAAAATATCCACTGAATCAAGCCAATAACTACAAAAAGTGTTATATAAGTACAGTTGTTCAAACATATTACTTTCCTGTGAACTATTTACGCCTCGGCAGTCATATAAAATTGAAATCTCTACTGATATAAAATCGGGCAGATTTTATTCATGGGTTGCGATTTTTCGCTTCAGGGAATGAGCTATTTGATACCGGAAAAGGCTGCTATTTTAATTAATTCAGGAACTATAACAATAGGTGAACAGAAGTAAAAAAACAATTTATGAGCATTGAGCTATTATTGCTACGTATAGAGAAGCTATCGTAAGGAATGGTTATGTCCCATTTTTTATGAGTCAATTATGTTCTCTTTAGTGTCTCTAGCGTTCTCTTTAACAATAATGAGTCGTCTAAGCAGAAACACGTAGCTCTATCAGAACGCTTTTAGGAGTATTTTTCTCGCAAACACCGTGATTTTTACAGCGCTTACGCGTTCATCTTTCTACAACAATGAACGGAACATAGTTGTGATGTATGTGGTGTCTTCTCTATATGTAAATAGGTCAATGTTTATGAAAACGACATCACAAAAATACGTAAGTTCTTTTTGATATTAAATTATGTCGCACAATTTTTTTTATGTTGAATGGGCTTGCGTTTGGCTTTCGACACCATGAGGAGTTATGACGAGTCCGAGGATGTAGCACGCTTACCCAGAAAATCCTATTCACTCTGGCTTTGAATACGTCTAGGTTATAGGTCCAGGTCCATATGACGGGCCAGTTGGCGCAGTTGGTTAAGGTTCACCTTACGCGCTGCAGGTCGTGGGTTCGATTCCCACACAGGACATGCATTTGTGTGCATGAACATGTCTGTATGTCCTGAGTCTGGGTGTAATTATGTATATTAAGTATGTATTTACAAACAAAAAGTAGTATATGTATTATATCAGTTATCTGGTTTCCATAGTACAAGCTCTGCTTAGTTTGGGATCAGATGACCGTGTGTGACGAATGTCCCAGGATATTTATGTCCCAGGATAGGTGTCGGGAAACACAGACCCCGAAAGAGAGTTCCAATCCTTTGCTGTTCGCATAAGAAACGAAGAGGCGGATTTTTACTAACACTAAGCTGTTTGCACATCTTAAACATGAAACTTTCAGAAGCAATATATTTTTATTGAATTTAATCGATGGATTTTACTATGCGAATCTTCACCTTCAACATAAGACTTAATAAGATATATTCCCACACACTTCCCACATTTTAAATCTAGAGCTCACTTCTGAACAATTACTATAAGTACTTATTTAATACAAAATCTCAATACCTAATACAATAACAGTGTACAGCCCACTTGTTGACCTTTCTAATGCTTTGATACTGAATTTTGCCTCCTGACCGCGTGGGAGTAAGCTTTGAAGTTCAACTGCGTTTGATTTAAAGAAGTTAAATGTATATTTTAGGGACATCTTTTGTTAATTCCCCGTATCCGTAACGTTATAAATGAATTTATAAACTTAAGTATATATCTTATAAGTCACTTTGTTACTCAAGTAAAACTGTGTAACGCCTGACCTGATTCATAACAAAATAAAGACCTAAGTTACCTTTTTTATTTAAAAACTTGTTAAAGATAACTTGGACGTCAGTATTACGACAAACTGTAATACGGAAAATGCAGTTTACTTTTTGTTTTATTATAAGTTTTTGTGTAAATAAAAGAGAAGTGCTATGTAACTGACCTGGGTTTGAAAACCGTTGGGTATCCTTAGAGGAGGCGGTCGATGCGCTGGCGCACCAGTAGAGTTGGGACCGTCGTTCTGTGAAATAAATACCAATAAGTTTACTGATGTGAAATAAAAAGCATATTATGTAGTCTATTTAACGTAATCACACTATAAATCAATAAATAAATATTGTGGTTAATAAACTAGTCAGTTAGTCTTAGCAAAAAAGACAAAGGAATTTTTCCAAAGTCTGAAATTCACATTAAGAATATTCTTTTAAATTAAGTATGTTCAGCTTGCCGTACAAACGCCAGCTCGCTATAAACATAAATTATGTTCCGCAAACAGTCTGAGAGCCTTGACTGCCACAGAAGTTACCGAACCAGTGGCTCAGGTAAGCATAATTTAGCAATACCGAAGCGATTCTAGCACAAAAGAAGCGCCACACTTGCCACCTTGTTGAATTTAAAAACTTTTATGAATAGCCCACATTTTCCACATACATTCTCCTTTGTAAACCCTACTCGTAGAAAATAAAACGTACACCAATAAGCTATACAGTTATAACGACATTTTCTCGATCCCCACAATCTGTGTAGTGAGGACGAGGCCGAGGGAGTCTCGCGGCTCGTTCGTAGTCGACACACGCGTTTGTTATTATTTATCAAAAGCTTAGGTATGAGCGAGCGTGCTTGCGTTGTCATTTCTGAAACTTTTTTTTACCTTGTTGTAATACCCGGGGCGGTGGTGTACACGACCGTTTTGCGGAGCGTGAGCCGGCTTCTTGAACTCGCTCTCGCGCCGCGACGGAGGGCCTGTGGACAAACAAAGTATACATCACAAAAACTGCTACCGTGACACACCTCGTCCATCGTCCAGCCCGGCCATTAGTGGCGTCGCATGCGAAAGTCCAATCCGTCGCATTGATGTATGCAAAAAGGCGAACACTTTTTAAATAGCTCAGATAATACCCCGCAATCACGCCTACATTGGAGCGACTTGACATTTTATGACAGAATGTTGTCCAATTTGTGACATTTGTCAGAAAAACCGCGTGTATCTTTAAGTTGTTTTTTTTTATTTTAGCGTAAGGAGAACTTATAGAATAAGAATCATTTGATTTCATTAGACCGTTCGGGAAAACACAAACTAGGTAATTATAGTGCGGTGTCAAGTCAACGTTTACAATCTTGGCTGAGATTTTTATGGATTAATAAAAGACCGGCATTACCTAAGAGAGCGAAGTCGCGAAAATCATAAGGCACTTTAACTCCCTTATAACTAAAGGCGGCGGGCGGGAGTTGGGTCTCCCCAACCTCCCCCCACGGGACTCTCGTGAGGGGAATCTCGGCTAGGTGTTTAGCTGGTTTATGGAGATTGCGATCAGGACAAAGGAGTCCAAGTTACGACGCCTAGATTGCGCACTGATGCATAGAGTCCCCTCTAAACAGATATGCATCCATCAGGACATACACCTTTTACTATAAGCACGGAAACGAATCAGAACTGGTAATAAATATCATGTTAAACAGTGATAGAGCGTATAGGTCCCCGAAGAGCAATATCAGGCGGTTACTAACATAAACCAGCTGATGTGTATTACAAGATCCCTGTGAAACACGGGGCGCTGGGGAATCCAAACTTGTGATTGTATATTACTATACTCTATTTCACATAGGATGAGTCGTCAAGGTCAAGGGTTTATTACCAATATCTAGTGAAATTCCATTTGATTACTCTGAAATAATATTCACAATATTTCCTGAAACCTAGCTCTATCATAGCATTCCTTTATTATATCGAAATGAACATTAACCATTGAGAAATTTAATAAAATACCATGTGTCACCGAACTCATGTTATTTGAAATAGACTATAACATACTTATAACCTTCATCTCACTCGGATCAATGTTTAGTCTTCTTTGATTTTCAAAGTCGCTGTATTCCCACATTATATTACGCAAGAGCAGAGAATCTTCGTTCAATTACCAACGCACGTAGTATTAACATGTGATTGGTCAATTTACTATTTTCCCATTACCGGGACGGCTTCCACCTTCCAACTCAACCGCTAATAAAGCACTAACAAGATCCAATCCGATCATAACTGAATCTCATTTCGCGATAAAACGACGTGTTACAGGCGAGTGTTCGATTTAAAAAAACTCTTTCACGGCGTATTGGTACAATCCCCTTATTGGATTAGAAGTAAAAACGGCAGGCCGTAGACGTAATCGCTTGGCTGTAAACTCGATACGTTTTTGTACGAGTCAATATCAATGATTCATGGGTGTGGTGACTGCAACTGTTTTATTTATAACATTTAATACATTGAAACGCGAAAAATGTGGATACTTAATCGTACTGAATGAAAAATTGGAACTGTTCAAATTAATTTGTAGTGACAAATGGTTATTTTAACTGTTAACTGTATAATATTTTGCGAGAGTTATTTTTCTGGAGTTTGCATTATTCGAATATTAGGATGTATGTTTAAGATGAGGCCTTTTATAGAAGCAGAAACTAAATGTATTACAATCAATCATGTACATTTACCACGTAGACTTATCGCATTAGCCTATCAAAACAATAATATGAAGCCTAAATCCGATAGCTCTAACTCCAACAAGTCAATAATGCGTACAAATCACTCGTGACAAGATGATATAAGGTCGGCAGATCGGTAACCTCTATCTAACACGTGTATCTACTCAAACAAAATCCAAAACCCGCGGCTTATTGTGTTCTTTGTTGTGTATGACACATGATTTGGTTTCCGGGACAATATTGAAACGTCACAGGGCCGTTGCTACCATTGATTAATTGGCGCCGAGGACTGTAGCTTTTGTTAAATATACAGAAATGTCGGATATTTTGCATTATTATTGTCAGTCACTGTTTCATTTTGAGTGACCTCACCGATACCCGTTCTTTAACTTCTATTTAAACTGTAACGACATATTTGTACACCAGTATCAGTAATTTCATTACTATCTATTTCACTGTCTTTTATCTTATCTACCAATCGTTTATCTGATTAACTATCATTAACAAAGGTTACTTAACTGATTATCTGATTATTATCACCTCCGCGTGTAGGCTCTCATGGTTCAAACACGCTCGCGAGCTCACTATACTTGGCAGAGTCTAGTAAGTCTGAATAATGCACTCTTAAGTTCTAATGACTTGTTAACGCCTTTAATACATTTTTTAATGACTTTCAACAGGGTAGTTACACACACGACATTTCCCTCATTAAAATTCACTCTACCATTTTTATAGAACTAAGCATTTCATGTTTTATTACGATATATTTAGATAACAGACCACGCCTTTCGTGCTTAACTTCAAATTTTTTATAAAAATGTCTTCTGTATGTGTTTACTTTTATCATTATCGTGGGAGATAATATTAACTGGCAGAAGTACCGGGTGATAGCCCTAATTGCCACGCGCAGGGTGGTTTCATTCCACGGGTGCGTCGGGAGGGGGAGGGGCCGCGGTCAGAACAATGGCGACCGCGGGCCAATGACGCGCGCACCTGCGGCCGTTGACACGTGCGCTGCGCCGGCGCACCGCACCGCACCGCGTACCGCGAGCGCGACCGCCCGTGCGTTTGTTGCTAATTAGACGGACATATTGCAATTTTTTTTGTAAACCAATTAGAACGTCATGGTTTTAATTAACAGACCAAAAGAAAATTTTAACAGCCACAAGTGTACTTATTGCAATTTTTTTGAAGTATGGACACTATTATACAAGTTTCTAAATTCTAAAAGGATTTCATCAGATTTATTTCTCTTCAGAATGAAGAAAGTAAAGCGAATGAATAATGAATATAAATAACAATTTAGAAAGAGAAGGTACCTCCACCTGAGTTGCCGATATTGATAACCTGATAAACTTTTCAAACGAATTTAATATCCACAAAACTTCAGATTATTCCCAAAATTACGTAGAAGGCCCTTGAAAAAAAAAAAAACTAACTGATGAGTAAAATGCCGGGCACGCGCCGTCTTTGTTCGCCACGAGGTCACACCGCGCCGCGAAACGTAACGTAAGCGGGTCAATGCGATCTGCGACGACACGTCTCCACTCTCGAGGCCTTTTCCTTCGCTATAAGGAAGTTAATAAGATTTATTCACTACTGTGATGCCCCTTACACATATTATAAACACTCTGTTAAATATAATAGCTCGTAAAGTGCCTACTAACTACACATGTCTGACAAGCTTCCGTGCTTCCGTGTAAACTCGCATGAAATTTCAATTATTATTCGCGATGATCATTGCACTACTGTTGAATTAAACAACTTTTTCTTGTGTCATGGGAATGTTTATTTACGTCTTAATAGACGTGTCTGTGGAATAAATGAATTTGTAATGATTTAGAAATTCCGGAAGAGGAATCGAATCTGAATGTGATGATTGATAGGTCATTTTACCTAAGATCGATTGACGTCAGTGCCGTCAGTAGTATCTAATGTAGTGTGTGTAGCGAAGCATTATGAATCAATATGTTTTCAAGATTCAAATCTATTGACATTCCTGCTCAAGTCTCTAGCTTCACTAACAGACTTATTTGATATCCTAGTTAATCTTGTAGACGTTTTAATATCTTTGTCAGCTAAGTGCATATCTGTTGGCGACCGATTGCAGCGGTGTATTTTGTATGCAGACGACCGAGCGCATAAACAGAGTGAATGCTATACAACAACGTATACTATTACTAACAAACCCTGCAACGTACTCCTGCCTGGCACACGGAGTACGAACAAAGGATTAAGGAATTATTTCTGCATGGCTATATGGCGGAATAATGACTGTACAGTTACGTTACTCAACCATTACTCCACATGTTAAGTTGCTTTATTGGTTATAAGCATTAAGTCATTGGTCAAGGTTTTATTACAGTTTATATAGAACAAATCGGTGTTATTATTTTTTATTATTCGATAACTTTCTTACTCCTATCATTATTACGGCAATAAAAAAGCCGTGGTAAGCATTTTATTCAATGGACATAACATAAATGAAAAGACAAAATGATCGTACAGAGTAAAATAAAGGAATAAAAAGTTAGCAGTAAGCAAAATGTTAATACGAACTTTTGCAATCTTCAGGTAATTCGCAATAGCCTCGACCCACGCTTCCTCGATAAATAACTAAGTTTCTTTCTGTTGAGCCTGACCCTAGCATATTTCATGGCTTCCAGGATTACGGTGGGAAAAATCCTTCCTTAGTGGTCGCCCGCGTCATAAAACGTAGGTATCTCCCGTCATAATTTCCTAAGCCGCGCGTTTAAGGTTGTCTACTGATACAAAATGAACAAATACTACAAGAATATACGCAGGAGTATTAAATATTTACGATTCCTCATTTACGAGGTCTGTTTTACGATTCCCTCATGTATTGATAGTTTTGTAAGAGAAAAACTTTTCCCTCAGTTTGCATGGATGATTTACATGGACGATTTTTTTGGGTTAGTATGTCGTCAGAAGAAGCTAACAAATCGTCTAAATAAACATTCCTGTGTTCGTGGAACGGGGAGAGGCCATTCGGACAATGTACTAAAAGCTTTATGCGTATTTTCGTACATCTATATCGTTTCGTTTACCTCAACTATTGTATTGTGTTACCGTATTTAAATAGTAGGTATTGTTATTCGTCGTAATCTGAAGGTTGCTATCTTCTTAGCCTATAATTTGAGCTTACTTAATAGACATTTACATAAGGCATATAATTGATAGCTGTTGATATTACGTTAACATTCCAAACCTATTCAATAATTGTAGTCATAAAAATACAATAATGTATGAATTTCCTAAGAGATTTTACATCATCATCATTCATATCAACCCATGGATGTCCACTGCTGAACATAGGCCTCCCCCATTGATTTCCACTTCGAACGGGTCTGGGCCGTTTGCATCCAGCGGCGCCCAGCGACTCTGACCAGGTCGTCGGTCCACCTGGTGGGAGGTCGTCCCGATCGGCGCTTTCCAGTATGTGGTCGCCACTCGAGAACCTTTCTTCCCCATCGGATAGAGAGAGATTGGAGAGATCGGAGAGATTTTACATAGGAGAGATGAATTAAGCTTACGTATTTCCACGTACTTCAATTAAACTGAGTAGCTACATGCTTAATCAAACCATTCATATTACAACATATTTAAAACTCAATACGCAAGACATCTCAATCACATCCGAAATCGGGACATGTACAACACATTACCATGGCAAGATGGTCGTACAATTAAATGCAAAGCATGACGAGATCAAATTTCATATGATATTATAATCAAAGAATTAACATATCAACGGAGACCATCCACTAGATGAAGCTTCACCATCTACTATATGACGTCGGAAGCGCAGACACCGCAGATTTGTATGCGGACTAGACGCTCGCAAGCCGCTTGAAATTACAATTCAAGCATTGCTAACAAGCACTTGTTAATCATAAGCATGTTGCTCACAATATTCATGCTGGAAACACTATCGCTCGTGACGTCAAATAATCTTTGTGATTACGTGTTTTAATTGATTGTGATAGCGTAACACTTAAGAATAATATCATTGCTTTTGCAATGATCACGTAGCTAGTCATTAGGGATTGAAGATGAATGTAACATATTATTTAAATAAAGTACAATTTCCTTTTTTTCCAATTGTCCTCAAAGTTATGTTGAGTATCAATAGAAAGCAAATTACCCCTTACCTATTTCGCAAAGTGAAAATAGATAATAAGTAAGCAACTCAAGTGGAAAAGCAGCGAAACTCACGCTTAACACGCGTCTAGTGTCAAATAGCAATAAATTGTCCAAGCTGCGCCGTGGGCCGACCTACACGCTACTTTATGGGCGCTACAACTCCTAACACCACGATATATGTCCATTATACATGTATGTTCGTGTTGTTCATTTTTCCCAGCGTCGGAATCAATTCCCAGATGTCCCTCGAGAGCAATAGCTCATATCGGTGTCCTGAGAGCACCCGACCCCAATATGTAACTAGAGATGAACGTGGTTAAGAAAATAGGTCATGTTATTTGAGATACTTATGGTAAACGCGGATTTTTGGAAACAAGAAAAATATGCGCCGAAGATATTTACTGATAAAACGAGTTCAGTTATATAATATGTCCTGAAGAACTGAGATTACATCAATTGGGAGGTATATGCCGGGAATGTTATACAGACAAAAGCGATGTAATAAATGTTTATAAAGCATCGCTACAGATTTCAGGAGGTAGGAACAAATAAATATACGACGATTTCACGACCAACACGAGAACAAAGAAATATGTAGAGTGAAAAAGTGAACTAGCAAAAACAATACGAGTAATTCAACATTCACGTCGGCTTTTAGCACCTCTGAAGAATTATCCTCATAAATCTTTCATTCGCGGCGTCGAGCTCTCTTATTTTAATAATACAACTATACGGGTCTTTCTTTTTTACGGAGTTTATTCGATAAACGAGTTTATTATCCGTTTTAACCAATTATAAATTAATCAAATTAATTCCTTTTTCATAAAGAAACGACAGTGATGTGTTGAAAAATAGAAACTAAGCATAAAGTTAGCAACACTACGGCAGATTGTTAATAAGTATAACAGATTCAAATAACAATTTACATGAGCCATGTACATAGCGTAGGTAACTTTTGGAACCTGAATGAATGTCAAGGGTGAACACAACACGTTTTATTATTATGATAAAATATCCGTATTTGTGATCGTGCCAATGATGCCTGATAGACATACGAACTGGGATCAAAAGGTTACCATTTACCTCACGAGTGTAATACAAAATATTACATAATTTATTAACATGATAATAAAAATGACAAAACTATTACATAATTGAATAATACTAAAAAAATGGTAGAGAAAATAGTATCAGTTTGAATTACTCAGAGCACTCAATGTCTAAAGCCACATCCAAGTAAAGGGCGTAATATTAAAGTAGGTTTAAAGCCACAATTTATACACAAGCGACAGCGTTTACCAAAATATGAATAGGGAAATAATATGACATTGAAGCAATCCTTAATGTCGAGGATTCAAGGTCGCAAATCAAATAAGTTTAAGCAATCCAAAGTGTAACCGCAAGTAATAAGCAGACCATAGTAGGTACGCTTTTGATAGGTGACCCTGTTTGGCAAACTGACCTTCATTCTCGCACAACTAGGTCGTACGAGTGTCAAGTCCTATTCTTATAGATGATATATTGTTTTATTTTAAAGTTTGGCGAATGCTATGAATGACCTTCTAGCGTTAGGAAATACAATGAAAGCATTTGGGTTTTTACGCAATCAAGCTTCAAACAATTAAGAGGTACTCAAATTCTGATCTGAGCTCGGTAGGCAACAAGCATGACTGTCAAAGATAAAGCATCTGCAAGCTCGAAACAAAATTTATGAAAAAATTCGGAATGTAAGAAGTATTGTAACAAGTGCCGAGTTTCAATTTGTATTTGTATCCTTATTTCGAAAGAATCTTAGTACCAACTGTTCTTGTTTATTGTAATGCTAATGCGGATCACCTTTTGAGCATTGATTTTAATGTGCTAAAATTATTGTTAGTATCATGTACCTTTGAAATCTGATAAATAAAAAAACGAATCCTTGATTTATCTAAAGTTGTAATCAAAACAGCTGTTCCAGTCCAAAATACAGATTTCAATAATCTAGAAGACAAAACAATCATAGCACGTACCGATAACTGAAAATATGTCGAAAATCTATAAATATTAGGATAATTCAACTCACTCAAGCCAGAAGTTTCATTGAAGGAACGGTTTTTGATCAAAGGATCTCTTAATCTGATAATGATGATGATTCATGATGACGCTATCTGACTCCCGCTTATATTAGCCACATGAGCCTCAGCCGTACTGTTAATTCTCGCGGGCCCGCGGCCGACGAATGAACACGGTGCACGAGCAAATAAAACCTGCTACTGAAACGCTTCATAACTGCCTCACTTTTTATTACCAGCCCTATTATTGCGCTGCAACGTGCACTAGCACTTTTGAAATGAGCTTTAAAATACGTTAAGACATTTTCAACTGTTATTTAAACAAGTTAAACGACTTAATAAAATTGACGTGACAAATGAGATAGCTTTAATAAATCGGTCTCGGGAACTGGAAAACATTTGTTTGCACTTTAAAGATAGCCACGACGTTATTATTCGAACGACTAGTTATCGTCGAGCCAAAATAGGAGATTTGATTAAGTGTGACAAAGATGTGTCGATGTAGATATACGGATAAGATGAGGATAAACCGTCTCCGGGAAACGTCTCGTGTCAAACTAGTAAAAAAGTCAAGACGACCAAGTCTGCGGGAAACTTCGGTTTTATTTATTTATTGTTCAATCGGGAACACTTTTGCTCGTATTTCACAAAATTAGGATTAAATGACTGAGTATTAAATGTATATCAAACACCATCAAATCCGTTTAGATGGTTCCCTGGAGCGGCCATTAAAAGTTAACTTGTCAAATTTAATGCGCCAGTTGGAATTTTCAGAGATCCGACTTTAAAATTTAATTTGTTAGTGACAAAAACGTGACAATGTTGAGACTGGGGAAATACCGTCTTTTCAATTAATCGTGTAATACAGTTATAGCTTTTAGTCCGTTTAAATTAGTACTAATTATTAAACACATACCATCCTTAGACAATAGAATACAAGTCATTGAGGTAGGTATTTCAATTAAATATGCCTCTGTTTGGAACAAAATACTTTCTCTTTAAAACTGTTCACGTTCCAATTCTTTTAGGTCACGATTATGAGAACTTTACGGCTTATGATCGACAATACATATCTCACGTTATTAACCATTTGAGTTGTGTTTCTTTTTGTATGTGCAAAATCACTTCCATTCTCTAATCATACGAACGTGTACATGTTTTTTTTTTAAATCAAAGCGCAGAAACAAATTATAAACAAACATTTACAGTTAGCGGCATGAGTAATATTAAGCTACAACATTAAGATTCATTATTAATCAGTTTTTGACGCGAAATTAAATTGTGTAGTAAATCTTTGCATATATGAATGAATACGTTAATAAAAACAGAAAAGATTCATCATCATCTGCCTGCCCTGTTCCCAATCATTTGGGGTCGGCGCAATATGTACGCTTCTTCCATTCATGTTAAACCAGCATCCACTCCTTTCTTACCTATATCATCTTTCACACAATCCATCCATCTCTTTTTCGGTCTTCCTCTTCTCGTTTATCCATCTATTTTAATATTCATAACTCTTTTAGTGACGTGGCTGTCACTTCTCCTCATAACATATCCATACCACGCTAAACGGTTCCCGGTAAATGCAAATGTAAAACAAACTAGAGATTAGAACGTAATCATTGGCGTCATAGTTTATAAGAGAACAAAGACAAATATAACCATAAGGTCCGATGGTGGGTAAAGCCATTAAGGCACAGTAACGTAGTGACAAGTCAATTTGCGACCGTGTGGCGGAGGCGTGGTGTGCAGTGCGCGCTTGTCAACATGCAAGCTATGTGCCGCCATCATTTGTCATAGCCACAGATCAAATCAGCTCCGGAATGTAATGGACGTTAGACGTGCACTGGCTGCTCTGGCCAGCCCGGTCATTAACGGAATTAAACCAATGCATTATAGTAATCGACATCGCGACGTACAATGGCCGGAAGAAAGATAATGTACAATGTGTGAGATCTTCATTGGTGTATTTAATCTCAATAAATATTGATTCCAGATTTTATTGGAATTCTCGACGGTTGTAGTGCGTTGAATATTTTTAGACGACATTGATGTTTGCAATTCAACAATTCACTTTCATCGATTGTTTTGTTTTTGGTTACAAACGTTTTCTAGACTTCGGTCATGAAATATGGAAACTAGGTGGATTCTACAGTGTGATACATAGCAAGCAATATAAATAAGGGTCGCGTGACTCGGTGGTCAAGTAAACAAACCATCAGGTTTCGTGATAAGCTAAGTTTGTTACGGTCCGCGTATGGTTTTACAATGAGAATTATGTTTTAACGACTTTACTCATTGTTCTTTGGACATTAATTGTTTACATGAAAATTGCATGCAGAAAGTAGTACTTACGGGCATTGGTCGTATTACCCAATCAGAATAATAGGTTTTAGAATGTATATTGCAAACCTCAAAACGACTGCAGATAGATTACAGGTATTCACAGCACGGTACGCGTAAACAATTATAATACTTATAAACGTTATGTTAAAGTAATTAATTGTTTACCGATAATTTCATAAAGGGGAGCAGTCAGCGGGATGACAGACATTACGTTTTGTTTTAGTCATTAGCCGCGTGGCGGAGGCGATGCCACATCTGCGGGCGACACGGCACGCGTCACGTCACACGACACGACTGTTTGTCACGCGACATGAGTGTCGCTAGCAATTTTTGAATCATTTATCAAGCACTTGTTTACTCTGCTTTACGCTACACGGCGAGTTTGTTTGTCGACCGCGTAAAGAACTGGGTCATACTTCATTACGGACACAAATGGGCAAGTTAAAGCCAATTCATTGATTGCCATCGGTCATACGTTTTTATGTTGGTATTATGGCAACGTTGTCGCGTGTTATAGCACAATTCCATTACGATATTGACAAGGATTAATAAAGAATGGTTATTAAAGAGATGTAATCGCAAACTGTCTAACCTAAACTTATGAAATTTATACACTATTACCTAAAGCGTGTTTCCAATATGCCAATAATATAGTAGTTCTTTTCGGAATGGAAACGAGAGCTGTAAAATGTTCAACCACTGAGAATTCTCTGTGATATAACAGTATAACGTCGTAACGTTATTCGAATAAACATAATCTGACTAGTATTTATCTTTGAGACGTTTTCAGCGAACAATCTGTACGGTGTGCGTGTTTCGCATGTATAATTTATGGGACATCAAAGGACTAGAATAAAGTTACATTGTTCTAACAGGTTTAATTAAGAGCTTCCGAGTCGAGTAGCCGAATCATCGTAAAACTCGCGATAGTCGGCTTTATGCGATGTCTTACAATTATTTCCTCCTGGCAGAATATCATTATTGCCAGTTTTTATAGGGGTAACATTTTTATGACCGCCCCGGTCTTTGGGTTAAATCCGTTCCAAGTTTGAATAAAAATTGGCGCACGACATTAATTTAAGAACCTAAAATCATACAGCCCCTCATATTTCTCATTTCATTAAATGTTACATTTAAATAAGTATTTAGGGCATTTAATAATAGTACAGACAGTGCACGCAGAGATACGGATGCGTGGGTAAACAATGCATCCGCTCCGCAGCGTTCGTCTCGCCGCCCGCGCCTCGCCCCTGGTGACGTTGACGTGAGACGTCTGACGCTTCATCGTACGTCACAGGGCAGCGCTCGTCGCGTGACGTCACGGTGACAAAGTGACCGCCAGCGGTCGCCGCTACAACGGCAGGGAAGTACTGAATCATTTATTATCATGCCCACAACTCAACGTGCAGCCGGCGAGTCGTCAATCACGGCGAAAAATTCAGCTCACGGCTGACCGGGGCATTATAATTATGGTAATTTACACTTGATAATTTACTGTGGAGCTAGCGAAAATGTTTTGCCAAGGTACTGTTCGTTGGTTGGATTGTTCTTTGGTTGGTACTACTTGGTTGCTACTGATGACTAATTTCGATTACTCACCAAGTTCCTTACGATAATTCCGAGAATCCCTGAGTTCAAGGGAATAAAATACATCATTAACGACGCTTTAATTAACACAACAAAAGATACTCTGACACATATTCAATCTAAATAAACAAGCCAAATAAATGTCTGTCTATTTATTGACGCCCGAATACAAAAACAGATCCATTTTACATGAACGAAGGACAGGTATACAAATTGACCTAAATTAGCTTTTAAGCAAATATTATACACCAAAAAAAATATCAAACTCCACTCCAGGGTTCACCTGAAAAATTCAAGACTCCGCAAAGTAGCTTTAGGAGGCGCCGCGGCCGCGTATCAAATAACTTATCCGCTTTTGTTATGGTAATGCCAGACCGAAATTATCCGTTCTGCGTATAATCTTGAGAGAAATAAAAAGTTTTTACTGCTTCATACTTACAGCCTTCTTTGTTTTGCACCGTTTTGTAAGAAATCTGGAGTGATTTCATTCGTTTGAATGAGAAGAACAATTATATCATTTTATATTAAGTAAGGTGGAACAAGGGGAAGGCTAAAATTTAGATGGATGCTTTAAGAAAGATGATAAGGAAACTAGTGAGTGCTGCCGAGATGAAGATTATAAGGAGCAATGATTGTGAACAGGGCAGGCAGCTGGTGACGATTTTAGTCTGGTGTAGATTAACTATATGGCAGACAATTTAACTTTAACTTATGACTTAATCGCTTGGCTCGCGGTTAAAAATATAACAATGACATCAATTGTATTAATAGGACGCGCGTCTCTCGCGAGAACCAACGAGTTAATGTTATCGTTTCTTTTACATTATATAGAAGTAAAAAGACCTAAACAAAGGTAAAGACATCAAAGACCAAGTTCGTCGAAGTCTCACAAACTTTGTAGAAATTATCAAAACATCACAATTTCACTACTTAAAGAATAGATAAAGAAAACAAAAAAATATCTGTAAGCACATTATAGCAAGAACATAAGTCTGTTACCAATAAAAATCTCAATACATACGCAATTAAATTGTATTTTTATCCAAAGGAATGAGTTTATAATAAATTCTAAGCCTTTTGAAGAACGTGGAATGTCCACATGTAGAGTGATCAAACGAGGTTTTATGTCACCGATCGTCTACCGATCATTTCCAAGTGAAATGTTGCGATTAACGTTGTTATTTCTTTGTGTAAATGTTTAGTAATTCGATGAAAGGAAAGCAAGACATGCGAATATGTATGTTTATAAAAGAGCAGTATGTGTTCGCATTCTGTGTTCCTTCTTTTAACGAATTCGTTACTTTCTAGTTATGACTGTAATTTTGGACTAAAAGATTTTATGGACCACCTTAATCAATTTAGATTTAGAAAAAACAAAATTCCATAAAGGAACTGTTGCTGTTGATATAGTTTGAAAATTGTGTGCAACAGTAAAAAGATTTTTATTACTCACATGGTGCTGGGCTGGGTGGCTCGGCGCAGATGCCTATCGACTTGCTGGGATCGTCGATGAAGCACTGGGCAAGGTGGTAGTCGCCGAGTTTCGTCTGGATCTGCTGACTGACACGGTCCCTATTGCCAGTCACCTGTAAAGAGAATTAATTTTAATTTTATGCTCTATTGACAAATGCTTTATAGAAGCACGTACGATCAGTACCAAGACTTCGTTTAACCAAAGCACATAATATTAAGTAACGTCTAAAAATACGAATGAAAGAGTATTTCTAGATACGGCTTCTGACACTGTACTGTACTGTGATTAGGCTCTTAATGAACACAGACTACTTAAACACATCAAAAATCAAAACATTTCATTTGGTACTCTTAAGAAATTTGTTAAACTAAATACCTAAGACAATGATGCTGGTGTTAAATTTAGTGAAGTAGCTAACCAAAACATTGATGTTAAAGTAAATATTGGGTCAGAATATGAGACCGGTATTGGCTATGCATCTTGCACAATGTTATGCAAAGATAAATGCGGAACGGTGAAGTAAATTTCCTTTATTCAAATATACGCGCTAGTATCTATTGAAATTCATTACGACGTCAGACGGGGAGGCTGGTTCTATTAACCAACCTCACTGATGAATTCAAACGTCAATGATACGTCGCTTAGTGTAGTTTAGCTTACGTATACACGTAAGTGATTACCTACCTCAAGTCATTGTGAAAGAGAGAACGAAAGGCGTATACATATTCATGAACGTGAAACTGATGGTTGGCAATATTATAGTATTTAATAGAGAATATCTCATGAAGATATTATAAAAAAAAAACTAATGGCTGGTGTAGTAAAATAATACAAAGCAATTATTATTTATAGTGCATCATTACGTTAAATACATACACAACAAAACAATAAAAATAGTAGTAATGATAACAACATACGCGGTCTTATCGCTAAAGGTGACTGGGATTGTGTATTACCATTGGGCCTATTTTCAGGGTCATACAGAAATTATATACAGACTATAAATCCTAACAATGAAAGAGGTGATGTAGGCAGCAGGCAGACAAATTCAATTAAATTGTAATCTCACAGCTCAGCTATGGTTTGAGGTGTGAATCATGCTTATAAAATTATTGGTATCCGAAATTATGGGGATTTATCTAAGTAGGCTGGTGCTACCAGTTCTTGGTATAAAACTCGTTAGTCAATACATTTAAAAAAAAAACATGAAAAGTAATAAGGTTATCTGTCGCAAAAACAAGAAAACCAGAAGAAGTGATTGGTGAAACGACGATTTAAAATATGTATTATGAAAACATAACTTATTTAGATGACCATCAATATTTTGTGCCAAATAATTAGTTAAAATTGCTAGTGTAGTCAGTTGAGCAACCGTTAAGCCTTAACCCGGCCATTAATCTGTAACATGTGAACGCTAGTTTGACATTGGCAGCCATTTGATGTTAGTGATCCCTTAAACCTCTTACGATGTAGATATAATTGGTGAAACAAAGCACATCATACATTCAGTTGAGATACGAGGCCGTGCACCATGTGGCGCACATCTCGTCAACTGTGTCCTAAATAAACCGGCTCAATGTCGCCGAACGCGGCCCGACAACGTGATTCATATCGCACTCACGCGTATTGGGTATATATGCAAATAACACGCCTATTTTTGGTATAATCTCACTTTATTGGTCGCGTGAAGGTAATGGCTGAATACGCATTGGCTTATTGAAATTGTATGGATAATCTCTGTTATGCTACCGGTATCATCTGTTACATTATTTTTCAACGTAAGTGGCCCACCGTGTTACGTGATTTTAATTTCTACTATCTCTTTCTCACGCTCTCCATATTCTATATACCTACTGCATGTCTTGCAAGTATTGCAAAACTCTACTGCAAATTTACTTTTAAATACACCTTTTGTTAGGGTAAAGTATGATTAGCATATTATAATTTAATAGCTCTAATTAACCTTACACATTACGTAGATGTTTGTCTGAATAATCCCATACATACACATTCCAACTATAATATGTAAACGACAATTTTTGACGGGTAAACAAAGTATGAATGTTATCTAAAGAATGTAATGTAATCCAAATATTTAGATAACTAGACACAATATTATAAGCTCCTCTACTTGGTAAGGTAATCTATATGTTTCGAATACTGTTGGCTTTTGTTGACAGCTCACTGTTTAGCGGAAAGTATAGTACGCAAAGGAAGCATATATAATTCTAGAATAAACTAGTTTATAATGTAAACAAGCCAAGTAATAGTTTCGGAGAAATAAAGATAGCGGATAGCTAACGGAGAGGGCTGTTTGATTCGTAACAAAGCAGAACACACAGTTCACCTACAAGAGTGAGTAAATTTTCCAGAGAAAATAAAGCAGTGTAGTTTGAGGTAGTTTTATGTCACGTATCCATTATGCAAGTAGCTCGCGGCACGTCTGACGTCACAGATCGGTATCTTGCGCCATCGCCATGAAAGAAATAAAGCAAGGTTTATACATCCTCAGACGGATCACAAGTACCACAAGGTCGCATTACTTTAAAAGGTATTCACTACACCAACATGTCCGGGAACCTTAAAAAGGTGAAAGTAAAAGCTATATTCCTTTGTCAGCGACTGTTTTGATCGACACTTCACTAAAACCACGTTTCAATTCGGCACATTGGCCCGAACTAGTTTGCATAACTTCAGCACAACGGACGGAATAAATTGAATTCAATCGTTTTGCACATCACACACACAAGTCGATTTTAAAATGTAAAGCTCGGAATTTTAACACAATAGACATAAAGGTCAAAAGAGAATAAAAATATTGTACTTGAATTTCCCGGTCCGATTTGATTTGATTGAAACGGCAAATCATTTACCAAAACCGGTTTTAATAAAATATTTTCCGTGATTCCGAATTGCCTAGGTCAGTCTGTCTTTTTTGAATTCGCATAATCCCGGTATATCGATGGGCACTAATCTTCGTCCCAACGTTATTCTCTGTGTCGTTTTGAACGTTCTATCCAATTTCGGGAATGTAATCACATTCCATAAATGGCTATTGGATTTTAGGTTGAAATCAAGCTGCGTATCTTGTTTCCGCTTTTGGAACGCCGCTTATCTAGGATTTTTTATTAAAACCAGCATAGCTTATCATAACTCAATGTTAAACAAAGATTTGTGTTTAAAAATGAACGATTTGAAAAGCGGGTTTTGTAACTCCATTATACTTACATGCACAGCTATAACCTAACCTGTCGGAAGTTGCTTTGAGAACAAAGACCATTAAATAGGTCAGTAAGCAAGAGTTTATCGTGAGTATGTAAGATAATTTCTTCCCAACGCAGATTTAGATCATTTAGCTACAAAAAAAATAACTTAACAGTATACAGTTCAAATAAGTTTATTAAAACTATCACTACCCCAATTTTATCCAACAATAAACCAGCGCAGCGTAACAATGCCCTAGTCCTAATAAACTATACGGTCATATCATCGCAGGCAGCCGAAAGCGGAATTAACAATTCGCGCATTGCGCGCTCGCACCTCACTCCCCGATATAAATCTCCCCATTAAGGTGAACAAGTGAATTTCGCCACACGTTATTCGTACCTCCGAGTGCCTCCAACTCTCCGACTATAATAAATCCCGTACGTGCGCGGATCTGCCGACTAGTCGGAGAGACGAGGAGTCAACGCCCCGCCCTGACGGTTGTGGGGCACGCGTGGCGCCCCGGTCGAAAGGACGCACTCCAACCGCTTCTAACTGCTACATACCTTCGACTATTGAAGGTAAGTACTACATCTCTCTAAAATCTATACTAAGAAAAGGTAGAGATCGATCTTTATATATAAAAGAAGATGTTATCAATTCAGAAGGAAGAAGGCGAAACATTGGTCATGAAAGATGCTCATAAAGAGCTAACTAATTAATTAGACAGAATTGAGTATAGAAGAATAGAATTACAACAGAAAACGATAACGCCAAAAAAGGTCTTTAATCTAAATGAATGACAAATGATATGTCTAAATGGAAAATCCTAGTTCATATTACACATATCCTTTGTTCTCATATGGCTATCACGCAAGAATCTACGTACCGATAAATATGTTAACTCTCACGAGTTTTCTTTGTAAATTGCATCTGGATCTTTCAAAGAAACATAAATAATTTCCTCGAGGAAGAATGACGCATGAGCATACCTACAGTTTGACATCTCCGGATACAAGGAAAAGGTCTGGATGACGTAAGCTTGGAACATCCTGCTATCGTTGGTTTTTTGTAGATTCGTTTATGTATTTCCTATACTTATACCAGAAAACCATGAGTTATTTATTTTCCTTGAAAGGAATCAACATTTTAAATCTTTTCAAGGATCAAGGATACGCATAATCCTTATAAAATGCAAAAATAATGACATCAATTAGAGTTTTTGCGGTCGGAGGCAAGACACGGTAAAAATACGTGGGTGTTATATTTTATTTAATCTAATAATTTAGGTAACGACGGCCATTGTACAGGTAGATGAATTAAAATGTATTCAGAAAGAAGAACCCTACTGAGACGATTGCTAACTAATTTAATAATTCCGAGATGATCTATTCAAGAACACGCAATTTCGTCGTCGAGATACAAATAAGATGGCCTAATAATTGTGAACTTGTGAGAGTCAACGTCCCAAAGTTCATGCGAAGGGTGCACCGTAAGTAAGAAGGGCGCACGCAAAAGGGTCTTATTATTACCCTACGCTGCAAATAATGTAAGAAATAAATAAAATAGACATTATTCGATTATAAACGTAAAGGGGCAATGTCATGTCGTGTCGCAAAACCTGTGCCCGAGTCGACGACCCAAATCGACCTTCGGGTCATCGACTCCACTCCAATACCTTAATGGGAACGGCAAATTTTTCAATAGACGACAGTCGTTATGTGAACCAAAGTCCATAGATAATTTTTTAGATATCTTGGCAGCATATTCTCACGTATGAGTACGCGGTTTAGCCTCGTATTTCTGATGTAGGCAGTACCGTAAGAAAAAAGTGGTTACCTTGTATCTGCCTAAACGGATCGAGTGCTCATTTTTCTCCTTTTATGAACCGCCTGAGTATATTTGTGTTATGATTAAAAAGGCATATTTTCATTTGGATATTTGTGTGCGGCGGACTGTCGGGAGTCGAGGGTGGCGCGAGTAGACGGGAGGTGGGTCGTAATGAGGCCGTCTAGACGCTGCTTTTGCACCAATACTACATTGTATTTGTATTGTGGTGCTATTGTGCTCTGTCCACAAACTGTACGCTCCTACTTATCGTTCACCTTAATTAATAACATGGGAGCAAATTAACAGCCTCGCAGGTGCTTTATCTAATATTCTCCATTTAGCTAATCACGGAATAACAAATTATAATTTGTATGCTCAAGGTATCCGTGTATGGACTACGACCTCCTACAGACTTTACTTCATCGTCTATAAAGATATGATAATTAATGGAAATCTATTGAGTTGCTAATGAAGATATTAATATTCTTAAAACGATAAAAAATTTGTTTATTGTTTAATTGATTTAGAGAATAGGTATACTATACAAAATATGAGTTCAAGAGATCAAGCAAGTTTATAATGACCGCTTCGAGTTTCTGTTGAAATTAATGAGGTATTTTGATAAATTTGAAAGAGGAATAAAACTAGCTGTGAGATATTGATACGAAAAGGTAAAACAAGATTAATAACCTTCGTAAAATATTGTAACAAAGTTCACTCACACAACAAAGAAAACACGGGACGCATAAAAATACGAAGGAACGGAAATGGATATTGCTCTCTGAAAGTAACGTTTATGCTCTATCTCGTATCTCCTAACGGCGTGCGAAAAAGACAGGTAGCTATAATGTACGGTCGAATGAAGAAATACTAGCTTTGATAGGGGCACGCGCACCTGAGCATTTATATGTGTTAATATGTGCGGCCTTGGCAAGGTGACACACGAACTGGTTCATTAAAGTGGAACGAGAAATAGGCGTAACAATTAGGCGTATAATATACACACGCACTATTGATTTAATTTTGAACTCTTTCAATAACAACCCGATGGCTCAAATCAAAATTGAAATACATTGATATTTAGATCTGAACAGCGAGCAACAAAAAATGTGATAATCGTCTAATGTAATGTAGAAATACTGTTATTAAACTCAAACAACTGCGACCTATATTTGAACAATACTAAACAGTGAAAGTCCCATTAAAAATCGCTCTATAGTTTTTCGTGATGCGGAACGACCAAGTGACAACAGTTCTCAAAAGCATTACGCCTCTGCCCACCTCTATATTTTTAAACGCATTATAAGCCAGACGTACTTCTATTATTGCTTAGTTAAGCATAATAAATGAATAGTCCACGAGTGTATTTACTGAAAGTGAAATTACGTGTGCACTGCCAATAACAATAATGACGTTTCCAAACAACAAACTGTTCATTCCGCGTCTATTATCTTTCAGTAAACACAACAGTCGGTAATTCAGCACGATGCATATGTTAGAGACACGTACACGCGCGGGCCGTTTCCACATGTGCGATGAGTCGGCAGCTAGGACTGCTTCGTCTAGTGATCCTCCTCCCATCGGATCCATTATGGTGGGGAGAGCGGAGGGCAGGGGAGGTTTAATTACGCTAGTGTATGTTTATGCACATATGTGTTGTGCACCATAAAGTGGGTCGTGCGAGTGCAGGCAGCCGGCTGAGATAAGCCGACCGCTTTTAAAAAGTTATTACAAGTCCATTTCGTTCCCGGAGTTTCCGATGAATCCACAATTACGTGGAACTTGTTAAATCGAAGATCCATTTATCTAGCTGATATCCAGCTCGATAGATATAATGCAAATATTGAAACACCCATAATTTTAACCTATATAGACACATCATTTTACATTAATGTCATTTAGCTATCCGCAGTAAATGTTGGGGTATTGAATTATTGCAGTTTGTGGCTCAGGAAACGAAGTGATTAAACAAGATCTTGAGTGTCAAGAACGACTGATCAAATTAGTTCAGTATGAATGGCTTTAGCTAAATTAAGTATTTAAGTAATATCTAATTCAACAATATTTGCACCTTAAAAAACTAAAGTTATTAATAAAAATATGAAGAGGAAAGAAACAATATTATGTATGAATAAAAAATATTTGGCAACAATTTCCACCTCGATCCATCACGAGGAGTAGTATCAACGTAGGTAATTACCGCCGACGACACGTAAACAAGTAACGACCTCGAACTCGCTTGACATTGGCAGCTTCGTCCAAATCAACTTGATCTGCCTCCACCGGGCTGCCACTAAACACGACTAATGAAACGGCAAAGACATGGCACGCTATCATAGATCTGTTTAGAATAGATGACTAGTTGCCATCATCAAGGTGGCTACTAGAGGTATCTACTGGGACTGTATTCGAGCACAAAACACGTGCGGGCGACTATAAAACTACATACTTCACTTTTACTGCGGTTGATCACGCGATCAGCAAAGACAGCAATATTGCAACCGAGTAGATAGGCTTCATGGAAACTGTTATTTGTGCAACCACTTCAAGTATTTAAAGTTTACGTGTCTAGGGAAGGTTGCATGCGTGGTATGCATTATCCGAGCGTTCATTTCTGTGATCAAACGACAACGTTCAGACGGTAAAACGACACCAAGTTTCAAGTGAAAACTTTTCTCTGAGGTATTTTCGTGACAAGCACTCTCTGATATATGTGTATATTTCACTCGCATTTCAAATATTCTTTATACAGACAGAGTAACACCTAGTGTTTTAGAATCCCTGGAGGATGGAAGCTTTTATTCTAGAGTCTACCGTAGTAGTCTTTGATATTAGTTAGGTCCTCATTTTTTTGACGACATAAAATATTACTATGAGATATACTTACTTATCTTCCATTTTGTCATATTTTTACATCACGTGTAATCAACGTATCGGTACGTGATTGTATGTATGTAACTGAGCGCAAGCTTGGATGACAACAAAAGATTTATCAAAGCAATCTTACGTTTCACAATGAATTCAATTTAATGTCGCATATAAAATTATCAAAATTCAAAAGAAAATTGTTTCGATCTACCTCTCCAAGAAACACAATATCACAAAGTTGACACCGAAGTCTTACTTAAGTTGGGTAACGTAAGTTATGTTAACATATTTTGGAATTAATAACTTCCCCTGGGTAGCAATATTCCCGGAAAGCGAACACCGTTATATGAGAAATAAAAAAGTTTTATAAAAAACAAGGAAGTCTTTGCAAGACAGAGACAGGAGGCTGGAAGTTATATTTCCTACTGACGAAAGAATGCTTAAAACTGACAATCAACCATAGATCACTTCTATAAGGTTCATAATACACTGCAGCTGTTAGTTCCGCCTCACTCGCAAGTCACGCCCCTCGGCACGGCGCGCGCTAACATGGCGACAGCTGCCGACCAATAGCATTTCCCGCGCTACATCGGTAAGCCATATCATGTGGAACATTAGAATACAAACATACCAAGGGCACACATTTACTTTAACTTCTAAATGTAAATAAAACAAACATAACTTCAGTTAATCCCAAACATTCGCTTCCCTAACCTTTTGAGGAAAGAAAGTTTTTTAATTACTGAGCAATTATCGACATGCACAGATCTGTTATATTTAGCAATTTGTGGAATATAAATACAGCTTTTATAAATTGTATTAGTGTAAGATCATTAGAAACTTTACATCATTAACGTTGTGAGCATTAACATTTTGGTAAGTATTCGACAATGCCGTGGAATACTAATGCTAACTTATACAATACAAAGTTCGCTGCGTTCAAGGTTGAAGTTTAATTGTGTTGTAGTAAATCAACCCTTAAGTACTAACTTGAAACAATCATGTTCATAAATTGATCCTAATGGGAATTGAAATATACTTCTTGTGTATTAAAAATATATGTTCATCGTCTTCTATGCGTTCGGTTATCGTTCATCTGATAGAGTTAAAACTTTGTATAGTTCTCGTTGACACTTACATTAAAGATTCAGACATACCTAAAAAAAAATCTTCTCATAGCCTAGGAGTCCTAGTTAGGTAATTATTTGAATTTATTCAATCATTGGA